>RDPX01000013.1:2659198-2681744 GCA_003991215.1 Morbakka virulenta | reverse complement strand
GTCCCTATTGCTATTGGAGCTCTGGGATCTGTGACCAAAGGATTTGAAAAGTGGGTTGAAAAGCTTGGGATTCACTGCAACTTAGGAGTACTTCAAAAGACAACGTTGTTGGGAACAGCCAGGATTTTGCGAAAAGTACTGGAGTTGTGAGAAAGAAAATGCTGGTAGCCCATGGGCATGTGGTATGACCCACCTGTCAGCATAGAACTCGGCAATAAAAACAGCCAGACACAAAATGTGAAAAAAGATGATAATAATAATAATAATTATTATTATATAGTACTTTGAGTAAAATGTGCAACGCTTTGAATATCGACAACAAACACAAGCGCTTTCTTTCAACCAAACTTTCCAATAGAATCATTCGCACTACATACTACATATTCTGTCGTAGAAATAAACCATGGACGAACCCTGAACTATTGTCGTTTTATTGATTTTTTTTAGTAAAATATTTAATTTTGATTTTGTTAAATAGGCAAGCCAATGCAAACTACCTTGATTAGTGAGGTTTGTAATTGTATGTGTTCAGATGAAAAAATAAAAAGTTTCCACTATTGCAGTTATTTTTTTTCATTCTTGTTGGTAATATTGTAGTACATTTTGTATATCTTTTATACAGTACAGACAATTTATGATGCAATTTCAGAATGCCAGAGTCGTAACCCAGATCCTGATGATGAACAGTTTGAAGGTAAATTGCAAATGAAAAGAGACTGTGTGCAGATAGATTTTTTTAATTTTGCAGGATAAACATTTTACATAATCTGTTATTTTATCCTTATGTGTATATATGTATAAGAAGGTGACCTCAAAAGTGGATAATTACCTTTAAAGCCTTTAGTGCAGACTCAAGCATTCGAATTTATGAACAACAATATCAAAAACAGAGAAGAAACATAGCTGTTAGGAAGAGAGGAGGTCAAATCGGAATTTTAAGGTCTATAAACTGCAAGCTTTTCTTAACCCGAGAAAAAAAATCAGGTTCAACAAAATTGCTTTTATTTCTGCCTTAGTAATGTAAATCTTCATTACTTATAGTATTTGGGTGTTCAGCAAAAACCTGGAGTTAAAGGGATTTCCACATAATTCATTATTTTGGCCACCTATGTTACATAAATACAGTAGTATATAGATAGATCCATAGGTAGATTGATAGCTATATGTGTATATATATATATATATATATATATATATAAACAGGTAGATAGATAGATGGATATGAAGAAAAACAGATAAACTGACAGACAAATTAATGGAGAAATTTGCACGACTTGACCATAACTACAAATGCAACGTGGAAGGTAAAACTACCTTGACCCAAGAGGAATTTGAAAAAATAAGAAAAGTGGTTATTTAACATAGCTGCTAACTAAAATTTTATTTTTTTACCTTTATTCTTTCGAATATTCAACGGATGACCCATCTGAATTATTAAATACTGGTACTCAAATTATGTCAAGGGTGTTTTATATTTATTTCGCATTTGAAGTAGTAGTGTAAATAGTTTCTCCAATTCCAATCATTGAAAAGCTCAGTTGTAGTCATTGAACAACGTAAGTAGCAGCTTTTATACTTTTGTTTCTTATGTCTTGTTAAAAATAATTATTCTCATCATACCAAAAGGATTTTGATAGCATGACGTTTGACGCAATCGCCTTTCAAAGTTCAAATCATGTTTTGACGACAATTATTAGAACTGGTTTGGGCAGTTCATTGGTTATTGTTGCTATGTTGTAGCTTTAAATCACTACTCCAATTACAGATTTTCTTAGCAAAACCCTTTAAAAGTTTGGTTTTGGGGACCAAACACCAAACTTGCAAACCTTTTAATAAAGAAATATTTCTTATTTTATTATTCTTATTTTAATATTTCTTATTATATACTTACCGTTCCACTGAAACCTGGTATGAATGTAATGCTTTTGTTTATTGTGTGGATTTGAGTTCAGAATTCCTACAATTTTAGTTCCAGGTTTTGTAGAGTTTTATACACCAGAATATGATGGTGTCAATATTGGCACTTTCATCATTTACTATGCTGAAACGTTATTGAGAGTGTTTATAGAAAGTTGCAACTTACATAGAATAAACTTCCAAAAGTCTTCCTGTATCCCCTGTGCCAAATGTCCATACGTTTTGTTGCATTTTTTTGAGGCAACCTTCCTTTACCATTTGATATTTGTGTATATTTTAGGAGTCACGATGCTCCTTGCCTGTTACCTTTTAGCCAGGCTATAGAGAGATTAATAATCCATCACCTGTACTAACTTAAGTTTCGTTTTTGCCATCCATTTTACACTTATAAAGTAAAACGAGTTGCAAAATTAGTTTAATTACTCAATTACTTACTACTACTCACTTACTTACTATCCTTTTATAGTCAATGGACACGTCAGACATGTTTCACTTTTAGCTTTCAGATAAATCCACCACTTCACACGATCACCAGCCATTTCTTCCGTCAAATTTGAGGGTCTTCAGATCGCCTTCGATCAATACCTTCCAAGACTTTCGTGGCGGCCTCGGCACCTTGATTCAAACACCTCCACAGAGGTTCACTGGTTGATCCACGAGTCAGATCGTATCACATGCTCAAACATCCATCCTTTTTTTAAATTCCAGTTTTACAGTTAACACCTTCATAAACCATTTGTACAATTCCATCATTGATAAGAATATATTGTTGCATAGCGTACATTCTGTTATAGTATGATACTTGTTTGCTATCACAATTAGTAGCCTTCACATAATGTTGATTTTCATGATTGTCAGCAACAAACGTATAATCACGATCAGTTGCTGATTTCCTACAATGCTGTTGTGTAACAAGTTGTAAATTACATAAGCGATCATTTTCCTTGTTATTATTGATATGGTCAATGACCTTNCCTAAACAATTTAAATTTAAGTGTTAAAGGTCTGAAAGCTGTTGATTTATTCTGGACAATTACACTAGCAAAGAAAAACGGTTTAATTTGCGATAAAAAATTCTCCCGGCCGTGTGTCATCAACAGTCCTGTTGGCCAAAATAGCTTGTGAATGGTTAAGTTACCCTGTGTCTGCTCCCTGTCGTTGCCTTATTTGAAACTGCCACTTGATATTTTGGGTCCTTCACATGGGTCATAATGATTCTGTTTTACTTTGTGAGAAATAAAAAGCAAAACTAGATGGAAGTTTTACACTGCTTTTCGTAACGAAAATCCGGTTAACTTGGTGGTAATACTTGTATTCGGCGACCAGACCATCTGCTGGACCACCGTCATTGTTCAAATAATCCCTTTTCGTAACGCAAATCCGGTTTACTTGGTGGTAATGCTGGATACCTGAACCAAGTTACACAGGTTATGTTTCTATTTATTTTAAGGAGCATCATATTTCAAAGAAATACTGAAAATGCTAACTTTCAGCTGCTTGTCGGGAGATATACTTTAAAAAAGAATTCTCTTTCAAGTACAAAAATTATTATAAGACCAGTATTTTTATTAAAGTATGTTGTAATTTTAATAAGGTGTCAAGTGATAAAATAAACGGAAGAATAACACCAAATAGTATATTTGCGCGACGTTTCTGGATACTTGCCTAAAACTTAAGCACTGGTAGCGCAATAAAAGAGATTAATACTTCAAGCAGTGAACACTGCTTTGATCCAGGTTGTGGGTTTCCTCTTGAAACCTAAATTAGGAATACCCTTGCATGTTTTTGATTTCCTTTCGACCCTTTCAGGTCGTCACCAGTCTCTTCATTTCATCATCTCTTTTTGCTTTGTTTAATTCTATTGGGTAGTTACTGCATTTTTGTTGATAAAGCACTTTTGATTATTTTTAGAGGATAACGAATGGTTTACTGCAGATGATATGGATGATGAAGAGCTGCCTGCATTGCAGCCGGTACGTAATATTGGATATTTTTAATCACATTGCATGTTTTTAGTCAGACGTGGCTTCATTCGTGTTTGCCTTAAGTAGTTTATTCAGAAATTTACCATCAAAGGATTCTCCGTTCGGGATAGCTATCATTCCGCAGGAGCTGAAACTGAAATCTTCCAAAGTAGTCACTTTACGAGTAAACTTATTTTCCGAAAGCAAAGAATTTCCTTTTCCAACACTTGGTGATTCATAACATAAAAGTTTTGTCTGACTTATACATACTTTTTCCTTACCTACCTGTTTTTACTTTTCATTATATGAATTTCAAGAAACATGCAAGGCCATTAACACAATTTTTGTTGGTGCCCATGGTGGCCTTTACTGAAAAACAAGCTCCGAGTTGGAGCCTTTTTTGACATAGCTAGAACTATTCACCAATACATTTTTGATCTTGCTGTGTTTTTTCAAGGCGGACCTGGGCTAAAGAATAGTAAGTAAAGGCACTGATTCGAGATGGCATGTAACCAACAACGGGTTTATTCTGTTTTAAAGATCCGATGCTTACTGGACATTAAAATGATTGCTAAGATAAATAACACCAAATGAGCTAAGAGATCAAAATGTCAAGGAGCTATTTTTAGATTTAAGCGCCCGTTTCGATGGAGAGTTGTACTTTTTCGGTAGTAAGTAGTATTGGCCAAGAATATCATATCTCATTTATTCATTTCTTACTCCGACGAGCAGTGTGCGGATACGTTATTTAAATAAGTAAAGTTTCATTTTTAGGTTTCCGGTTGTCTTTTTGAGTTAAAGAAGTTATGTTTACTACAGCTGCGATTCCCACAAAATTTTCCGTCAAAATTGAAACAGTTGATTTGAGCTATACAACCAGTAGAGTATTTTTTATTACCAGAAGTAAGAAATAGATCTTGCTTTTTAACGTACTGCCGTTATTTGCCGTTATTTGCCGCTACTTGCCGTTAATCTACTGCCGCTTCTCATTTCTTAATGCAAACACAGTCATCGTAAGCCATCACAACTATTAATCTGGTTTGCTAATTTTGAGGCCGTGAACCGTGAATTAGTGAAAAGCACACCATCCAGCATGCGTACTCAGTATGATTATTTTGATTTCAGTACTTAATTTTTTATATCCTGCATCATCTGTTTAACGCTAGTGAAGTTGTTAGCTAATATTTTTTATTCACACTAATTCTTAGGTAACTAAACTTAGGTTTACAGCAGTATGGTTTTGTAAACATTTCTATTTTCTGTGCGTCTTTTATATATTAAGGTGAAGAAAAATACGCCAAATATTATCTCTGTTGACAGCAGTGACGTTCAAGTATTGGTAACCCATGATTTCAGAACAATCGATTCCTCTATTATATGGTTCTTAAATCTCGCTGTTTATTGTCGATTTAAGCCGATTTCATAAAAGGCTTATTATATATCCACTGATATTAGGTGTGGTGTTAACCTAGAGTTTCAGATCTTTATAACACGTACAGACTCATATTTTTTAGGTTTCAAAAACGTTGTAATGCGCCTGATCGGTTTTGGTGAATTCTAGATTTTGGTGAACTGATTTTTTTACGAATTTAGTCAGTTTTCTTTACTTTGAAAGTTGATACCCGAGTTTCACATTTTGCGTCATGCACATTTTTGTGAAATGAAGGGAACATCAGTATACCAGTTTGTTCCTACTGTATTATAAAACGCTTTCTTCGAAGAGACAGCTTTTTAATACATTTAAAAAAAGTGGAAAAGGCTCTAAAAACGATCACAATAAGATCAGAGCGTATGATGGTACATGATCCATGATTTCCAGCCCAGTGCATAATAATCATTCAGTTACCGAGTTTTCTTCGAGGAGGATACCACTCACATCCTTTATTTGAGATTATTATTCTATTTAGTTCACTGTGATAATGAATTAGACTGTTACTAGGCATTCCAGATCAATCCGATATTTAATAGCAGCCAGATCTTTTTGTAAAGTGATCTGGTCGTTTTTCCTTTTTTTTTGGTTGCCAGAAAAGAGTCGTTTTCATTTTTACCTTAGAAAAACCAAGGGCACAACGGGAACAGCTTTTACCCCCAAGGCACTCAGATTTTAGAAGTCCGTGACCACTACTTTACTACCCCATTCATGTTTAATGGGTTTAAATGGCCCCTCATGGGCAATTATCTTTTACGTTTTTATCTTTTTTTCCGATTTGCTTGCTTTCTCTTCCGCCACTGCATACTTTTAATGCAAGACAATGGCGTACATACACAGGGGTGGTAAACTTATAAATCTTTTAAAACGTTTTCACTTATATGCTACATAGAAAATTGTTTGCACTTACCAAAATATTGTACTCCAAACACGATTTTATTCATTATACTGTTAATAATTTCACGATCTTACCTCGCTTCTTCAAGCCCTGTCCGACATCTCGCGCTTTGATAATTACCAATCATCTTCATTGGTTTCCTGTTGCAATTTGAGTTACTATGATTTCATCTTCCTTGTTGCCGATATATTTACTGTATCTAGTGTTTGGCTTTTCCCATCTTTTGCCGTAGAAAACATTAGCCCCACATTTTTGCTTCTTAAACATTAGATAAAATAGAATTACTTCTCCACTCCTTTGAGGTAACATGCTTAAGCTGCTTTTCCGTTTAACGACTACAAAAAACCACAAAAATCAGTTTAATAAATAGCAGATTCGGAAAATATACATCAAGAGATATATATGCAGAATACAAGTTGTACCGAAAAAGATTTGAATCAGTGTATGTTGCAAATCTTAAGCACCATTTCAGTCTAGTTTGTCACAACTTACATTCTTAATTTGTATTTGTTTTATGAAGAATTATATTAATGACTGAAGAAACAGTAGAGTGATTTGATAGAGGGTTACATTTCGTCATCATTTAATTATTTCCTGTTGTTCATGGACAACATATAGCAGCTAATAACCTTAAGGATGATGAAATGTTGGTTCCTAATGTTTTTTATTTTTTTTTTGGTACTAATATTCTATCAAAACAGTAAATATCTGTGGCAGAATTGAAGCATATCATGGCACAGAATATGCGAGGAAACCAGCCAGCATGTCACTTAAATTGAAGTGGCCAGTATTGATTTTTATTCTGTTTTACAACCAAACATTAGAAACGCGCATATTTTTATCCCCCTGACAAAGGGAAACTGAAACTGCATTTGTTAAGATTCAGTCTAATACCATCGCTTCATACACAGTAAATAGTTAAATTCCATTATGCAATGTGAATCCCATTGAAAATTACAATTATTGTCGATCACATCTAAGTAAGTAAAGAACTCAACAGAAAAATGTTTTCTTTGCCGATTAAAAGAGATCAATTTATCTCTTTTGGGTGGAAGCAACATCAGCGCTAACTTTTTTTTCAGTTAACAGCTCAGAAGGAGGTGATGTATCAGCAACAGTTGTGAACTTTTGCTGAATTTAAGAACCGTCAGTACTGATAAATAAAGGAATTAGGCATTATCTTTAATATTGTATCACTGTATAGCAAGTTTTGTCCCAGGTTCAACACTATTTTGCAAGATATACTTGATTACATCGTTGCAAATTGTAGTGATTTTCTATGTGTTAATCCTCTTGTCTCTGATAGAGGAGATAGTTTTTTAAGTAACTCATTAGCAACTTGGATGCTTATGTTTCTTTGCAATGCAAACAACGTCAGTTTTAACCGAAATTCTCAAGTACTGATGTATAGAAAATCTCAAAAGACCCATGTGGTATGAACACAGTAACGTATTGTAATTGCATTTATTTTTTGTGAAAGAGTAACAAGTTGCTAAAACGAGTGATTTTATTTCACTGTTCCATTATGTTGCTTGTATAATTTTGATGTTTGCCAAATTAGTTTTCCATCAATAACAGAGAAATTCATACTGTGAATTAAGTCTTTTCTTTGTATGGTAGTCACGGGTGTCACTAAGAAGGGCCTCAAAATACTTATTTTTCATTCGTTTTTTCTCTGTTATTTGCAAACCCCTCATTTGCAATAACAGCAGCATTTTTGAGGATGAAAGGTTCGGCTTATGACAGTTGCGCAAATAATTTCGTTATTTTTGGCCAATTCATTTTTGAAACGGTAACTTTGCAGTGTTGGGGTCTTTAAGATTAACTACAAAATTCTTAATCATCGTCAGTACTCTTACAAGGATTGAAATCAACACTATTCCACCAGTGTATTTAGTTTAATTGCATTTCTAATGATCACTGGGACGCCGAAAATAGCTTAGATCATGCAGATAAGCTCAGTAGTAATGTACTACCGAACTTGCTTATTGTGATTTTATTATGTTTTCTGACTTTATCTTGACTTGTCTTTCCAGAACTGGAGTCTCTCTAAAAATACATGGTCGATATAATTTCTTTGTTCTTTACGATTTAACCATTTACTTCGCGCTGTCCGAGTTTTTGCTGTATTGACTTATATTACCACATCGTTTTTATTGCCTCAAAAATCAATAAATAAAATAGATTTCCTGAGCAATGGAGACAAAAAAAACCCATTTAGATTAAAATGCCCCCAGCCACAATGTCTTTGCTTCCCCAAAAGCCGCATTTTATTTATACAAGGAACCTCTTATCACCACAATCACAGTGGCTAATTAAAAAATGGCAATTAACTGGTGTTGTGACTACCAACGAAAAAAAGCTAAAGTTTTGGTGATTGGGGATAGGTATGACAATTTCTTATGCTATCTACACATTTGTTTTAGTAATGCATTCCTCCTATTTTTTCCCCCTGACATGATTTTTTCCCCTGATATTTACATTTAACCCTGAAGCTGTAATTTTATACCCTACTATTAAAAATTGTTTTGTTTAGTAGTTTCCCAAATCATTCGGTTATTAAGCTGAAGTGGAATGTCAGTTTTGTTTTTCAAGTAGTTCCCCGAAAAAGAGAAACTTTTAATGAAGTCAAGGGTATGCCACTTGTTCATTTTCAGTATTTCTTGTACCATTTTTCTCTCATGTGCTCTTGCATCGTGACCATTTCTAAAAGAATAAGATTGGCTTTACAGAATAACTAATAGGTAATTGAGCAAGACAACCAAGTATTTTTCTGTTCAGGTTAAGGATGGTTGATCTATTTTAGAGCTTTTCTTGTCGTAAGAATATGTTTATTAAGAATAACCCTATGCAAGCAATACATCCGTAAAATCAAATGCTACCCATTTTTCCAAAACCCATTACAAATCTTTAACATTTGCTTCCAAACCTCTTCAGGAATTTTTTGCCAGTCCAATTTCTTTCTTGATTCCTTCCAAGTTTTGATGTATCCGAATCTACAAAGTGGCTTCAACAATGCTTTTTTGGGGAACCACGTAACTCGCTTTCTGAAGTTGCCCTCGGATCCATCTTCCATCATTAAGCAGTCTAGTTTTTGCCAAATATTACGACGCAACGGACCATTCTTTGGATCACACAATTTAAATTAAGCCCGACTCGCTTTTCTCCAATTATAGCCTGCGCCAAACCATCAACTCTTACATTGTTTTGAAATTGTGATCTTACTCTGTTCCTGGGACATGTTAGAATGGTCAACTGGTTCGATCAGTCAGAAATAGTTTACTAAATAGATGTTTTGTTTAAACAAAAAAAATGTTGAACTTTTTTTCCCTAGGATTATTATTTCTAACTAAATAACATAACAGTTTTCACCATTCCCATGCAATATACGTTAACTGCGTCCTACTATATTATAATTTACAAGTACTTAATTTAGCTTAATATTATGTCTGAAATCACAAAGGGTTGAAATATGGAAGAGACAAAATAGAAAAAGGACATAATAGAAATAAGGAAGAAGTTAAGAAGAGATTTTTTGAAATGACAATGAAAACACATTTTTTTAAACTCTTTGATCAATAGAGAAAATTTAGTCACATAATAAGATCATAGTTGCATCATTAGCTATAACACAGAAACAAAAGCAGGTATCAAAATGTTATTCCATTGACAATTAGCAGACTGTACCATTAGAGATTACAATTTTTCATTTCCGTGTCATTAAAACGGGGGTCAAACAATGCTGTACCTTTTGGAGAGAATACGTTTTATCCAACGCTTTTGATAGGTACGCTGTCCTCACGTCTACAAGTAGACTTCTGGAGGTTATCAAAACATTGTGGCCGAGAATATAGTTGGGAAAAAATTCCCACGAAACCCAAAGTATGCTTCTTCGACACAGATAATTTCTGGTTTTTAACAGAAATGTGTGGTTTCAGAGCCTACCCCCCGCTTATTGTGTCCCCTCCCTTTATTTAATTTCAGGTATTTTTTTAATCCCTCGTTTATTGCAATCCCCCTGTTATTTAATTACATTTTCCAACTCCCCATTTACTGCCCATTTTCTGTTCCGGACTCGAAACTAATTGTTCGACCAAACAGAACAAAGTTACAGTGGTGTTACTTTCAATCAGTACAGTGACTTGTTTGTTAAGGTCAATGGAGTTCCACGCACTATTTTTTAGTTCAAACTTTTATTAAGTAAGCCATTCACAAAATGTGTATAAAAAGGTCATGAACAGGTAATGAGAGGTAGAAACAACTTTTTTAATCTGAAAATCTAAAATAAAAACTAACAGAAGATTGTGCCCAACTTAAATGACAGCTTTGGGGGAGAAATCAAACACAACCTCATGACAAGAGATTTTATTTCGTTGTTAAGAGGTTTTGGTGCCCCTTGGGTGCATATGAATGGCCTTACTCACGCAATTTAAACGTTTTAATGTGAGAAATTCATATAGAAATAGATTTTTCTAATTTCATAAGACCGTTAAATAATATGCGAAAAATTACTGAGGCCTGAAAGTGATTTAACTTAAAAATATTAGTCTACTCCATTTTTTTGGAATTGTAATAAAAAATAGGGTGTATTTGATCAAAATTCTTTCGAAACTTTGGCTTTAGTGATAGCTTATTAGAACGACCATTGTGTAGGAAGTTTAAAAGCTGCCGCGCAATCCCTAGTAAAAGTAAGTGACCTGCTTCATTTTTAAATGTTAAAACTGTGTTTTAAATATAATTATAACACTTAAATTGTTAAATGAAAGCATGTTAAGAAATATTTTTAGTGACAAAATGAATAAAATATAGTGATAAAATGACTTTTTTGCGTTTGTTTTTCAGGGTGCGGTTATTTTTCAACAAGGTGTTCAAATGCCTACACAGGAAGAGTTCGCCGGTATGGTCGCAGACAACGCTAGCAATGGTAATCCCGTAGCCATGGATGCAGAAGATGGACAATTTGATGATGCAGAGGATTAAAAGGGAAGTGATGCTGAGATAGGCAAAAAATATGGATGCCTCGTTAACAATCATCAAGACACTCGGAAAAACAAGATTTTATTTTGCAACAGAAAACCACATCAAGTGATAATTGGAATTGGCATGCTAATAAACAAGAAAGGTTGTTCTCAGTTTATTAAATCCATTTATCTAACGTCATTACTCTTCCAGTTTGCTGTTTAAACGTACATCAGCCCAAGATTTATAGTATAGTTTCTCGGGAAGAATATCACTAGAAAAGAGTGAGAAATGAGAATAAATGGTAGCCGCTTCGGAATTTTGGGCGGTGTTTGACACATTTAATCCAGTCCAAAATTATATACGACTGCTCAAGAAATATTCAACCTCTAAAGTTGAAATTTTTTTAACTACGTGTTCACTGGTATTATTAATTTCAAAGAGCTATATACTACGTACACCAAGGTACCACGTTGGAAAGAGGATGAAAGACGGGAAGTGAAATATTTCAGAAAACTAAATAAATGGTAGTATCGCTATTAGTGTTGGTAGTAGTTTCGTTTGGTTACACCTCTATTTCCAGCCTTTTCAGCCATTTGAAGTCTTATTGTCCTGCTCCTTGTATTGTTGTAAACTGAAATAAACGTTGAAACTGGAGATAACAGAAAGTTTGTAAAAGAAAGCAACAATGGCTCTTATTGTTTTTGTTGTTGTTTTTGGCGTACATGTTGTAACAGATTTTAAAAGTTAATGGAAAGTTAATTTGGGGATGCTCAGCCAATCGTCTGACATTGGCAACCACTGTTTCCCATAACGGTCTACCCTTCATTGCTTAAGGGAATTTACTATCGCGAGTCGGAGTATGACCCACTTTTCTGATCCTGTGCATAAAAAAGCCTTTTACCTCTACCTTTTACCAGCTATTTGTGTTTTTTTTCACTTGTATTTTGCTCTTCATCGCCTGATTTACTAAATCCACTCTGCTGTAATCTAATAACTTTAATCAATTTTCATCCCAACATCCAGTTTTTGTGTTAAATTTGTAAAATCGTTATGAGTTACGTAAACAATATTTGTTATATTTTTTTAACTTGTTAAGCAAAAGGAGCGATGATCGACTTGCTATTTCTTGATCACCTGGGGCCATAATAGAATATATCTCAGGTTTCAAATGCTTATCGTAGTCATTGCTACATGTCAAACGGCAGACATTACTTTTAAATGTGACTACTTCTATTATGATCAAGTTTGTATTTGTATGACTTTTAAGGTATTTTTGTTGTGCTGTGTAAAGGTGTAAGCGTAATTCACAGACTTTAGTGAACCGGAGACTGTCATACCTGCGACACGTGCTAAGGAGCGAGACACTGGAGAAAACGCTAATCATGGGCATGGTCTACGTGTCTAGGGAAAAGGGCAGGCCAAGAACAAGGTACATGGACAACATCAAAGAAGAATCTGGACTAACTGTATCCAGGCATACAGGGCGGCACAAGACCAGGTTAAGTGGAGAGTCATGACGAAAGAAGCCACGGCGACTCAACCATGAGCNACTTTTAAGGTATTTTTGTTGTGCTGTGTAAAGGTGTAAGCGTAATTCACAGACTTTAGTGAACCGGAGACTGTCATACCTGCGACACGTGCTAAGGAGCGAGACACTGGAGAAAACGCTAATCATGGGCATGGTCTACGTGTCTAGGGAAAAGGGCAGGCCAAGAACAAGGTACATGGACAACATCAAAGAAGAATCTGGACTAACTGTATCCAGGCATACAGGGCGGCACAAGACCAGGTTAAGTGGAGAGTCATGACGAAAGAAGCCACGGCGACTCAACCATGAGCCTTCCGTCCATGATGATGATGATGTGTAAAGGAATGCAAAATTACTTATTCGTCCCAGTTGCAAGAGCTTAGTTTTTATACAAATTTTATGCCACTTCTTCCAGTTACTTTTCCCTCGACGTATTCTTGATTTGCTACAGAATTTTCTGCCGGGTTTAAAAAAAATTTTAATGAGCCCTCTCATGTTAGTTTTCCCTCGCTCCATGTGACTTCTACTAAATTGGTCGATCCTCAGGCATCTTGCCGATTTACATCCGAAAACACCATGCCTTGCCTTTCTTTACTTCATTTGCGTCGGCAACTGCGCATCAAGAAACACTGAAGTTTTGAAGTTCAAGAAAATCAATACCTGATGAAGTACTTCCCGAAAAATTCCTAACCGATGAATTCCCATGTATTATACTTTATTTAGTTTTTTCAATAACAAACAGGAAAATTTTTGGTATTATTTCCCCGTGAGTTAAAATATCAAAACAAAATGTTATAACAGTAAAAAGTAAAAATAATTTTATTAATGAAATTAATAAGGACGCTGCAGTAAAAAGAAATTAAAAAACGATAAAAACATTTTAGATAATACTTTTAAAGCTGTTTAATAAATTCTGTTCCATCCGAGATACACACTTTAATGGACAGTTTGTTGTACCATGTCTCACCATCATAGTAGAAAGGTCTTTGGTATTCTTACCTGTCGTTTGGCAAGTTTGAAGGTGCTTTGTTGTTTCTAATGATTGAATGCTTGCTGAACTTAAGGTACCCTGTAAGAGTACTGGAAAATTTGGATTAATATTAAAAGTTTTGGAGCCAGTGGTATCCATTTATATGGAGAAAGGGTAGTGTATTTCTTCTATACTGTGTATTCAACTCATAAACGTGAAAAAAAGGAAATGCTGATTTGCCGTGTAAACTGTACCTTTTCTTTCATCGATAACAACTGAATGGAGGGGAATTTTATTTCTTTACATATATTTTTAATATTCGAACTTTGGCCTGTCCTAAATATAGAAAATATAGTTTTTATCGATGAAATTAAAAGCAATTTGGTAAGGGATGACCATGAAGATGCACTAGGACATGCATGAAGGAGGGAGTCCTAAAACCTGTGACTTGTAAGCTTACCGTTTATATGCATGGCCCAAAAGCTTGAACCTTGTAGCGAAACATTCTTCCATTGCTAAACATTGAAATGAAACATCATAACATAAAAGAATTGCAACATAAGCATTTGAAGATATATAACGAATCTATGCATTCATCATCAGTTTGAATTCACATCAAGTACAATGCCGTACTTCTACTTTTATGCAAGAGATGCTAGACAGCCAATAGGTACAGCACAGTCATTTGTGGAAAGAAAAAAAGAAGACCCTAAAGAATATGACCACCAAATTGCGACACAAAAACAATTAAAGGAAAATTTGACAAGATAACTGATTCCTAAGACCACATCAAATATTTTTCATGGGAAATGTTTTCATATCTGGATTATTGGCTCTTTATTCCTATACTCGTCCTTTTATTAAATTTTGTGTAACGCTTCCAGATTCAGCAGATGAAGCAAACATTAAGCTGTTGAATCGATTAATTCTATATTCTGACGTTTGGCCTCCTTCTTGAAACAATCCCAGAAATGGGTTTTGACCGTAGCGCCCCCTTTGTTTTTGTGCTCATTGAAGCGAGTGATCAAATGACGTGTCGTTTGACCGTTATAACGTGAACTGAATTAACTCTCGCACGAGTAATTTTGTATATCACTCTACAAAACGTACTAGTTAGGAATTTACAGGAAGGGAAGTTTTGGGAGGCACCCCGTTGTGAGGATTTTAATCAAGAAAACTTTTCCTACCATCGGGTCTAGGACTTGGGTTTCTGTTAGCAGTGCATTTTTCTACAGGCTTAAGTGATACGCCCAATGTCAAACCTTGATTCCTGAGGATTAGGGTTTTCTTATCAAGGTCTTAGTCACGCTATATAGCTTCCTTCGGCGTAGATTATGAGTCATTTCTGCTCCGATTTGATAAAGAGTTTCCACGCTGGTGCTGAGGATGAGTGGGTAACGTTTGTTTGGTGACTTGCTAATTTGACACGCCTCACGGACTCGCGTTGTTAGGTTTTTGTGGAGTTTAGCTTGATCATACATAACCACGGGCAATAGTACTGCTTCTTGTTGCTTCAGTGCCACTGTTGGCTGGCGACTACTTATTCTGCTTAGCCTTTGTAACAGCAAAACCATATTACTACAGGTTACCCCACCATACACCTTATTTGCAAGCCACCAAAACATGCAGCTTTGATTTTCAGTATGAGAAGGGACAGGATGTTCAAATATGAGATTGTAAAAGGTTTAAGGTCTGACCTTTACCCAGTGTCTTTGTTATTTTAGACTCCTCCTATGTACTATGTATTTGTTCCGTAGAGAAGGTCACACATAAGTAAGTAAAGGTGTCTAAACCTTTTCGTAATTTAAAAGCCAGTATTGATAATATATATACATACGTAAATCTGTGTGTGAACAGGAATATTGATTGATCTTTTGTTGAAAAATTAAATATTTCGTTCCCCCTTGCAACTTCATCAGTCAAATGTTCGGATGTTTACAACCTGAAACGGTTAACAGTGATATTGAAAGGGGTAAAAATTCTAATGCGGTATTACTGGATTAATTTGAACAAAGAAAAGTAAACTTGCCCCCAATCATTTTAAGGTAAGCTGTAAGGGCGACTAGTGAAAAGTCTGGTAATTTATTTATGCTTTGAATACACACAAGCAGCAAAACCACTTTTAATCTCCTGCTCTAAAATACGTACTTTGACATCCTTGCTAAAATGCTAAAATTACAATCATTTTTATGAAAGTGCCTTACAATCTCGCAGGTAAAGTTGCCATTTCGTATTCAGAGCTGTGAGAGCTCATTCTTTGGTGGAACTGACAAGTACTTAAGCCTAGATAAACTAATTTGTGTTTGATAGATTTTAAGGCATAAATTAAGTTGATGAAAAGCAGCTTCCTCCTTATGTAAAGGGCAATCACCCAGTGGTTCCATTGTAAAAGTAATCTTTGCAGCTCGTAACAATGCATGTATGGCAAGACGGATGTTGACATTCCAGATATCTTTCTGACTGATGGGGAATGGGCAATGTCAGATTTTACCAAGATATCTGTCAAAGTTTCGTTTTTTCTGAATGTCAAAATCGGAGGGGTTGGAAAAGTCTTTTTAGTTTTGAGTTAATCATTTTAATTGTATTATATTTGCGGTGAAGAACTAATGTCATCAATTTCAAGATATTGGACGTATTCTTTACTGTCAATACAACATATTGAGAAGAAATGACACATTGAATCTATAAAGCTGAATATTGTAGTTTTCCTGAAATTGATATATATATATATATATATAATTATTTGTTTCACCCATCAATTAACTTGGATTTACAAACAAGCTGTATTCCCTGTCAAACAGGTAAACCAGAACTCTCCCAAGGCACTGAAAATTGCATTAACTTTATCCTCTATCCGAAACTGAATATGTCACCCAACTTTGAAAAACTGGCCTCAGAAAAAACAAAAAAAAGTTGAAGAAAAGTGCCAGTTGTCTATTTACATTTTGGTGGTTTCTGTTAATTTATAGGGCTGAGAGGTGAATGCTGACTGAGAGCTAAATATATGTGATTAAAACGAAAGACTGACCTGTCACAATGTTCTCATAAGATGATTCTCTATTCTGTAATGTCTCGTAGAGCTATAAAAAACCCCAAGATATTTTAATAAGATTTTCAGTAACTGATATTTTGATCATGAAAAATTAATTAAAATTTTTCCGAGGTATACTGTACCAGTACATTTATTGGGGATTTTTATGTTGATAAGCTACGGTGGTATGTTCTCTTGCTATTTGAGTGTCAATAGATTTTCGTTTTTGTGTGAAGAATGTAAAAATTTCATGCTGAAATAATCCACAAGTAGACAGAAGCCAGCTGTTTTTATCCTCAGATCACATTAAGTCCTTTGATTTTTATCAAAAGCTTGTTTGTATCATGAATATAAGAGAGTTATCTTATTCGGATCTATTTTATATTGTACTGTGATGAAAAACATAATCATATTAATCCATTGTTTTTTCAGATATGGTCATTGTCCTTCCCAATGCTTAGCATTGGTAGTTACTTTTACTGCTTAAGGCTAAAAACAAGATGAATATTATTTTTATCTGGCTTCATATCCTCAAAAATATTTTACTTGAAATTAATGAATTTGAGGTCCCTTGTTGATCTCAGAAATCCCCGTGTAGTTCTAAAAGGTTTCTTGAGAAGGTATAACTTGGATCTTTACCGGAAGAATGTTAAATAGGCTATTAATGACATTCAAAGCTTGGAGGAATGCAGGGAAATTTTCTCTCCCTTTAATCTAAGTCAAATAGCAAAAGAGAAGAATAATCAGGCTTTTCTAATACAGATACAACCTAAGAAGCTATCTACGAAACCAATACAATAAATCATCAATACGGTGTTACCAGCTTACTAGTACAGTAAATGACAAATAGATAATAGTAAATAAACAAAATATTACCAGTACAATAAATGATCAATAGAATGTTACCAGGTTACTAGTACAGTAAATAACAAATATATAATAGTAAATAACAAACAATATATTACCAATACAATGAATCATTAATGCAATGTTACCAGGTTACTAGTACAGTAAATAACAAACAGATAATAAATAATAAACAATATATTACCAATCCAATAATTTATCCGAGTTTTTTACTTCATACTTCCCATAATTGGGAAAAAATGTGCTGAATGGTACAAACTCCTAAGAAATACTTAGAGCAAACCTTTTTCTAGTAAAACTTACAAAATTGGAATATATCTAGTATCTAAACTTTTAAAACATTCCAACGATATATGTATACCAGATGTAATAAAACAAGAAGTTATGAACCAATGAAATCTATTCTGAAACTTCCTATGAAAAAAACCCAAAAACCATTCTTACTGTACGGTCAAAAGGGTTTTCCAAAGAGATCAATGTGAACTCTAAGAAACATTCTTTATGATTACTAACTACTATGGTGTTTATCCAGCTTTAGTTTTCTATATAAAGTAGACTGCCTTGACAAAGAGATGGAAAAATAAGATAATTATGATTTTATCCACAATGCATTGTTGGTCACTAGGAAAAGCAAAGGATAGGGTGTGAATGAACAGACTAAAGGAAAACTTCTTCATCTTTTTTTCTGCAAGTTGATAATGTTACGAAATGGGTATCTTTGTTTTGCTCTAAAAGCGCAAGAAACATAAATTTCCTCAACACTGGAAGCTTTGGCAAGGGGAGACGCTTGGAAAATAACAAGTTATTGAATATTTTTAGTGATATGATTTTTGCTGCGTTGTTAAACTTTTACTTTTCTTTATTAATTTTCATATTCCTTAATCCACAGCTGTTACTCTTATTATTTTAATTAAACAACCTGAAGAAGGTCAAACTGATTCGATAAAGGTCAATGATAGTGTAAAATTATACAATATATTTTGCTTGTTTGCACAGAAAGGCATAAAATACGAGTTTTCAACCTGATAAGCCTTCAAACTAATAACGACGGTAAGAGTTACAGTAATACAGAGAGGAAGAGAGGTTCAAGAAACACGTTTTAAGAAAAAGGGAATTAGAGAGGAGAGGAGAAATTCAATATACAGAAAAAAGGCAAGCTTGAAGAACAACCACAAGACAATGACCAGGGCGTTGACTGAATACAATGGTGTAACACATGTACTGAGAGAACAAGAAAGAGAGTTTGCAATGCACGCAAAGTCATAAGTTTTCGTGAATTGAAAGACGAATGAAAATGTATAATATGGTTATTGAAAAAATAGACAAGTAGAAGTGAAAAGCAACGAAGGGGATATTGTACAAAAGGGAGTTGGTAATGTGCGATGTAACGCCAGGGTTAACCCAATCCGAGTACATGTATTCAGAAAAAAAATTAAGCATTTTCTCCACGATGAATTGATCACAAAGATTAATGCTATCGTGCTAAATCATCTTTATTTAAGGACATTGGCCTGCAGTTTACAAACTATATCTTGCAGTCTAGTCTAGGTTTATCATTTCAAAATTTCTTCCCCTTTCCAACTAAAATGGGCCAACGATAGTTAAACTCTCATGACTCCTAACTTATTCAGCCTATCTAAAATCTAGTTAGGATCTCCTCCTCTTTAATGTAAAATATTGTGAAAACACTTTAGGATTTGATTTGTATTTGCACACTTCAAACCATACTTGCCTGAAGTAGACTTAAAGCTTATCCGTGGAAGTGGCTCTTAATTTTTCTACATTCTCTCAAACCAAGCCTGTTATGAAACTGAAACAGATCTGGTTTGCGTTTTTAAATAAAATACAAAAAGATTGTTGGACACCTTAATCTTAAAGAAAGAAACGATATTTAGACCTTAACAATATCACAGTCTGAGAACTCTTTTTGGGAAAATTGGATAAACAAAGTTGTCAATTTGACAAGGAGGAAATAGTAATTTGTTTTGAAATACACGGAAATTTTGTCCTGAGTTAGTTGTAATCATTAGCTTCAAGCAAATGAGAACTTTTTTGACTTTTGTTTTCAGAAATCAGTTGTTGCGTAACGTAAAGGTGAAATCACTATTTAGAGTCAGACTCAAGAGACTGTGGATACAAATACGTCCAGTATGCATTTAAGGCCCAAGACTGAAGTTAATAACAAGCCAAGTTTGGTAACAAAATAAAACATTGACTTTGAAATGTTTTATACTCCTAGTGATTTGTTAAATATATCCTTTCAAGTATATGCTATTACCCACTCTAACTACAAAAAGATAACTTCAACATAAATTTATGGCACCATGTGACAGCTTCGATAATTGTGATGATATGATATAACGTTGTGTAGTGTGAAAAACTGCTCGCGAGGTAGCAAAGGTCAGGAAAACCTTTGACGTGCTTCAGTGGCTAGTGGCAGAGGAGACTTTACGCAGAAAGATGGAGGAAAAATCCTAAGGATCTTTAAAAAAATTGTCTAGCCCTACGGAATAAATAGTAATAGTGTTTTCAGAACCTTATTTTATTTATTAGTTGATGGAATAAATAACAGTTTTAATCTGCAGCAGGAAACCAGTTTCGCGTGGAACCATTCTGTTTACTGAAAAACAACAATTAAATTAGAATATATCCATGCAACAATATCTTCATATTATAGATCCAATGGCTGCACAGCGAAACCTTAATTTTATCATGGTAGGAGAACTTCATTTACGTAGTAAATGTATTAATTGTCCGAAATTTATGACGGCTTTCCCTTATTTTAACAGATTAATAGTCAATATTACTTGGTTGCCACCGGAAACAGCAGTTCTGTAGATAATATATATATATATATATATATATATATATATATATATACTATGAGAAGGGGAAATTGGGTTTTAAGAAAATGCTTTGTGAGGTTAATTTGAAAAACATTATGTATATTTAATCTAGGCTCTTGTGGAATTATTAAGGATATCATACTCTTATATTTATAGCAATGAACTAGTTTCTTTGAAGTAAACAATTATGTAATTTTAATGGATAGAATGGAATACTAAGCGGATTTCAGTTCTGTCATCCGTATGTTTAGGATTACATATAATTTATTTTATAAAACGACTCTAAGAGCATTTTAATCAGAATGACAAGTAGAAATTACTTTTCAATTGTTTTTCAGTTTCTCCATTCATACGCAAGATCAATGAACCAATCACCAATCAAGCCCAATCAGTTATAGTCTTCAATTCGCAAGTGAAGTACCTCCACAACTGTGCTTTTGGTCTTTATTAAGCTCAGGGTCATATTTTTGAGAAATTGCTGACCTTTTACAATAATTGATATAACATTCACCATGGCTGTAAAGGTTTTACAGGCATTTTCAATACAGTGTGAACATTTTGTGGCGGATTTGTACCAGTCGCCATTAAAAGTGTCTACTTTGAGACATAATCCATCAATAATTTTTTGTTTTTTATTTGATTTTTTATTCGATTACAATCGAATAACAAGAATTTAATACCTTTTTGAAAAACGCTTTTCAGAAAGATTATTTGTTGAGGTAAATAAAATGTCTAACTGTTCGTTGTTTCGTTTCCGATGAATTTCGACTAGCTGAATAGTTTCACGTATGAGGGAAATGAGATCCTTGATGCTGTAAATGATTGAAACACTTCCAAAATATTGTAAATTTTTTTGATGTAAAAATCGTAGGGCTAGTCAACGTTGATGCTTCCAGCTATCAATTCAGTTACCGCATTTTGCGGATTTTCTCACGCCTTCAGATGTTTTACAAAAATGCGTGATTCACTTATAACCGTCAACAAACGAAGCATTTATCAACACGTAATTTGGAAGTGTCCGTTACCCTACGTAACACAATAAATCCACCTATTATTGAGACGCATTAAATTCTCAATATTTCAGTCATGACCCATGTCACCAATTCTTTCAAAGGTTGATAATGGCACAGGTGTTAAAGAGTCACATTTTGCTACAATTCACAACCTTACCCTTCAAGAAATGAAAAGGTGTAACGTGCTAATTTACTAGCTTTTATATTAATAAAAGAAAAAACGCCCAGGATAAATGCCTTATTTGATGTTCGAAAGCAAATTTTATATACCACCTATTGGGGATCTTTCAGTTTTAGAACCCATAAGAAAAGAAACATACAGTAACAATATCACAGCGAACAACTTCGAACAATGAGTCAATTATGAAAGATTTTTGAAATATCTGACATAAAACATATTAACCAACAAAGTAATTAGATTAGTTAAATGTAAGGAGAATTATATACAATTTTATGAAGAAAATCAGTTGATATTACTTGGTGGGCTAGAAAGCTGAAATCTATTGAACATTAGATTAAAAAATATTTGGAACTGGATACCTACTCTAAATATTAACAGGTTAGAAATTATAGACTGAATCACATACTTCTTGCATATTCCTCTACCTTTGTAGTTAGGGTTAATTAAAAGTTTCAGTCTATTATTCATAAAAAAAATCAGTCCTAAATTGCCCCAACTGGCATCATTATATGCACAGAAATTCAAAGTTAAGCATAGTACGCCTATCTTCCTACCTCAAATACAACTGTTTTAAATCTCAAATTTATTTATTTACCCAGAGCTAATTTTTTACTTGAAAAGGAACAGCTTTGAATGAGGTAAACGCTAACTGATTTTATTTAAGAAACACTACTCAGTTCTCCTAAAACTTTAAATTTGAATCCTTAAAAATCGGTCAATGTACGTTAGAATAGATGGAAGCATCAAATGACAGCTTTTTTTGTTCATCTTTTGCAGCAAACTTGTTTCCAATTTATTCTAATTGGTGACAAGCCAATATCATCCCATATTTCTTTCTAATAATGTGTTAGAGAATGAGAGAGAGAGAGAGAGAGAGAGAGAGAGAGAGAGAGAGAGAGAGAGAGAGAGAGAGGGAGAGGGAGAGAGAGAGAGAGAGAGA
>RDPX01000013.1:2647873-2659192 GCA_003991215.1 Morbakka virulenta | reverse complement strand
CTGTCTCTTAAAAACATCTGAGGGTGTATAAGAGAGAGAGAGAGAGAGAGAGAGAGAGAGAGAGAGAGAGAGAGAGAGGCAGGCATGTAATTTTGCTGATTTGCTCCTTGCTCATGATGCTATTATTTGATCACTGATAGATCCTACATTTCAGTAGTATAATAAGGGAATTGGTTTATTGTGGAAAAGACACAATTAGGACGAAAAACACGGCTAAATATAAAACTACATGTGGTTGTTTTAAAACAGGATTGTATTATATGTCACCCAGGGTGTTAGGATTCCCAGTGCTTACAAAATTGTAAACTGCGGATCAAATAACTGTAAACCTCGGTACTCTATGGATTTCAGTGGATTTACAAACAACTGCAAGTAAATCTTCCAAGGTATCTGCTGAAATCTAATCAAGGTAAAATTGTTTTTCTATTAATAGTTAGGTATACAAAGTCTCTTTGAAAAGTCTGGGTTTTGAATTGCTTTGTATGGGTAAAGATTGATACGCTTATCCAAGACTGTTATCCCTAGCAGATGTTTTTTCCTTTATGATATCTGATATGGTAGCATTACCATTGATTTTCTCTTTTGTCATATTTCCATGACATGCTAAGAACGGATTTTAGCAAACATGCGTAGTTAACACTGGCAATCCCGTCCAAGATATTGCACGGAACTTGAAAGAGTTGCCAAATATTTTGAATGATGGTGTCGGACTATGTAAGAGATTAAAAGAAACACGAGTAATCTCGATTCGGTAGGGTAGTAGATATCTACAGCCCTGGAGAAAGCTGCAGTGAAGCTGTTTGAATTTTGAAGACCATTCAATATTTAAACTCTGAAAACAAAAGCTTATCTCATGAAATAAACTAGGTGCACAAAATATGAAGGCATTGAAATGAATTTGGATTGTATTATTTAGTTTCAATGAACATTTTGAAAATTCATATTTCTGTGTTTAAATGGTAATGGCATGGCTTCACTGATGGTGCAAAATATAGAAAAAAGGAAATTTATATTGGAATAATACAGGCAATAGAAAGGACAGAATAAAATTCTATAGAAAACATGCACACATAGGAGTGTGTCAAGGATCTGTCACAGAGAAAAGAGAGAGATACAGGAAATAATGGGAATAGAAGTGGAAAGAAGAGCACTGAATAGGTTCTGCAATGCATGAAAAGCAGTGTCAATACTTAATGCAAGGAAAACTTTCAAAGAATCAATGATAAAAAGTATTTAAACAAGTGTGCAGTTTCCCTTGACACCTCAATCACAAGACGCTTCAGCATGGTTGCTAGCAAGTCAGCAAAATTAACCGAGATACAGTCGTCATAGAAATGCATTTCTAAACCAGATAACAGAATTTTCATAGGTTTGGGTACCACATTTGATAACGGAAACACAAAAAAGGCATAAATCGGTTAGCCAATGTCAAATAAAGATTAATGTCTTTTTAACAAATCAAAGGTGCAAACAGTGTTAAGAACTTCTAAGATCATGCATATAGTCAGTAGAGAAGTGTGGATGGATACCATGAACAATCGCCAACTAAATATGGGAGTAAATAGTAGTGAAATGTGGTGCTAGAGAAGGATAAAGGTACTTAGGTAGCTGAAAAACATAAGTGAATTGTTAACAGAAATAAAAATGCTTTATATTTTGTAGTTGTAAATAGTTTTGGGTTGTTGTTAGATTGTCTTGCGTTTTAGTAAATATGCAAATTTCTTGTGAAAATGACAAACATATTCCATCCCCCTGCAAAAATTTTTCTATTTTATCTGTTTATATAAAAAAGTACTGGTTTACAAAAAATTGTCAAAAATTTAATGTATTACACTGGTTCTGAAAGACATTTCCTTACAATTAAGATAATGCTTTTTGTTTGTGTATTCTATAAACTATAATAAGATATAGAAGAGGCAATATTTGGTTTGTTTCAATAATAAACTGTCACATTGACTAACTTTATTTTAATTGCAACAAATAAAATCTTGCATGTTCTTTTCATGGGAGGAAGATCTTAAGCGACGCAGGGAAACCATTGTTTTCACTAAAGTGAGTTGAAAAAAATGCTGCCGAGAATTTTTTCCTGTCCTGGCCAACCCACGAAATAGGATAAAAAGGTCTGGAAAATGGAACATGTAGTAGTGGGGAATATCATCCTGATTGTGACTGGTGATGATGGCAATAGAAAGAGTTCAAGCCAAATACATTGTTAAAAGTAAGGACTATATCTATATCTTTTTCAATACATACAGTTTTAGGAATAACTTCCATTCCACATTGAATATTATCAGTTTCTCACATGGAAATATCTTAGAAAATATGTAAGTGATGTTGAAAACAAATCAGACACCCACACATTTGAGGAAATCTTGACTCCCTTTAAAAAAAATATGGGAACGGACTCAGAGCTACAATTTTTTACGGTTGGCGTAAACTTTTCTTATCGGATGTTGAGATTTGCTTTCTCTAGAATATGACTGCAACCCTCCTTTTTGCTTTCATGCCTTACATTTTCAGTTTGCTTGTAATGCCTCGTAATTTCATGTCATACTTCAGAGTTTAATCATAACATAAACAGCATCGTCAATTTCAGACAAGTTGCACTAAAACTAAAGCTTATTACTTGCTTTTATTTCATAAAAAATGAACACTCTTCCCAGAACAGGCATGGATAGAAAACTTTGCAGGGCTTATCCCACTCCTGCTAAAGCTATTTTTTAAAAAAGTTGTCTGGCAACCATAATTCAATTCAGACACTTGTCATTTCAAGGTTTTAATCATTTCCAACTCTCCTTTTAATTGCCATCGAGATCCTTTCGTTCGCTTTGTATATGCTTTTCTACGACGATTCAGCAAGTCTAAAACTATGCTGCTGTTCCAGATTGTGGTTGTTCTAAAGAAAAAATCAATGAGACCATTCATTTTACTGACACCAATTTCAATCAACAAGAAAAGTATGAATAAAAAAAAGCTCCAATGTATGCATTGTAAGAGTGCTAAGGGCAAGGATAACCACAAAATAAACAAAATAAAAGGTTAAAATTGAACCGTCACGTTCAACAAATGAGCCACCAAAGCTATAAGTTAAGTAGATCGCTTTTGATTTTTTCGTAGTGAACATTCCTACTTATCACCCTTACAGGTTTTTTTTGTTCTGTTCCCTTCTTGTGCTGTTGTCCCTTGTTTTTAATCCAATCCTAGTTGGAAAGGAAATTACGGTAAATCTCATATACAGTCATGGCCGTCAATAGTTACCGGTGTCTAAAATTCTTTGTATAAAAAGTTTCCATGGGACTTTCTCGTTATTCCCTGCTCGTCATTTTTAGAGTATTGTTAGTTTTGATCAAGATGATGAGAGTAACCGAATGCTATTTTTACCACATGGGTAAAAAGGGAAGAGACCACAACTTGTAACTGTAAACCGTACTACGTAAGATTACTAATGACGGTTGAAAAAGTGTCATATCAAAAGTACCGTACCTTTTTTAACTTTAATAACCCTTCCCTTAACTGGAGCCTGATCTTTATTGGGGTTTCCCCCCAGTTGACCATTACTTGCATTTTAATCACACTTACATTTCTTTACTGCATCCCACTTTTTATTTTCTTTATTTTGTGTCTCAGTTAGTGTTCTTCAACTGTATCTCATCGACCATTACCTTTATTTGAATACTATTTCTTTATCATTCTTACACCTTGCGAAACCAGCACTACGTTTGCGAACGTGAAGGGGGTAATACAACCCTGAAACCACGCAATAACGTATGCAATTCAAAGAAATTCGCTACAAGAAACAGTCCATAAGGTTTCCCACCTTCAAGTTCAAGCAAAAATACCACAATACATTGTTATACCTAGTAGCCTAAGCCAAGAATATCAAATCAGAAAAAGGCTAACTTGCCTAACATAAATGGGGCTGAAGATACAGTAAAAATGGCAAAACATACCATACAAACAAACTATTTGTTATAAAACATCATATACAATTAGTACGTCGAATTCATTAGTTTAGAACACGATAATATAAAAGCTCCAAAAGCCTAAAAGTTAATGGCAATGATATGGAGATCACAAGAGCAGAAGCCACCGTCTTCACAGACGCGGTTTGTTCTTTCTCTGTTCAACTGGTATTGATCAGCACGTTTGCTAGAGATTAAAATGTGACGTCGACTTCCCTCATTTGAAAAAATTGGTTAAGTCCTACAATAACTATAGCAAAGTGTGGTATCCCCACAATGGCAACATCCTACGCAAAATAACAACCCCTAACAGGTAAGATTCCACACCAAAATTTTCTTATCTTCTTTAGTGAACATGTGTTTACTGCAATATCCTAACCTAAAAAATTATACCCCTGTATGTGCTGCAATAAAAATTAGCACTAAAAATAGGGATAAAGTCCGATGATGTCAACATGCGGACTAAAATCGACACTTTGTTATATAGTCAACAACACCAACCAAGAATCACTCTACTCCACTTGGCCACCACTCGTTTTTTGCCCTTTTTTGAAAGTATCTCTAGTTACGTTTTCAGCAATCAAGTCGAGTCGATGTGTCCAGTTAGCGAATGCAAACAGCCTGGAACGCAAAGTTTCTACAAAGACAATCACTGTGTTTTATGCTTGACAACTAGCTAAAGAGGTGATGTATTCCAAATTTGCAGTTTGACGGAGAAGATTGATGAGTAAGTTCAATTGCAGCGGCGCAAAATTACAGCGAGCGCAAATTCAAAGTGGAGTAAAGTAGGCTAGAAATCGTAAATTCCTAAACATAGTGTTATCGTTTACATATGTGGAACCTCAAACACCGATTTTCATCTTGCACGCAAATATTAATCACTGTACGCTAGAAACATTAACGGGCAGTCTAACAAAACAATAACCTTGGATGCCGTGGGTTGGTAGTTAGTTTGAACCCAAACGGCCTTGCTTCAATAGCATAAACTTACGCTCACAAATTCCACCGGGTTCCGACAAGACAATATTTTCATAAACAGAAATACTGTACGCTCCAAAAACGAATTAACAGTTTATGACTACTGTTACATGGTATAGAGTTCGTTTACGTTTGAAACTTCCGCACTAGGCTAGGGGTACATTTGTCGGCAAGTACAAGACCGAGAAAATTCAAAGGGTCTACACAATCCCTAACATCATAACCTATGGAGCATCGTTGCAGGTACAAACGCTAAATCTAATAAACCATACACTTAATAATAAACAGTCGACTTTTTCTTTACACCTGAAAATTAATAGACGTTTTCAACGCGGTTACAAACTGAGATTTAATTAGTAACCATTTTGCTCGCTCTGCCTTTCTCTATGCACAGCTTTCTAAACCTAGAGACGCTTTCTATTTCTTTGTTTCAGTTAACCTTTACTTCTGGTCAAGCCACACCAACGGCGTGAAGATGAAAATCGTGTTGTGGAGATTCATTAATTACTTCATGTTGTTATTGGAGCAATCTCATAACTCTGACACAGCTGAAAAATATCTGCTAAAAGCTTGTTCAATAATCTAATAAGGGATTTAATCCCTGAATTCGTTCCTATGACTGACATAAAAAAACATGTCGATCTACCAGTACACGTTTTAGGATGCACCGTCAATTGAAAAATGAAGCTATCTACCCTAAATGGGATTTTAGTGGCCAGGCACCGGCAATCCTCCAAAAGTGTAAAATACAGCAACGGGCATGACTTTGGGTAGGAAATGTACCAACAACTTTAATAACTATAACTAGATGGATACATAGTTAGGAAATAACAGTTAGTAACTACAAGAACAAACAAACTAAAACAGCCATTAAATATCACTGATTCATGCTAGGACCGTTGCGATGGGGTGTTTTCAAAATTTTGTTCTTTAAGCTAATAATAGCTGTAGGAAACCACATTCAATATTTTTCAAGCAAAATATTTCCGTTGCTGGGATGTGGATGTGCAATGAATACAGTGTCAGACCTATTAAATGGCTTATAGTTGGATTTAAGGTGGTAAAAAAATCTTATCCGGACCATTATGGCAATCCTGTCCCCTCACTGGTTGGCGACAGAAATAGGATTCGGTTTTATAAACGGGCTTTAGCGGAGGCGGGAAGGGGTGAATACGTTTATATCCTAAATGATGCACGATCAGGAATGGAGTTACAGTAAAAACAAGTTTTTGAGTGCACAGACAAAAAAGAACTAGAATAGTACCATGGTAACAGACTGCACACGGCGCACAAATATCGGACGAGGAAAATAAAAAAATTGATTTGCCTCAAAGTTCTTTTACTTTCTTGCACATATGGAGGAGGAGGAGGGGGGTCGTCAAGGCTGCAAAAAAGGTCAACCTGGTATTAGATGCTCTTTTGAGCATAACTGCTAAATATTCCCCACCCAGCTTATCATCAAAACTAGCCGGCCTGTATCTTGTTTTAAACAATTCCCTCACAACGGTCCTGTAAATGCGATCACAAAACTTTTGAAAACAGAAATGAAAGCATATAACATTGGGTAAATATCTGTGTACGTTAATGAAAATAGACAGTTAAAGTTTTTCTAAATTCAAATATGATAAAATGCTAAGCAAGGTACAGGGTGATAAAATATCATAAGGTTTTGATAATGTGAAGAAATGGTTCCTTCCATCCCTGTGATCTTTATGTCTGCACTACTGTGATGACTAAACGTCTGTATGCGTCAGCGTCCCTGGCGCGAACATATGTACTCATCATAGCTAACAGTAATTTTTTCACTCCTATATCTAGTCAATTTGATAGAATTCCGAACTTCGTTCGTTATATGTCCTTTAAAGCCTCCTTTGCGAAGTAACGAATCAACTGTGTCTATCTTACCCCAATCTGTATGAGTGCAAAGAGAAAATAAAATGAACATACGAAAATGAAACTGGTGCTAATATAGTCAGAGCATTTAGTAAGAATGCTGTCAAATGAATTAAATTTGATTTTCGGGGCTAATATTTGGAAAAAACCCTCAAAACAGGCGATATATTTCGCCTCAAAAAATTCGTTTTCTGGTTTCCACGAGGTATCTTCTATCACTTTGCAACAAAACAAACTAAAACGAAATTTTATTAAATTCTCTTGGAACGAGAAATGATGGCACCGCACACAAATGTATTCTTGCAATTGACCAACGTTACTGTAGGCTCAACGTTTAAGTTCAAGAAACTACAACACAAAAAATGCCTTCCTTTCGCTAAATTGCAATTCTAGCACCACCCTTGAAATTTGTTTAACGTCTTTGACTCCAGAAAATCGATAAATCTTTCTGTCCTTTCTTGTTGAGTTTTCTCCCTTTAGCCATAATCTCCACTTTTCACTACTCTTGGAATCATTTCCAGTCCCTATTCAAAGTGCCATCGTTCTCACTGAATTTGATCGTCTGTTATGCAAGTCCATAGTTCCGTGACTGAGCCATTGGTTTCTGCTACCCATAATTAGTTGGTTTTCTTCCGCATGCTAGTCAAACACCCCCGCTTCTTTCCTAACATCCGACAACAAATCGTGTCTCTTTACGACCATCTCCACGTAAGTTAAAAGCCACGATCTGATAAAATTTTGGTCCAGAAATAACCCAAAGCAAAAATTTATCTAAGCAACCCGAATACTCCGTCAGTCGACTACGTGGCTCTGGCTGGTCATAAAAAGAGATATCAAATCAAGTTTACAGAAACACCTGCAGCTGACAAACACCTTCCGATTTTGAAGTAAATACTATACAAAAAACTTTCGTCAAATTCATTTACTTATATGAATTTAGCCTCGGGCATCTAACCACACGCGCGCTAATACACCCCCGATGTAAATTCTAATAATTTATGTATACAACATCACAGCATGAGGTAAAATTAGGAATGTGAATCGGAAACACGTTTTCGGGGATGGCATATATACAGGCATGCCGTTGGTTTTGAAGAATCCAAAATGCAAGTGTTTTAATGAAAAAGGGGCCTTTAAATGGGTTATTCACAAAAATGGACTTTGATATCAACAAGCGCTGAAATTGTGATCAATGTTAGGTTCAAAATAAAAAAGAATAGAACACAACATTTTGCTCATCAATTAATTCAACGAACAGATGCTCAAATGTTTCTTAACCAAAAACACGTGTAAAATCCCTTGACACTGCAGCAAATTTTGAAGTCATGGGTCGCTATTTCAGCGACAAGAACGAACAAACCGTAAACATTTTAAGCGGCGGGCTAAAGCAGAAAATGCTCAAAATTCGAATCGTAGGAGTAGGGCTGTTAATTCCCCAGGTGTCTCTACCGTATCACTGAAATAGCCTGACCGTACACTACCGGGCTTTGGTTTCCAGTTTTATTACCATTTTTTAATCAAGCATTTCACTTTATCCTCTTAACTTTTACATATTTAAACACAAATGACACGTTTGAATAAAACTGTGACGTATTGGCTTCAAATAAATTTCATACGTTTTGTTCTTTTTCATCCTGAAAGCTAAAAACAAGTCAACCAGTCCATTACCCCAGTCTGTACATTCTTTTCCTTCGTTTGGTGTCATTTCATTAAAAATGCGTTCGGTCAATGTAAGGGAAGAAAAGGCTCCACCGGAAAATGGGTTAATTTTGAATCACAAGGGTCAGAAACCAACTCTTTCGAACGTGAACGATAAAGAAATCAAAGTAAACTAACTCGTCCATACCCAGTACGAGTAAAAAGACTCCAAAATGAGGTTCATGTACCCACCCACCCACCCATACATTTCGAAGTATAAGGTTTACCATTACCCAGACTTTACATGAGCAAATTTCTCCACGAAACTGTCAGCCATGTTCACGTTTTCATACTAACCAATACTTCTGGCGTACAAAACATCATCAAGTAAAGGTCAATTTTCAGAAGGTATAAAAAATAAAACCAGTGTGAACTGACTGCAATAGAACGTTAATGAAAATCTAGAAAACAAACATACAATTGAGAGAAATAACTTTGAAAATTGCCTTTTAAACGATAACCAAGCAAAGGGGAGGGGGAAGTTGAACCTCAAAACACTCGTTTATTTGCAGTGCTAAAATAAAATTCAGCGTCACCAGAAATAAAGGGGCATATGTGGTGCAGGTTAGCTAAATCAGTACTGTATATGTAACTAGCCAGCATCAACAAATATTCTAATTTGTGTCCCTTAGAAGGCCCAAGTCCATCTCCAACCCTCGAAATACCAAGAAAGAAAAAGTGACTGGCAGAAAAAAATCAAGTAAAAAAAAATACTCACTCTGTTCTCGCGCAACTTCTGGCAAATAAGTTGCTGTTTTCTTATTACCTTTCTCATTAGCAAATTCTATTCTAATACCATGTATACCAATCTGAAACGCAAAGGGATAAGAGAGAAGAGAGTAAGACAATAACAATCATCATCATTGATTTGCAATCGCTGTGTCGTGGTGCACCCCTATGCCGTGAGAAATGTTCAGAATTCATGCAAATGACTTGACGCTGTCGAGGGCCCTCGTTATTCCCAACACCTTGTAAGAATGAGCTTTTGTTATTCTCTTTTCCCATTTCCTTTAAATTATATTTTAAAGCAAAAATTTCTTGTACATACAAAATTAAAACACAGTGTGTAATTGGGTATACTATAATAAATTTGTAAGAAAAATACATTTTTATATTCGGTTTAACGTCCATTGTACATGCTAGCATGTAAAAGAAATAACAGGAAGGCCCGGATGATAAAAAAGTTGGCGTATGTAGATGACGATAATGATGGTGATGGAAAGCTTTTTAGGGTATTAGTTCATAGGCTCGACTGTTGGCCAATGTGCACTTTGTGAATGGATACAAATCCCAAAAAAAGTTTCTATTTTTCAAAGCACTGATAGGAAATAACGGAGGGAAGATTTTTTTTTCTCGTCCCATCAGAATATCTTGAACAAAGATTACTTCAAGGGAAAAAACTGCACGTGTTTGAACTGATGGAGCAGCAGTTATGGTTTGGAAAAGTTTCGGTACCAGAGTTAAAGAGAAATACCCAAACATTATTGTAACTCTGTTTTTTTGACCACGCGGTGCATACTTTATCAGCAGGCCTATCCTCTCTATTGGATATCGTGCGATTGTAAACTCAAAACCTCTAAAACGGTGAATATTTCCATATATGTGTGAGGAATGGAGCATTCAATCTTATTGCTCCATACAAAATCCGATAGCTTTCATGTCGCTAAGTAGAGCCTGTGCGATTGAGCTAAGGGAGGAACTGATAAGAGGTGTGTTGAGTCAAAGCTGCTTGCAAGTGACGAGTTGAGTTGCAAATGATGGTGTGAAGGCTGCCGTACCTAACTGATTTATTTCAAAATTTGAATAAACTAAACACAAGAAATAAAAACTTGCTTGAAGCATAGACATTCAGTTTAAAGGTGCATCTCTGGCAGTAACACCTTTAAAGTACCAATCCTTGGCATATTCTTTCTCACCCCAAAATAGCAAAATGTTAGCAATACTGCTGGACCATGTGAAATAGTAAGTAAACATTTGAAAACTCTTTCGGATAAGTCCTCACTTAATTTTCCCTCAAACTTTAATGATGCTTTGACTAGGCTAGGAAGCCATATAACCCAGCAGCAGTCTTTGGAAAGAATACCACTGTGTAGGGAGGAACAGGAACTAACTGAATAGAGACACAATAGTTCAATGGCCATTGTGATAAAGTTCAATCCTAGTACTCTATGTAAATGACTCCTCTTTGCCCGAGTTTAGCTGTAGCGGTGGAACGGTACTTTGGAAGTCTTGTGTTTGTTTTTTGGACCCCGAGGAAAAAACCCAGCGCACATTGGCTAGCAGTTGCGTCTGTTCACTAATGTCTGTAGACTAATTAAGTTCCAGTGAAAATTTCTGCGCTGATGTATATCTTTTGCAAAGCAGTATTTCCGGTGTTTCTTGGACTCTGTAAGTGTTAGTGTAGGTGCACAAAAGGCAGCATACAGTTGTTTCGAGGAATGGTGCAATACTTATATATGCTTGCTGTTTCTTACTCTCTAGTTCCGAAAGGCATATTTCCGGAAATGTGTAAGATGTATTGTTGATGCGATTGTACAATATTTTCCTTTAAAATTCTAACACAAGGGGTCTTGCTGCAACCCATTCGTGACTAAACCATATCAAAGTCAGCTGACCTCATTAACTGCGGGGCAACAATTAACGCTGCTGCTGGAAAGCGAACAGGTCTTCATAGGAAAGTTGTCAAAGCTTTTGTTGATATATATATATATATATATATATATATATATATATATATATATATATATATATATATATATATATATATATATATATATATATAGAGGAG
>RDPX01000013.1:2567666-2647854 GCA_003991215.1 Morbakka virulenta | reverse complement strand
TGAGCCCCAATTGCTGGGGAAAAATGACGTTAAAACTAAAATATATATATATATATATATATATATATATATATATATATATATATTTGTTTCATATTGCATAAAACATCATTTTGCTGAAACAGTAGTCATACAAGAGCCCCTGTCAATTAGGATATATGGTATAATCGTGTTTTTTATTAAAGAGCAAAGGGAAGTCAAAATAATACGATTTAATTTTATCACTACGCAAAGGCATAACCCTTTTAAATTATCAGGTCATGTTAGCCATGCAAAAAGAGATGTTACTCGGATTAAAAGGTTCAATAATCCTACACAAAGTGTTTTCATTATTATTTAACAATAGTTGTCTTTTGTTAGGTTTGTTTGACGGGAGGGGCATAGCACCAGTGACTGCTATCTTATGCAAAACCAAGGTAAACTAATGGCCGTGTTCTCAGTCGCTTAGTTGGTGTTTTTACACAGCTATGAACCTTTACAGACTAAATCTTTGATTTGAAAGTATGTCACAGCCAATACTAAATGCAATAGCATTAAGCTGTTATTTTTAACCATGATAATTGTCAGGTAATCATCCATAGCAAACAAAATGAAATTCAATATAACTTTAAACCCAAGTGCTTAAAAATAGCTAGATTTCAATAATCTTTGAGGAAAAAATGAAAAGGAGAAAAGCGAAAAAGGAGAAAGGGGGGGAAGGAGAAAGGGGGAAGGAGAAAGGGGTAAGGAGAAAGGGGGGGAAGGAGAAAGGGGGAAAAAAGGGGGAGAAAGGAGAAAGGGGGCAAGGAGAGGAGAGGAGGAAAAGAGAGAGGAAAAAAGCGACATAAAGGAAAAAGGAAAGGAGAGAAAGGAAGAAAAAGCAGGGAAATGAATGGAAAGGAGGTGATAAGCTACGGGCCTAGCTTAAAAAAAAGAGAAACCTAAAAACTCATTAAGCTTTATCATACAGTGTGTCCCTTCCATATTACCACAGCGACTGGAAATACATGACTGACTACCTTATTCGCCATAACTTTTCCATTTATACTGTCCTGTTTCTTTCTTTTAGTTACAATCAAATAAATCGTCAAATGACAATTTATACCTGTTAGTCCGTATCAAGCAAGGCATGCCAACAGGTGGGCAATACACAGAAATGTGTCAAATAATGATAATATCAGGTCATGGAATAAGTCTGTAGCTTCAAGGTACGAAGCACTATTTCCAGGTTTCCTATGGCAATCGAATTACAATTATCTAAAACAAGCTTTGCCTTCCAACTCTTTTTACTCTTGTACTTCTCCGGCCACGTTTACTACCTCTGACGGACTTTGTCAGATTCAAAAGTGACTAATTCAGATGCAAGTTAAATGCTAGGAACAGCGTAGGCAGGTAATACATTAAAAGATACAGAGAAATACTGAGCAATAACCGGAAAAAATTCGGTGACAAGTGATTTTTGTGCTTTGATTTTTTAACCTACAAGACCGATCATCACGGTCACAGGAATGTTTTTTTCTACTTGGATCACCAAGATGAAGGCGAAGTGCATAAGAATTTTTTTTTAATTTCTTTAATGATCATTCTACAGTCCTAAAACAAACTTTTCCCCCTTATCTGCAAAAACTAAACTCTGGTTGTTTTAAAGTTCCGTTACACATTAAGTAATAATACTGAAATTTTGCCAAGTAATTTCTCGATATGTTGAGCACTTATTGAATGATGCCACAATACATACGTGTGACACACCACAAAGTTCGAACTTTGTGCGATTTTCTAGGCATCTTGACAAAGTAACTTTTCTGCAACGGCTCCAGCAGGTAAAGATTCAAGATATTCATTTTTCTATGACAATTTTGGGTCCGACTGCAAGATGAAGAATACATTAAGTAACCCGTTGAGCAACGTATTATGAATACAAATAATGGCAATTATAAATAATCTAGTATTACTTTGAACTTTGCTCAATTCAGTTTTCATATTAGATTTTTAGGTTACATGCATGCAATCAACTATTTGAGCAGATGTAAGAGAGCTCCTAATAGTGTGTCATCGATTTGTAATTTTGATGATCAAAACGTTTAACTTCTTTGAATGTCGCTTTTCAGAATCTATTTCTTAACAATTAATAATTATAAACGATTAATCGTAATCCTTAAAAGCCAATCTGTTGGTAGTTTGCAGAATACGTTAAAGATCGCAGTGGCCCTGTAGAGTGCTGGCAGTGATGCAGCCCAAAGATTTCCCTGTAATACATTTCGAATTCAAAAATCCCATATTTAATAATAATCAAAACTTCGTTTAAGAACAAAAGCACGCTACCAGCTATCGAGAATGTTATGGAAGCAATGACACGACCACAGACCTTGTGGTTAGTTGGCCATTAAAAGGTTATTTAAATCGTATTATCAACCCCACTTTGGAGTGAAAAATTCGCAATAGGATTGGAATTAATATATCACAACAAAATGTTGTATCAATTGAACATATCACTTTGCTCCTTGTACATAACTGCTGCGTTGAAAAACAGAAAGGAAATGAATAGCTGATTCAATTTAAAATGCAATGGTTAAGCTAACGTTATCTTGATTGCCTTTATGGACTCGGTGGATCCCATAGATGCAGAAACTTTATCATGTCGTGAGTCCTAAGCTTTAAACGTTTACACCTCACGACGTAATAAAGCTCCTACGGCTTAAGTTATCTGCTTGCATGGAAAAAGCGATTTTTTTAATATCATAAACGAAACAACAGCCATCAATGTGAACTAAATGTAACCCCCCTCCGTCCCCCTTTTTTAAAACAATTCTTTCAGTTAAAAAAATATATATCAATTTTTATTGTAAAAAAGGGGTCGGGTTGCATGCTATTTGACTGCCTCTCCCGGTTGCGGGGCAATACAATGTGTAGCTCCCTGTCAACTGTTTTCACTTCAACAGCTACAAAAAGCGGTTGTTATATTCTGTTTAACTGTGTAGTGCATACTCTATTCACCGAAGCTCCTGATGCAGCACCGCTCTCTTCCAGAAATAAACTGCCCAAAGTAAATTTATTTTTCATGCCCGTCTAGTGTATTACCCTCCCTTTGAAAAGAAGCTTATATGCAAAAATCTGCTTGAATGCAGAGTAATATGTTGATTATCTATTGCTTATGACAATGAATGACATCTTTGAACAGTGGTCTTATTTTAGAGAGACATAATGTTGTAAAAGCTGCAAAAGAAACAAATTGGTATGTTTGAAGTAAGGTCAGGAGGGTGAATGACCATAAAAAGACGTTCGATATCCTTCTATTACAGCTTGGAAAAGTTCTGTCTGGTCCTTAATTTTTATGCATACGGGTATCTGTTCAACTACCTACAGTATATAGATATGTCCCTTTTCAGGGTAAAGTTTACATCTCCAATAATAACATCTCGCTGATTTTATTACAGAAAATTCAAGGAAAATTTATTTTGATCTCATCAGGCATATTTCAGCAGCTTCATCCTGACATCATCAGGTATAATGCTAACCGATTAAAAAATAGAACAGAATGTGATTCTAACCTACAATGAAATAATGTGATTCTACCCTACAATGAAATAAAATAATTCAATCACAGATATAAGTGATTCCACCATTACTTCTTTATGTAATCTAGTGAAGTCAGGTCTAAAAAATAATGACAAAAACAATTCAAGAACTGAGGCACTCACTTCCCAATCCAGGCTATGTTTTCCATCTTCAAAATTGGTCAGCAAGGAGACTGAGCAATACAACCCAGGAAGCTCATCAGACGTTACTGGTTTAAACCTACTATCTTTCAGTGCGCTTAAAAAAACAAAAACAAAAAACAAACCAGAATTTATAACAACAAAGGAAAATAGAAATTTACTGATGGACATTTAACCTGGCTACGTATATTATGAAAAACGACTCTATCAAAAAAATTTGAATATAAAATTTAAAAAAATGATATTTTGTGCCCACTGGCATCATATACCTTAATTACTCGAGGCAAGATTTAATTACCCCACATTTGGGTATATCTTAACATCATGCACTGCAAAACCTGTTTGTTCCACATAAAACGTGCACATGCATGCACATATGCAAAGAAAGTCACAAAAATATTTATTCACAAACAAACAGATGCAGCATGAAGTTCCAGGAAATGTCAAGCAAATAAGAACCCTAAAAACTGCAAACATGCAACCGCAGAAAGAAGGGGTGGCATAAAAATATTTTACTGAAAAAGTGGAAAATTAAAGCAACAAACACAAATTTTGAGCATTCTTGAATAAAACGTTGAAAACTACGGAATTTTAGTGAAAATTTAATCCATCGTTCTATAACTGAAAAAAGTCTTTAGCCTTTCTCCCTCTACGTCGGGAAATGGGATGCAAGACAGCTTTCCCAAGTACAAAATCACTTTCATGTCAAAGTCAAACCACTGTTTATATATATATATATATATATATATATATATGAACAAAAGCCCTTCATTACCAAAAGGGAAGAAATTGTTCAAAAACAAATTACTATGATTGCCTTTAAGGAGTCAAGAAATGGTGAGTAGAGAGGGGAGGGAGTCGAATTACACATTGGGCCAATTTTGTACTTGATTTAATGGAGAAGTCACTGCTCAAAAAACAAATACGACTTACAAGCATACAAGGCAATTGGAATGAGTAAGAAAATTTGTACACAACATGACTAACATTTTTGATAAAAAACTTATCTAATAGAGAGCCGGTTGCAAAAACTTAATTCTATTATTCCATTTAGAACTATGAAAATTAAAAAAATAGAATACACCGCCAGACTAAATGGACCTATTCAAATTCAGCTTTCTTTAATATTGTATGACTCTAACCTAACGCTGCAGACAGGAAATTTTTGTGGTATCAAGTTTGTTTTTTATTATGGCAGGCAACGAAAAACCCAAGTTAGATAGGTATTGATCATAGAAAATGTTTCTTTTTGCTGCTTACAAAAAAAATTCCCTGCCCTGATCAATAGAAACCGTAGTCTCAGCTAAGCAACAATTTGTAGTCATATATATTTAAACCCCGTACTGGTTTCTTCAATTGAACCTAAGGAAAATCAGGAATGCAACATTTTATATTTGATTTTTAATACCATACATTACATTAAAAATATATCTGATAGGAATCAATTTAACAAAGAACAATTGTCCTTGAATAGTTTTCTTTTGAAATTTCTGCAAATATGTTTTCATTCACATTAGCTTTTTGGGTAAGCAATAGCTTGACAAGCAGCCATCTTTTCAAATTTGCAGTCTTGATTCTTTTCATGGGCTCTGCCCAGGCTTCGACCTCAGATAAGTGGACTCGACTTTGTAAGTTTATTTCGTTTAGTTATCTTCTTTCGATAGTGGGAAACCAGGTCAACTGAGGTTTCAATAAAACTCTCAGACTTAAAAATTTTGAGGGCTCAGTTTAAGGCCACGTGCACCACTAATTTAACCTCCGGCGTACTTTCAAAAATATATGACGAAAATGCATTGTTTATTCCCCAAAACAATGTTGTCCAGAACTCCCCATATGGCCGCTCTTCACGTAGTGATTAAACCCGTTAATATTTCCATACCTGTGCCAACTCATGGTGTACTTTTCTGTTTGTAGGGGAAATTTTTCTTTTGTTTTAACGTCATTTCCCACCAGTAACTGTGGCTTAGACGGTGCTCTTCAAAGGGGAATTAATTTTGGCAATGAGGAATTTCTTGGATGCCCTTCCTGACGTCGACCAATGCCTTTTTTTGTAATGTCCAAAATTCTTTTCGCCTGCTTTGGGAATCGAATCCGGAACATCTTGGTTACGGTGCAACTGTACTAACCATTAAGCCACGAATCCTCTGAATGAACACTAATTTTCACATTCAGTCCAATCGGTATGTTATATTTGAATACAAAAAATAACTGAAAATCATAAAATCTCAAAACTCTTAGGGCACAACCAAATTTATCTCGCCCTTTTCACAGACACCCTGTACTACTGTCGGCTCTCACTTACGTGCTAATATTTTATGTCTGGTGTAAAATATGCAGCCTTGGAAATTGTATTTAGCTCTACTTTACCTAAAGGGAAACCATGTGTAGGCCATAACTGCAGCCCGTAATAATACAGTCTATCTTTGTTTGCATGTTGAATAATGATGCAAATCATTTAAACCCGGGCCCTCCATTTTAAGGACACAAAACAGGGTTAGAGTATGAGTACAATAAAAACGAGGATTTCATAATACCTACCTCTGCTACTACCTGGGATGTAGTAGCTCTGATTGACTATATTTATATATATTACAATATGGAGAAAAAAGTCAAAAGATGTACAAGTACATCTCTTGAAGGGTGATGAATACTACGAAACAGGCTTGTCGTAGTGGAAAGTGCAGTCTTTCGTTCTTTTCTCCTTATTGAATTATTTATCACCATTCATGTATTGAGTACACGCACACACACACACACACATATATATATATATATATATATATATATATATATATATATATATATACATATATATATATATATATTCCTTGACCATTGATAGGCGTTACGCTGTGTGTTTCAATCCATTTTTACGGGTTGTATTTACTTATAAACAACACCCTGCCATTAACTTATTAAGGAGAAATATAACCTGAGGGTCATAAGGTTTGTAAAAAGCTGCATTGCAAGTTCTACCGAAACAAGGCATTAAAATAGTTTCTGCCTGTCAGTTCAGACATACAATGTAATGGTAGGATGAGCAGCCGGCTGTGTAAAACTGACTTTAACAAACTACAAACACTAAAACTTTTTCTGTTTAAGTGTTATTCAGTCTATGCGGTCCAACCGTTATTAAAAGAGTAGAGTCGTTTTCTAAAATTCACTCCCAGTTTTAAGATGAAGAAACTAATTTTACTTGTGAATACAACTATTTGTAATAAATCATAAAATGGCAACCAATCAGACAAAAGTTATTCGCAAAGTCATTGGTTTGTATGTTGTGTCACTGTAAGCGAAAACAAAACCTGGGACCATCGCTGCTTATGAAAGAAAACTCTTTATCAAGAACAATGATAAAGTACTCAAATATGATCCTTTTCCAGATTTTATCCATCCTTCTCCAGTTCAGTTATTGTCCTCGTCACTGCAATTGGAAACAAAAACTTTGCACAAAATTTCTCATAACAGAACATGCGATACTAAGTACAATGACCAAATACTTAAGTAAAATCCTTGTCCGTATTATATCCATAATTTTTTTGTCAATGAAACTGCAAACACTTCGCAATTTTTTCCATTACAGAACAAGCGATATTAAGAACATGAACAAAATGACCAATACTTAAGAAAAATCCTTGTCCAGATTTTATCCATTTTTCTCCGCTTTGTAATTATTCCAATGCTTTTAAAAAGCTAAAATGAATGGCAAGAAATGAAGCAAACCTTTTCGTTTAAAACGTGTTGTAATGATCTATAACATTGTAGCTAATCCTGCAACAGAATAATCCAGCCAGTATTCAATAAAAATACTTCAAAACTGTTACGATTCACTCTCTAAGATGTGAAAAGAATCTGAATACATCAAATGTTAAGTAGCTTTTACAGAATATGTACATCCTTATCTATGCAGTTACAATCTAGGAAAATCACTGGGTTCAGGAGGTCCAATAAACAGCAAATAATGAAGAGGTGAAAAGCCCTGTGTTCTCAAAAACCTGTAGAGTAGGGCTTTACGACATTAACAGTTTTTAACAATCCGTGCCACAGCCAAAGATGTAAAGTCTGTTTCAAAATAAAAAAACCCTTCTATCTACTCCTAAAACAAGGAAGCATTTAATCATCAGAAAAAAGATAACACAATGTATACTGGTGGTTATGCAACAAGGTATAGGGGTGTACAGTAAAGAAAAGATAACGCGATAAAGCATCTAACATCTACAAATAATATGCAATTAAATAGTATCGTTATTTGCAGCTCTAAGTATACAGGGTGACCACTTGACATGACTACATGTTTTACAAATTAAACAATGCATTATTTACGAACCTTGTATTCCTTAAAAGCAATTATATATATATCTTGATCAATCAATGTCTACAGCAAGGTCATGAAGGAGTATGAAGCTATGCGTGTGAACAGAAGTAGCGTTTAGGTTTTTTACTTTTAGAGTAAAATAAGGGCCAATATAGAACTGTTGAGCTTATGATCATTAACAAAAACCAATAAAATACAGGTTGTTAACAGAAAACACAAAGTGATTTTTTAAAAAAATCTTAATTTTTTCAATGGGAGTGGTCACCTTGATCTAGCTACTCTGTTCCCTGAATTTACTCTAGTGTACTACATGCACTGCACTTATGTAACATAGTTTCCTGTAAGAAAATATTAAGAATATATTGTTTTTATGAGGAAAAAAAACAAAAACCAGCCCTGAAAGTCCATACAAGCTCCAACAAATGCATTTAAAATGTCCACAGTTTAACTAGTCATAGTGAAACGAAAAGCATAAATTCTGCTTTATTACACCCACATTTGATTAGCAAATTGTTTTCAAATTTGTCACATTTTATTTTACTTTCCAATCTGTACAATACTCGCCACTTTCAGGGCTGCGTGTCAATCTGGTAAAAACATGATCGACTTGCCTTTATAAAATGTTGTTAGGTCCATTTTCAAGTTATGATTCATGTAATGGCTCACTTGCAATACCGATTCTCATACTGTTGACAACAGTTCCAAATCATGTCATGTAATAACACACAACGTGAACATTTCAGCAAGTTCCATACATACAATTTGATGATCACCAGTAACTGTTCTTTTCAGCCAGTTTAGGCTGTGAGAGAATGGACAGTAATCTTCCTGACAGATTGAAATAAAAGGGTATTTAATACAATGCCTTTAAGTGACCCTTACACAAACTCTTCTTTAATGTTGGTTTATTTATTTATTCTATTTCAAGTGTTACTTTATACTCTAGCTTGCATTGTTACAATGGCTATGAAGTAAAGTGATGCCAAAATATACATTGCTTATGCTTAATCTGCAACGAGTGTGACTGTTCAGCCAGCCACACAGTCATAACTCCCTCAGTTTTATTTTCCTGGTCTAATAAAGATTTAATATGATCTTCGTACTAAAAGCAGAAAAAGGATATATTTAGAAGGAAGTTTTTTTTCAATGCCGCTGCAAACGTAGCAAAAAATAATAATTCCACGTTAAATACTGAGACACGTCATTGCATGTTTTTGGGGTTACTCATATTTTTCTAGAGTGGGCATTAATCGGAATACTCCAGTCCTAATGTTCAACAGGCAACTTATGCCAGCTAAATTACTTCATGTTTAAATTTCGGAGGTTTTAATACATTACCGATAACTGGGTTTCAAATAAAATACTTCCAGAAATAATTAATATGAATGCAGTAAAGGTATCATTCTTCAATTATAACATAGAAATCTAAAAATACTGCAAGGTAGTTGATGTGTTTCATCTTCTGTAAAGTGTAAGCTTAGGTGCTGTTATGATGTGCTATTTAGAAATTGTTTTTTATTTCAATGCTATTTCCCACCCTTTCTGGCTGGTACAATACATACAGTTTCCAGCCATTTTAAGCCATTATTTAATTTGTGAGTAATGTTTGGAGTCAGGAAAGGATTTTTTCAGGAGTTTTGCTAGCTCTCTGTGAAGTTTGTGAACTAGGAAGTTTAAGCCATTAACAGCATCTGTGCAAATTACTGGAAAAAACTCCTTAGAGTAATTCTTCATATTTCTACACTGTCTCTTCAAACTCCAATGACCTATTACTCTCCCACTATTGATGGACGAACACACAGCTTTGGAATCAAGTGATGCTGAATTATTTTGAAATCTTTTAGCGTGGCCTACATGGTTAAAATTAAAAAAATATCTTAAAACCTAAACAATTCAAAAAATAAGAAATGGTTTCTTATGTTATGATTAAAATATAACACACCTATCACTTCACTGGATTCTCTGTTTAAAATTAACTTCTCTTTTTCAAGGCATCTTTATTAACAAAATATTGCTGATTCCAATATTGTTAACAATGCAATCATAACTTGTAGAAAATTATTATTTATAACCCTGTCTGTCTTAAAAATAAAGAATATTTTTAACCTAAAAGGATGTTTTACCATTAATGAGTTGGGATTCATTTATATTACAGCCATTAATGTCAGTGAGCCAAAACAATAGCTGGTTCTCAACAAGTGCACAACTAATGCAACTATTATCATAGACAGTTTGCCAATGGTCTCTGTCTGGGTGCAAGTCATTAAGGAGCAGGTTCTTTGTTCTCAAAATTTATTTCTTTATGTCTGCATTGCTAGATAATTGTGTTACAAGCATGGCAAAGGGACTGTGATTAAATGGTATATTGCATGTATTTTTGATGATCACTGTAACAGATCAACATCAAGCCATTCTAAGTAATATAAAGATTGATAGTTATAGTAATAATAATAATAATAATAATAATAATAATAATAATAATAATAATGCGGAGAAGAAGGAGGTGTACAAATACTTGGGTGTACTGGAGCTTAATTATATTCTTGATGATTGTATGAAAGAGTGTGTGCTGCAGGCATATTTGAATAGGCATAAACTCCAATTGAAGTCTAAACTGAATGACCATAATCTGATAATGGCTGTTAACAAAAGTGCAGTGGATGTTGTCAGATACAGCCTTTCAACAGCAAAGTGGTCAAAGGATGAGACTAAAGTAATGGGCCAAGTTACAAGAAAATCTACGATAGATCACAAACTCCTAATACAAGTGCCAGTGTGATACGTTACTAAACACCAAAGGATGTGAGAGGATGTGGCCTAGTGGGTGTCAAGGAATGTACTGCAAGCGAGCAATGGTCTCTGGAACTGTATTTGGCTAGCACATACAAGGAATTAATACAGTATGTTGCAACCACAAAACAACTGGCTAAGAAGAACTATGAGTGACAAGAAAGAAGCATGCACTGAAAGTTTACATGTTTCTGCAAGGGCAATTTCAAAGACACATGCATGCTAAAAAGATTGAAAGCTCAAGGGATTGGTTAGCCAAGGGCGATTTGACTGACAGCTTACTTATAGCAGCCCAAAACCAGACACTGAACTATAAAAGTATTCAAAAGAGCATATACCATTAAATGGACTCTAATAAGTGCTGGTTGTGTTGGTTGTGTTGGGGCAGGGTGGAAACAGTTGCACATATTTTGCTTGCCTATGGAGTGCTTGGATAAAAAGATAATATGCAGTGTAATGATAAGATGTCCCAACAAGAAATTCAGGTTCATAGTTGATGAGAAATGGTACCGCTATAAACCAGACAAGGTAACAGAGAATAAGTAGTTTAAAATTTTGTGGAATTTCAATATTAAGACAGATTTTTGAGCAAAAGAGGCTGTAAATCATGGTATTTGGCAAACATCTCATCATAGGTATGGCTATACCAGGGGATCATAATATTAAGTATAAAAAGGTTGATAAGATTACTAACTACTGAGAACTCTGGATTGAGCTAGCTCAGATGTGGGATATAGAAATAATGACCATCCCAGTTGTGATAGGGGCTCTAGGGTCCATCCCACAAAAACTTAAAACTATGCCTTGCAAAAATCAAAATAATCAGTGGCCAGTTAAAAAATCCTGGACAACAGTGAATATCTAGAAAGACACAAAAATGCTTTGCTGATTTTAGCAGTCAACTTGGCAAAAGAATACAAATTAGCACTTATGGTTGTGGGTTTGTACAAGGAAAAATGGGGCAGGGGAACAGTGCTGTAGAATAATGTGAGGCTTGTTAGTGATTTTGAATTTTAGCTCAGAAAAACAACTTAATATTAGTGGAAAAGGAGGACAAAAGGATCTGTTATCTGCTCACTGAACCAGAACTTGGAAATTAAGGAATTTTTTAAAACTAACAAAGTACTGCCAGTTGGCATTTGAAATGGGAGGTGAATGCCCTGTGCCTTAGATTAAAATTGTACCAGTACTGATTGCTCCCCCCGGGGGAGGTGTAAACACAGTGTTGAAGGCAAGTTCAGTAATAATCAATGAAAAGGATACTGGGAAACAGATAGTGGCTAATTCACCAATACTTCACAGAGAAGTCTTAAATACCATTAAAATGATTAGCATTCTATAAACTCTCCTCTAGCAATATTATTTTTCTACTTATTACATGTTACACCATTCCAGTTATCATGTTATTAACCCAGAAAACTACTGTAATACACAAAGCATAACTTTGAAGACTGAAGAAAACTTGGATTTCATGTAAGTAAATTTGAAAAGTACTCATAATTACAATATTTCAAAGGTCCAGAGTACTTTTCAAATATTTGAAGCAATATTCACCATGTTAAAAGTAGCAACTTTTAAAAGCTTTAACTAACTAAACCCAGCCCCCACCTGCCAATGCCAATTATAGTACTTTAACAATCTTTGTTTCAACCTGTACTTACAAACAATGACAAGCATGTTAACAGGAATGATCAAAACACCTTGCTTTGTCCTAAACCATTTAAAAGTATTCAAAATCAGTACCGCAGCTCTTGCAATGCATACTTATTTTGGATTTGATGGGTTTTTAAAAAAATCCTTATTCAGAATTTGGTCATTAAAGAAAATAAGAAATTTTTTTTTTTGAAAATAAAGATCATTGCCAAAATTGTTCAACAAAATACAGGGTATACAAGAACAAGTCGAGCTTAATCATGACCATTAAAAGTGAGCAAATATGAAATATGCAAAAAATTGTAATACCAGGTGAAAAATATTTTAATGACAGTTGCAAAAAATATATACATTAATGCTACTGGCACAGTCAAAATAAAGCCACTGTTCAGAAATGGTTCTTTAGCTTACTGTTGTTGCATGCAATTGTACACTAAACAAACTGGAGTGGTGATTACAACAATTTTTTTTCTGTTATATGGTATAAAAGATTTTTCTGACATTACTAGCTTACAAACAACATCATTTAACAAATATTCATCTGCTATGGCACCGACTCACCTAGAAAGTGTGTATTCTCTAAGTCCACAGTGAAGATGAAGGGCAGAAAATGTTCCTATGCAACCACGGAGTTGGCGATTTTTACCAATCTTCCATGTAACAAATAATGGACTGTTCATAGAAACAAAATTAAAAATAGGATTGAATTGTGTATTAAAAGGATATCAAATATTTACACATTTCAAATATTGCTGTTTGTAGCAATTTGGTATACAGGTATAAAAGAAGTTGTAACTTCTTGTTGTCCAGTTTCATGTTTTCAATAAAATAAACACTATAGTTAGGTAATAGTTAGTAAATAGTTGGGTACAGTTTATCAATGATTACTTTCTGCTAGTTGTCTGCCTCTTCCACAGAGTGCAGAATGTTGGGAAACTTTTTGATGGGCAGAATGGTTTAGGATGTGATGTTCAAATACAAATTAAAATCTGCTGGGAAAGGAACATCAAAAGTGTACTATGAATCATTAACTGTATTAAACATAAATATTAAAAATAAAATATTTGGAGAAAGAAGATGAATCTATCTATTTGTTTTCCACTATTAATTAACTTTCACTGTTTGGAAACTCTCTGACTGTCTATGTCTGAAAAATCATCAATGGGGAGGCAAATCACAGGACACAACAATGCACTCAAAGTTATGGCAGTCAAATGGGCAATGGAGAAAGGAGTACTTCCAGAAGGAACGAAGTGGTACACCAAGAGATGGGGAAAAGGTAAAGTGTTAGAGAAAGAAGGCAAGAAGCTGTATTGGGATTGGGAACACCAAATGCGAGCAAACTGCACTGAAAGGAGACCAGATCTTACCTTAGAAAATGGAGAGAAGAAAACAATTTTGCTTGTTGATATGGCAAGTTCAAATGAATGAACAGATGTCTTAAACGAGAAGAAATACGAACAATTATGTTTTGAGATACATAAAAGACAGGAAGATTATAATGTAAAAGTGGGTTCCAATAGTTGTTGGATGTCTCGGTGGAGGAATGAAAGAACTGAAAATGGACATTCAAAAAATCTTTGAGTTTGATAATAAGAAAGAATTCCAAGCATTATTGAGAGAAATCCAGAAGACAATACTTTGGGAAAGTGAAACAATCATTAGAAAAGTGTTATTGGGATTATTGACTTGAGGTGTCTTATGTGAAGCTAACAACAATTGGTAGCTCAAGCCATCCAGGGCTGCTTAGGGTAGTAAAATGGTCAGATTGTTACTCATAAGCTACTGTGAGCAGGATTGGATAAGCTTTATTATTTTCATTAGTATCTTGTAATTTGATATATAGAATGGAAATTGTATTGTTAGTTAATCCAAGAATAATAATAATAATAATAATAATAATAATAATAATAATAATAACATAATAAATAATAATAATTACCAGCCCTTATTGGGCTGGTAGTTGGATGGGTTTGCAGGGGCTTCTACCCCTGAGTCCCCCATGGGCTTGTATTGCTCCACCACTTAATAATAATAATAATAAAAATAATAATAATAATAATAATAATAATAATAATAATAATAATAATAATTACGAAATTGAACATAGGCGACCAGACATTGTTGTCGAGCTAAAACCAGAAAAAGAGTGCTTGATAATTGACATAGCCGTACCAGGAGATACAAGGATAAAACAGAAGGAACAAGAGAAAATTGAAAAGTAAGTGTCATCCCAGTTGTAGTTGGTGCATTGGGATGTGTCACAAAAGAAGCAGAGCAGTACATAGAAAAAATCGGGATCAAGATCAGGACTGAAGTGATACAGAAAATGGTGCTGTTGGGAACTGCAAGAACATTGAGAAAGGTTCTCGAAACCTGAGGCTAGTTGTTCTAGCTTGCTTTCGGGACGAAAGACCAGGAACTTTTACCTGTGATAACAAGAAAATAATAATAAAATAATAATAAAAGCTCTACTTGATCAAGAAAGAAGCAGCAAAATTTAACCAGGAGCTGAATATCCTAGAAATACCACCGACAGAGAGTGAAACAACAACAAAATATGCCTGCAGAGTCAAACAGAAAGCAAAAAACCATGGTCATCTACAAATGCAGAAGTCCTGGGAAGAAAAGGGAATGCATGGAAAGTACCCTAACAGAATCAAGGAGGCAGATGTAGACCAAGAAAAGACTAACAAATGGCTTAAATCCATTGGACTAAAAGCTCAGACGGAAGGCCTAATCATCACTGCACAAGACCAGTGTTTGGCCACAAGATCATACCACCATTGCATCATCAAGGACAGAACAGACCCACATTGTAGGATCTGTGGAAAATATGCAGAGACCATTGAACACATCATTTCGGGTTGCCCAGTGCAAGCAAAGATTGAGTACATCGAAAGACATAACAAGATGGCAGCTTACTTACATTGGAAGATCTGCCGGGAATACAAAATGAAGACAGCTGGCAAATGGTATGAACATCAGCCCAACACAGTCACAGAGAACGACAAGATCATAATCCTATGGAACATGCCTGTACAGATCAATAGAGAGATCAAAGCAAATAGGCCAGATATCATCATCAGGAACTAAACAAACAAAGAATGCATTCTTATTGACATGGCCATACCATCTGAATGGAACACCTCTGTCAAAGTAACAGAAAAGCTGTCAAAATACAAAGACCCAGCAACTGAAATCAACAGGATATGGGGCACAAAGACCTTAACATTACCAGTGGTCATTGGAGCTTTGGGACTTGTGAAGAAGAGATTTGAAAAATACACCAACAAAATCCCTGGTAAAATCAACATCCAAGAAATCCAGAAGATAGCCCTCCTTGGAACAGCACATATACTACGGAGAGTACTATCAATAAAGTAGAAAGCAACAGCTACCTTCTAGTGCCTAAGGACCATTGTTTGGACCTGGCTCTAAAGGATGTAATAAACTATGCAGAAAGTAAAATACATAATAATAATAATAATAATAATAATAATAATAATAATAATATTAATGGTTACGAGATACACAAAAGAAAAATCAATCATCTTTTTTACATAAATGACCTGAAGGAATATGCTATAAATAATGAACACAACCTTCATCAAAGGGAAACTAATGAAAACATCCAACTTGGTTCTCAATCAAGATACCACCATAAAGGAGTTGGACCAAGAAGGAACTTATAAATACCTTGGAATAAATGAACGTGGTGGAATTCAACACTCGAAAATGAAGAAAAAGATCTGAAGAGAGTATTATAGAATAATAAGACTGATGTTTAAAAGTGAATTAAATGCCATCAAGAAGATCGAAGTGAAAATCATTGCAGTTATACTAGTCATAACTTGTAGCTTTAATATCATCAACTGGACAGCTGAAAATATCAAGGTATCTGAACAGAAAAACAAGAAAGCTTCTTACTAAAGAATGAATGCATCACCCAAAATCAGATGTAGACTGAATGTATTTACCAAGATCATCTGCTGGTACAGGATTGATTTAAGTTGAAACAACTTACAAGACAACAACAATTGGCCAGGCAACATATTTAAAAATCTAAACATATTTAGAAATCTAATGATCCATTCCTGAAGTTAGTTAGCAAACACAAAGATAGAAAAAAACCCACAATGACTCAGTAACTAAGCTCACCAAATGAGTGAAACAACATGCGAAAACCAAAGCCCAAGACAAAATTATGAAGAAATGGGAAAGTAAAGCTATGCACAGGCAGTATCCATCAAGAAACAAAGAAGCTGATGTTGACTATCATCAAACTATAAGCAAACAAATGCCTACCTGAAAGGGACAGGTCTGAAAGCAGAAACTGAAGGGGTTATAACTGCTGCCCAAGACCAAAGCTTAGCCACCCAATCATACCATCACAGAATCATCAAAGACAGAACAAATCCACTCTGCCGATTATGTAACAAATACAATGAAAGTATTGACCATATTTTAGCTGGGTGCCCCAAGTTAGCCAAGACAGAATACATCAAAAGGCATAACAATATCACAGCATACATGCACTTGAAGATCTTACAGTATTACAACATCAAAACCAACAAGTGATATGAGCAACCAGGAACAGTTACAGAAAACGAAGAAGTTACCATCCTCTAAGATATGCAAGTCCACACTGATAGAACCATCAAAGCCAACAAACCTGATATTATTACCAAGAACAAGAATGAAAAAACATGTATATTAATCGATATGGCAGTACCTTCTGATGGAATACATCCTTTAAAGTAGCAGAGAAACTCTCCAAGTATAAGATATGGAAATTGAGATTACAAGAATGTGGGGAACGAAGACAGTAATTGTGCTAGGAGTAACCAAGAAAGGCATTGACAAGCAAATCAGCAAAGTTCCTGGAATCATCAACATTACCAATTTGCAAAAGATTGCTCTACTAGGATCTGCCCAAATCCCAGAAAAAGTATTATCAATTAAACAGATGTTGACTGCCCATTGGAGTCTAAGAACCAGGATTGGATTCAGCACCAATGGTTAAGAAAAAAGAAACACAAAGAAAAATTGAAGATAATAATAATAATAATAATAATAACAATAATAATAGTTACAAAACTTCCTCTTTTTACTATTTCACTATACAATTTTTTTCCTAGAAAAACAACCACAGGAAAGAGAGCAGACTTAATATTGGAGCAAAAGGAGAAAAATAGAAAAACATGTTGATTTGTGACATGACCTGCTTACTGCAGTAGAACTTGGAAACTAAGAAATCTGAAAAACTAAGTAAGTAATGACAGGTGCTAGAAACAAGAACAAAAAGGCAAATCAGAGAAATAATGGTTGGCCATATGTATTCAATATGCCACAACCAGAGAATTACAGTGCAAAGTCTCCTCTCTGGATACAAAAAAGTGCCAGCAACAAAATACATTACAAGACACTACAACACCTTGGAACTACTAATGCTTATGTGGGTGAGAGAATGAAAAGAGAGAAGAAATTATATATAAATACAAACAACGTTGTCTTGAATCATGAAAATGAAGAAAAGGATACATGGTAATGGTTAAGATATATGTACTAGCCATCATTGGGTGTTTGGGAGGAGGAATAAAAGTAGTGAAAAGGGACATAGGAAGGAAAATCATAGACAAAAAACAAGCTAAATGATCATAAATGAAATGCAAATAACCATACTAAAAGAAAGCAAATCAATCATAAGAAATGTGTTACTTGGGCTATTGAATTTATGATGCAAAATATTTAGCTAACAAATTTTGGTAGAAGTTAATGGTCATTGTATTTTAGTTGGTTAAAATATCAAATAGTATGCACCAGTATAATTAAAGCAAAGATTAACAAAACACAAGGGTATGACTGTGGATCATGTTATGTGTATAAGGTTGGTTCAAAATGAGTTTAAGCAACAACATGAAATCAAGAATGACACCAACAGAATTATGCAAGCTGCATGTTCAGCTGAAATCAAAAGTGAATGATGTTAAACATGCAAGCTCCTGGGTCAATAACATAAACAGGTGGAAAAAAGGGCTCATGTAACTGGCTCAGTAGAGGAGAGTTAACTAAGGGGCAGATGGGATAATAACATCAGCCTAGGACCAGTCGCTCTTCACTTGAATGATAAACAATAGGTGAGCACTGCAAGAAACTAGAGCCTCGTGCAGAATCATAACAATGAAACAGTTAACCATATTACCAGAAAATGCACTGGCCTAGCTCAGAAGGTGTACAAGCAAAACCACACTATTGGGTCACATGGAATCAAAATTCACATCTGGGAATTAGTGAGAAAAGTTACATACAGGAAGCACAGGAAGTCCTGGAGAACAAAGCCATTACTGGTACAGTACTCCACAAAGGGTCAATACATCTAGTGCGATCAGGTGATACAAGCTTGATGACTAGACATAATCATAGCAGAGAAAAAGGTCCATTAATGGCATAGCCATCCCTTACTACTCAACAGTACTGGAAAAAGAAACAGAGAAGATTAGCAAATGCCAATATCTTAAAATGCTGCCTTGTAAGATGCTTGAGCAGGTGGTGATCCTTGATGACAAAAATATAAACTTTTTAACCAGTACAAGCTATAGATTTAATTATATATGTATATATTTTATTTATTTATTTCACAATAGAAACATAGAATATAAAATACATATGAAATATTGTGGAGGATAACACAAAAGCATGTAAATATACTTATTTCCATTGTGGTCCTCAATAATGATAACAATAACAATAAGGTCTTCCCTCAGCAGCTAAGTACCATAAAACTGTTATTACTATTTTTAATTCTTCAACTCTTACTTAATTCAACCTCATCAATTCAAAAGTCTAGGGTCAGCCTGTGCTTCATTACATCGGGAAAAATGCTAAACACCAAAACCAATGATTAAAATAAATTAAATTAAAGTGCATAGCTATTACAATGATATAGGGGTCTGTGCAGAGCGTACTTATCCCTTGAAAATAAATAAAATAAGTATGGAGATCTAAACCCCTTAAAACAAACAGCAGATATCAATAAAAGGTGTGTATGTTCTCATGGAGTTTTTCAGTCTACAAGTATACTCAAAAATTGGATGCTCAATACCGAAACTTTTTTGAGATATATACACAGACCAATGTAGTAAGCATTAGTTAATTCAGCAAGCCTGCACAAGGTTAAAAAACAATTGGTATATAAAACTTACCAATTTCATATCACAAAATAAAACAGAAATTAAGACAATGATAGCTCTTAAAGACAAAAGCTCTGTTTTTCCGACATATTGGGAATCAAAATACATTCCTAGCTAAGTTCTTTGTTTTTATAAATTCAAAAATAACACAAGGACTATGGGTTGTGGAACCGGTCTTGGGATACAAAGGAATCATTGTATTACCAAACTAAAGTACAAAAACAAAGCAAGGTATTGAATACTTCAGAGGCTCAGAGGTATTGGTAAGAATAAATCAGAAGTTTTGGGCAGTTCAGGGGAATCTGGCAGAATAAAAACATTATCGTCAATTAATAAAGCATTGCTAGTCACATACATTTCATCAAAAGAAACCCTTCCCTTGCCAGCTGTGCTACCATGACAACCATTAAGAACAAAAGCACCTTAATTGTGGTGGAAAGCCCTGACAGCAGGTATCATAACAGAGCCATGGCTTCACAAAGAAGTTTTCTTCAGTGCTCGTCTTCAGTACTTGCCTTCAATGCGTTTTATTCAAAAAAGTTCGAGCTTAATCTCAAGTCGGTTAATTAACTCTAAACCAAGCCTTTTTGAACCGAGCACCGATACTTTCTCATGTTACCAATGACACGACACTGGTTTCTGCGGTCCAGCTATTTGAAAGAAAGGAAAAATGAAGTCCACAGTTTGGTCAAGTCCTAAATTCTTTCCCATACAAAACCCAGTTTTTTAAAGGGGAAGGTTTGCAACTCGTTTAACTGACGGTTACGAAATTTTTGATTTCCAATTATTATTCTGGCATTTATTTTGTTAGCAAAGCTGTTCAGAACAAATATCAGTCGCGGGTTGTCCTTGTCCATGCCACAACAACTTCATATGAGCAGCTTGTTAAAATCTGCCTCTTAAGTATTTTCTTCAAATATGTGAAACAAATGCTTGACAGACATGTGATTAACGAAAAGTAATCCATTTAAAAACTCGTTCAGTTGCCAAATCAACATCGGACTGGGCCTTTCACAAGCAAAGGGCTGGTTATCATTTCAAGCAACACAAAACGATCCTTATGATTTTGCCAAGGATTAACTATTGCTAAAGTGTTCCTAGTTTTCTTCGGTTTCAGCTTGGCAAATTTCAAAACAAAGCAATAAAACCTATACAACGCGTGATCCTTGTGCTCAACAACTTTTCGATTTTCAGTGAAACCTGGTCAACCAAATAATGAGTCATGATTGGAGTGGGCAGAAACAAGTGAAGACCAAGGCAACGAAAACACACCGCAACAAAATAATGAAAGTTAACCTAAAGCAATACCCCAAAGTTTGACGAATATAGCCCTATGATAAAAACAATAACGGCCTTTATTTATAGGCTGTTCGAACCATATATTTTTTGAATCTGACAGGTCTTTAACAAGTATTGATGCATGATTTTTGTGAAAACAAAACACGTAACCTACCTCCTGGGAAGGCAATCGAAATGGCAAGTATTTCTCAGTCAAAGTAAGTATTGGTTACATAACTCGAGTAAACAACATGACATCAAGGGCAGTTAGATGTATTAGCAATATTTTCCTGAAGGCAAAACAAAACACAAAAAAGTACGGGTACTTACTATGGATCATTAGTAAATTTGGGCCATGGTGGCATCTGTACCCTGTACAAATGACTTAAAAGGACATCAAAGCAATAAAATGCCATTTCTCTGCTAACTACGGTTCCTCCGCTATTATGACTGTAAGGTCTACTGACATGACCACATGGGTTGTAGTGTTGATGATTTTCTTTAAGGGCAGCACAGCATTTTTCGTGTCGATTTTCATCGCGGCGTCGTCCAACCATATTTTCGACACAATTCATACAGCTCATTGAATAAAATCTTTCATCTAACTAAGATCAAGCTAAGAGAAAACTAAAGTTTTCTTTCTTCGCGGCTTTACCATACAAATGTTGTAGAACTTGACGTGTTAACACAAAAATTTAAATGACCACCCTTCTGATAAATGAAAATTACAAGACTGAGGGCAGCAGTCATTTTAAAATTCTGCAAAACAAACGCATGCGGGGATAGTTAGTATTTGCCTTCAAGGTAATCGCGGGCGCAAAATTTCTCCCAACAGGTGCCGAGCCAGTTCAAGAAGGTTCAGCGATTTTTAAAAATATCTTTTGTGACTAATTCAAAGATTAAGGAAGCAAAGTTTAGGTTAAAAGTTTCAAAGCATACTAAACAAAAGGCGTTACTTATTATGAAAACATAAATCTACAGAATAAGCAAATATATCAGCTGTGGAGATCTTAGTAGGAGCCATACATCACAACCTGAGGCCTGTAAGGAACACGATTATACGTTCATTGAGGGTCCTGGTAAGGTTGGGTTCCTTTACAAAAATTGATAATTTACAGTTTTGCACTAATGGCAGTCTGATAACAACTTCAACCAATATATATATATATATATATATATTCATATATTCATATTTATTAATATATTAATATATTATTAGAAACAACATATACAACACGATATTTATAAAAATACAAAAGAAGTTCTAAAAGCTGTGCAGACAGAACACAAGGAACGTTTACAAAGTCATTTTACTACTCAAGGTACAACTCTCTCACTTCTGTTTGACAACGCAACTTCAAAATGTAACAAGTTTTGGTCTGAAGTTCAAAGTAAGTTCCCCAAATATATCTTCAGCTTTGCCATTCGTTATTTGAATAACACCCTTGCAACTCGTAAAAATCTATCCAAATGGAAACTTAGTCAATCATCTTCTTGCTCTTCCTGCTCTGAACCAGAAACCCTTCTTCATGTTGTAAGGGTAGGAAGGTCGATATACTTGGCGACACAACTCAGCATTACAGTTTTTAGCAGAAGCTCTCAAATCTCTTGAAGGCTGTACAATATACGCTGATATCTGTGGATTCTTATTGTCATGCATTATAACTGGAGATACTTTGAGGCCTGATTTGTTCTTAGTTACTCCACAACAACAGTTATGCATTCTTGAATTGACGGTTGGGTATGAAACAAACCTGAATAAAAATGCTTCTCGCAAATATGAAGATATCGTTCTTTGGTTCGTGATTTTCATTCCAGCTTTTTGAAAGTTAGTTTCGTAAATCTCTCCATGAGATCTTTAGGTATATTCGATAAATCTTGTATTACTTTCAGTGAAATGCGCAACGCTTTGAGCATCGACAACAAACACGAGCACTTTCTTTCAACCAAACTTTCCAATATAATCATTCGCACCACATCCAGTCATCCAGTCACAGCCCCAGGTGTGCCAATCACTTAAGGAATCACAGTAGCTCTTGTCTTCCATATTCCATTTACGTCTTTACTTTGCAACTCCTTGTAGGTGAGGCCTGATCTTGAGCTGCTATCAGCAAGCCTTCAGTTTCTCTCTTCAATCAGCCGGCTTGCAACCGGCTAGTATTACTTTTATTTTGCTGACGATTGTGAAAACATGAAGCGGACTGTTCTAATCTAAGTTTTGTTGATTTTTTTGTCGTTCGCTATGTTTGTATGTATGTATATATATATATATATATATATATATATATATATATATATGCGATGCCCCTACTCATGTAGTGTGGTTCGAGCACTCTGGCACTCTGGTCCATTACAAAATATCTGGCTTTAGTCTGCACATGCCTGGCAATGTCCCACATTTTTTTAAATGGCAATCGATGCAAGTCTTTGTATTGAATGACGAAATTCAGAAGTTTAAACTTTCTCTGTTAAGCCGAAGGACGGTGAAACACGTGTCTGGAGCCCGGTAACAACATCATTTTGGAAAACTGACGACTCAAACAACAGTACCACTAATGATTCCAAACTGACACCGCCACAGGACTTCACCCTGGTAACTTCCTTGATGACTCTCAACCTTAGAAACAACACCTTTCAACCGTACAAGAAAACAAACAATCCAATGGAGCACGCCCACACACTTTCAAACCATCTCTGCAACTAACCCTAAGGAGTTACCTCTAATACGTATCAAAACCCTCTAATGCCAGAAGGAACTGAAGTAAAAATATTATATGGTTCAACCCACTTTTTAACAAAGACGTGTCCACAAACGTGATGAAAGCATTTTTAATACTAATCGTCAAACATTTCTGATCCAGCCACTCTTTATTCGAAGCAATGTCGAAGCCAGTTCAACTGTTCCGAAAATATAGACTCCGTGATCAAAACCCACAACATAAAGTTGTCATCACCTCAAATACCAGAACCTCCAAAGTCCAACTGAAGAAAGAAGACCGAATGCCCTTTGAATGGAGATTGCGAAAATCATTTCTGATATTTAAATGCGAAGTAACACAAGGAGAAACACAATGTCATCCCGACAATTTCATTGTGTCGATTATCAAACAAATAAAAAGCTACACAAACAGTTTAGGCAATTGACCCCTTTGCTTGCAAGAATAGTTCAATATTCTTTTCTACTCAAAGAACAATGAACTCTTAAATAAAAACTGCGAATTAATAGGGAAGTGTCGAAGTGTCGTTTGAAAAAATCCTTACTTCCAAGCTTTCTTTTCCATGCTATATTGGAATGATGTAACCAATTGGTAAAATAAAACTTTCTTCAATGTATTGCGCTTTGCAATGATAATATCCTAGTTTATACCATTTGCAACAAATTTGTTGTGTGATGACAAACTGAATCCCAGCGATACATCATACTTAAATTAACGAGTTTCGTAATTCGATATTTATTTTGACATCATGTTTCAGAAGGGTTTACCCTAACATTGTCAATGACCTTGAATAAGAAGAATTAATTATTCGTATTCAAGGTCATTGGTACAAACTGACGAAACTGAATAGTGTTAATTAACAGCAGAAAAGAAAATTACAAAACTTTTTATTTGAGAGATAATGATACACACGTCTTTGTGATTGGAAAATTGGCTTGAGTTGAAAAAAACCCAGAAGTTTTGATCAGAGTTAGCGCCAGCAGCCTACAAAATGGGAAGGATTAGAAATCTTGAGGCGCAAATAATATAATTTTGCGTGATAATCCTCTTTGAAAAAATACCCACGACTTTAACTATGAGACAACCCTTTGTAACATTTTTACTGAGAGGCCAAAAAAAAGGTTTGAAAAGCAGTATATTGTACAAAGGATTTTATGCTAATTAGTAAAATTAAAAGTTCTATTAATTGTTCAAGTTCAATTTTATCGATAACTTCTCGCTCATCACTAATCTCTTGGTGATCTTCCAGTCTTTCTGGGGATATAGCAACTTAAAGATAATTATTTACAATCTTGGCCATACTGTGACCTCCCACACGTGAAGCAAAGAATACAAGAAAAAAAGCCACTATTCTTATGAGTTAAAGAAATCCTCCATACAACTTGATGAGATAAGTTATGAAATTTTTATTTGTTCTGTCGGATTTCAGAAAACGCTAATGTGACAACGGAGTGGTTCTTTCTTTGTTAGGTACAGATGTCCACAAAGCCAATTTATTGAAGAGAGAATTGTTCTAAGTGGAAGGTACTTCTATTGTGTTGATCTAGTAGACTGGGTTAGACACGTCCTCCACATGATCACCATTTGTCTTTCCTGTGATATTAACTTTAAAAATTTACCCCTGACTATTACGAAACTTATTGTTAATATATAATATATATAAATATATTTTAGCTGAAAGTTTGTGTTACAAGAAATGTGACAAACTTATGAGAGACAAATTTATCACTACAGATCCTTAAAAGGAATTAGTTTTTGACAAAAATAGTCACTTTTTGACATAAAAGTGTGGCAATAAGAAATTTCTTTAGATTAGATTTGGACAAGTGTTGAAGAGAATAGCACAATAACAAATCGAAATCGACATGGCTTTTAATGAACAGAAATTTGGTTCTCTGAAACACCGAGGACAGGAGAGAAGGATAAAAAAAACAAGGATGGATGCCCTTACATTCCTTGATATTGGTGTTAAAAAAGGAGCTTAACCCGAATAGAATGATACTGCTGCAGATGAATGACGAGGTGGGTTTTAACTAATAGACTCTGCATTATCAGAACTGACGGAATCAAACTCTACATCATCCGTAGAGCACCTCTGGGTTAAGATAGATTCATCATTAGTGAATTAACCAAGCCTAGTCATTTTGAATTGTTATTCCAGATGCAACTAAAAGGGAGTAAAAGAAACAGCAATTATGTATTACATTTTCTATGTCATCGTAGATTCGGTGATTGCTGACGTCTCAATTCGAGACGTTGTTGCACACAAAATAGATGATATGTTTGGCTTTCTCTGGAGACAGCTTGACTTGACAAAGCAGAGAAATTCGTCAATCTTTGCTATCATGGAAAGGGAACACGAGGATGATACCTCGTAAGTTAAAATGAGGTAAGAAATACTGTCTTTGAATACAACTCATGTTACAAACTTTGGAAAAGAATCATTAATTTCATGCGATCTAGCGAACAAAATCAGCCACTTCAAGCTTGGAGACATAGTCCCAAAGGTATGCATTGCAACAAAGTTATTTTTCACACTGTGAGTTGCAATAGCCTCAACATAGCGATCTTTAAGCAAACTCAAGCTAACCAAGGCTTCCTGCAGAGGACAATAACGAAAAAAAAACGATTCAAAATTTTTGTTAAGCACAGAGTGGGAAGTTATGAAGAAAATAGAATCAAAGACATAAGTAATACCTTTAGACTAAAAAAAGGTTTGTACAAGTAGTTTTAATAAATGAAAGGCAATAGTATAAGCCAAGTCGAATATTTGCTCTGAACACCGAACGCATTCAGGGGGTAGTAGAAAACAGTCGTTGCACAGCTAAGAAATAACACTCGATGCATTGAGTTTATTATAGTTTTTGTCACTTGATACTATTTGGTTCATTTTTTACTATCTGAAAGAATTTGATTCTAGATTCATAATGTACAACACGTATTATTCCGTATAATGCTCCCACGAATCTATGCTGCATCTACTTTCCACCGCTTATATTTCCTGGATTTCATTTCAACTTAAAAGTATGAAAAATATTTTTTTTGTTTTGGTCTCGCTATATTTCATAACCAATAAAATGTATCAGTGTCTCTGCTCTCTTATCCAATTTTCTCCTAGATCGGTGTCTTTATACCATTAGACGGAAAATTCCAATCCAATATTACAAACAAAGTCCCACAGAATTGGAGCTGATGTATTTAAAAACGTTTTCAAACTTTCAAGGGATTTCCAACAAATAAATTTGAAATTTGCAATGAGTATCTCAAACTGTGTTCTAATGTTGTTTTTCAAACAAAATTTTAATGCTTGTATTCACTAAATGTTGCATAATAACTTACCGCCATACATCAGTCCAACAGTGCTAGAAATAACTTGGTAACATGGGACCTGGCAAAGAGATAAAAATTGCTTCAGTATAGCTGTACTAGGATTACCCTGTTTCCCAGCCAACTACGGTAAAAACCAAACCAACTGAATCAGAGATCTGAGGTTTATTACTCAGACATCATTTTACAAGTTTTTGGGGCTTGACGAGAGGACAACACGAGAAAATACTTACAGCTCAATATAAAGGTGTTACCTTTCCTTTATGAAATCAACAGAGAGATTAGTGCAGGATCGAAGCCATAGGTACCAAGTCATTGGTACCTAATAGATAATATTTCAATTTATTGTAAGTCGGATAACAGTATAGCAAATGTTGTATGGAGTAGAAATCCTGCTAATTCAATTCAGACTACCATCCGTTACAATTCAACTACAACAGATCAAAAGAAGCTGTTTTCAATGTTAATCGAAAGCTTTCTGGAAAAAAGTTCGTGAAAAGTACAAAAGAAACTTGAAAAACAGGGAAAATATTAGGTAGTGGTCCTATAAGAGTTGTTTAAGTTGTTCCCTTTCCTTAAACACTTAGTTCTTTCTGTTTTTTCTCAGAAAAATACATTTCATAGTAATTGGTAAAAAGGCCATATACGTTACTTATGACTTACAGTATATGAATAGCGAAATAACAGTATTGATAATGAAGGTAACAAAACCATTGTTTCTTGGTAACATTCTTCAAAATATGTTGTAGGTGTAGTGGACGATGCTCTCCATGACAAAATAATGGACTAGTTGACTCTTTGTCTTGGATGTAATAAAAATTATCCTTCTGTTGAAAGTTTTTTCACTTTTTGGATAAATATGGAAAGCAGCTGAGACAAAGACTACTGCATTGCTAGCCGTTTTTATTATTTAAATAGTCTTGACGCTTAACTTTGGTCAATTTCAAGATAAGGCTGCAAAAAAAGAGGAGATAATTTATAGACATACAAAGTCGTCTCATTACATAATATGTATAAGAGCACTTAGAATTGCTTGAAAGAGAAGAAAACATTTCAGCAAATGCTGAAGTCTTAAATTTCCGTCTACATTGCAGTTGATGTCACTCAGTTAATGTAATAAGTGTTGACTGATCTACTCATATGTGATGACTTTAGTATCATTTTTATTAATGGAGGAGTTCTCATTGCCATAAGGAATAGTATAAAGGATAACTTTGAAACAGAAACAACACTGGATTATTGCATAATTTTGTAGATAAAGGAGAAAAATAAAAGAAATTACTCTGGGACTTGTTTAAGTACTCCCAACGCGGTCTGTTTATTAAAATAAGGATAGTTTTGAAAATGTAGAATAAGATGTATGCACTTTGAAATCTCAGGATTCTAATTTATATCAACAGTGGGTAATTTTAATGCAAGAACCAAGGCAATTGTACACTTTATGGAATTTGATGACAAAGTTTTAGAACACGCTGGTATCGAACCTGAACTTATTTTAACGGAAATCATGAACAATCTAAGTAAATTATGCAACTCAAATGTTTTGTTGGAAAGAAAAACGATGAGTCCGTGAATAGAAGAAAAATAAAAATTTCTGGAAAAAACATAAACAGATTATACGTAAATACAGAAATAATCATTTTAAATCGTTGAAGATAAATTGAGAAACTTGAATGTTACAAACCTTCGACAGTTTTAGTCAATCATTAAGTAAAAGTTTAGAAAATTCTCCACTGAAAGATATGACTAAACACTTTATTTGAACATTTAAAAATACTTAAGCAAGGTAGTAATAACCCTGACTCTCAATTAAATTTAATTAATATGCAGTAGGAAGTGAATACAATACCAGATGCTGAAACTACAGCTCAAGAAGTAAAATAATCCCTCAACTGAGAAATAACCAAACACCAGGTATTGATGGTATGTCGAATGAATAAATTAAATACAGCTTTGACAAACTATTCAATTGCATTACAGTTGTTTGAACTAAGTGCTTAAAGCCTAGTTCATTCCCCAACTCCTGGCTTATTGGAATAATATAGACAATTGATAAAAATAAAAGGAAAAATAAGTCAAAAAATTACAGGAGGTGGGGGGGATAACTTCAGTGAGTTGCCATGGAAAATTGTTTATCAGTATATTGGACAAAAGGGATTTCAAAGTTTTTAGAAAATAATGGAGTACTTGATGAAAACCAAGCAGATTTTTGAGGCGGATATTCCAATGTAGATCATATTTAACTTAAATATAATTTTTTAAAAATTCTTTCAAATGACAAAAAATTATACTGGGAATTTATTGATTACGCAAAGGCATTTGACATTGTCTGGAGGAAAGCGCTGTGGCTTAAACTAATTAACCATGGAATTAGAGGTAAGTGCTATAATGTTACACTAAATTTATATAGCGATAAGAAATATAAACTCTGGAGCGATAGTAAATAATGTGTCTAAGATATCAAATTAAAAGATTAGTAATCCCAATTTTGAGATATGAAGGAGAAGTTTTGGGTTTGAAAAATTAGATATGCTAGGCCAATTAGAACTCTAATTATGTATATATATATGTATATGATATACGGTGAATTAGGAGGAATACCAGTTTCTGTCATAATTAAGTTGTGAATAACAGATTACTGGAATGAACTCTTGAATGGGAAAAAAGAGAAGATTTCTTATCAGATATACCAAGTATTCGTTATATGTACATTGGCCAGCTGTGTTTCAGTATCATGCAATCCTATGTTAAAATGTAAACAAAATCTGAAGAACAAATTGAATGAAAGTGACCGACTTGTTTAAAAAAACCCTGACTGAAAACAGATGGCTTAATCATGCTGATGGTATCCGGGATACCCTCAGTGAATATGACTATTTAGCTGATGTGCTAGAAATTATGGTAGAAGATGAGAGCTAAGCAGCTGTTATGCAATGCTCTCTTGAGTCTTCAATACAATGTTCTTAAGCCAAACAGATGCTCTATCAAGTTGTAACATACCGTTTTCAGTACATTCAAAGTAACAGGCCAGACTCTGCAAGAAGCAAATATTCAACAATTAGTGTAATTTCGATCCTTAAGAAGGATCGAAATTAAAATTAAATTAAAAAGTCTATCCCTATCATCAGGCACATCCGCACTATCAAAGTACAAAGTAGCTGTACCTAATTACTTTAGTAGCCTGACGATGTACGAATTATCTCTCAATACGTAACTCAAAAAAGCTAACGACTGGCATGACAAATATCCTACAACAATGAAATAAAGTTGTTTTATTAACTTTGAACATATTAGACTGTGGCAAAAACCGATTAGGTTTCACTCTTTTTAATATTTTAATAAGTTAAAATTTTAAGAACTGGAACTATGGTTACTACAAAATTCTTTATTTCTCTTATATGGTCAATACGAATGGTTAGGAGGAGTTTACAAGAATACTCAAAATGGATTTGTCAAAGTTTGCGAGACTTTAATTCTGGGCAAATCCAGATAAAGTTCCACATGGGAGAGGGACTAAGGAAGGCGGTGTATATGCATTACTATCCAGCCTCTAAGTGCCTTCTCATCATTATTCTTGAATTTTGTTCCCTCTTTTCGGAGCTTTAATAGATGGAATTCTGGAAAAGGCCTGCTGTTACTAGAGGTGATATCACTAAAATAGATCCGGTATAGCCTGTTACAGTAAATTTGATAAACGATTAAAGGATTTTTTTTCCTTTGATTAAGCTCTTTAAATCAAATTTGCATGAGAATTAGCAAAAAGAACGCTATTTTGAGTCAGTCTTCAAGGAATATTTTCTGAAAAAAGAAATGGATTGACTTCAGGCACTACCATAGAAACGACTTGATACATATTCTGAGTTACAAAATAATTTTGACTTATTTTTCAAGATTTGACAGAAAGTGGTCAGCGTATCTCGAATAGAAATGTTGACGGCTATTGAGCATATATTTATTCGATTTGGAAAAAGATTTTAACAGAATTCCTACAGTTTATCATACTGCAAAAGAGCCCCCTGTTGGAGGAATAAAAATATCTCTTTGTGATAAAAATTGTAAAATAATTGAAGGTTTTAAGTCTACTTTCAAGACATAAGTAAAGGTCCCTGGATTTACTTGGGTACTCAGGTGACAAATTATTGTTGAGAGAAATCATTTCCAGCTTGACTTGACTTACTTCATACCTTTGACGCTCTGTGGCGCTGAGGGCAGCAATGGAGATACTCCACTGGTGTTTGTTGTTGACCAGCTGCCAACGTATTGTCTATGTGTGACATTAGCCTTTAATTTTTCCTCCTTCTATTTCTTTCTAATTTTAATTAGGTCGACAACTCTTCCCCTTTTCCCTCATGTGTCCACTTAGGAGAGAATATGAGTACAGAGTCTGGCTGTATCCTTAAGACATATTCAATCTATCTTCATCTACTCCTGGTGGCCAAAGCATCCATATTATCATAAGAAAATTGTAGTTGGACAACAACTTGTGGGATCAGAAAATGTGTAGAATACTCTGCCAACACTTAAAATATATATATATATATATATAAATATATATATATATATAAATATATATATATATATATTTATATATATATATAAATGTTTCTAGGAAACAGCTATTTTACAATTTCATTATTTATATTTGGAATACTGTGGGGGCCTCCAAATGTTATCCATTGATCACATCACATTTCTCGCTTTGCTGAGTCTGCATCTGACATCAGCTTTGGCACCTCCATCATTCCCCACAAGTCACATCATTCCCCTCCATTTCCTGTTGCTGGGCAGGTGGTCAATTTGCATTCTATCTCTGTTGCTTGGAGAGTACAAAGTAAGTCTGTGAATGTCACCATGAGCAAAAAGTTTTGTTTTTTGTTTTGGCGTCTTATTTTCCCCAGTAACTAGGGCTCAGACGGTGCCCTTCACAGGGTCTTGGATTTGGCAGTGAGGAATTTCTTGGTCGGATGACCATGACCAAAACATATGCTCCCAATGACTGAATTGTTCAAGACGCAGAAGTTTGCCAATCTCTTTTCTTCCTCATTCATGACTCCTCAGCCGTGCATATCCATTTCCTTTCTGTAGAATGTGCTATCGCTTCCTACTTTGGCGTTTAGACCTCCCGTCACGATGACCAGGCCACAGCATCAAAATACTTCTAGTTCTGTCTGGAGCTGTTGAAGCAGTTCTTCTTCTTCTCCTTCTCCTCTGCGTCATTTGAAAGTATATAGGAATTTTCTGATGGATTAGTTGGCTTGTATATACTGCATTCGTACTTTTATCGACCTGTTCCTTATCAGTTTCCAGTCCAGTAGGCATTTTTCAATTACACTTTTTATGACGACAGCCACTCCGTAACGTTGTTTAAAATCTTTTATTGAGTATCCCACGGTTTCTTCAGTGATGGGCTCTAGTCTGCAACTACCTGCTCACCGGCTTTTACTGACCCCAATGATGTGCAGATTTTTTAAATTTGTATTTCACAAAATACGTAAGTAAGTCTGCTAGTGTTGTATATCGTATATTCTGAATACTACCTGTTGTTAACATACCTGGTTGAGACTCAGGAATACCACGCACAAAAGCTCAAGTGTCTGTATTTGTTCTTGGTTCCGTAAAAAATAGTGTGGTCTGAAGTAAGGCTGTACAAATATAAAACTTTGGTCAAAAAATGTCTTATTCATAAAACTCGGGCTCACCAGGATAAGATCCTCACCTAATTTCATTAAATCTTATATATCACTGGAGAATATACATGCAAGTTCACGAGAAATGTGCTTAAAGACTCGGCGAATGCAAAATCAAATGATTATCCTCGGAGCAAACATCATTATGATCCGCAGTTGATGCAATGATAGAAAAGTTGAGTAATAGGAGATTTTGTCTTGCTGTCACTTTTGGCAACATCACATGGTCCTGTATCAGTGTCTTGACTAATTCAAAGCAATGGTTTGTGATTTTATCAAAATCAAATAGAGGGCTTCGATCGAATCGATCATTTTCCAAGACCTAATACTTGCACCATCACATCTCAGATCAACACAATTTTTTAGGGAATTAGGTGCAGTTCAAATGGGTCTAAAATGTTTAACAGCATTTTTTCTGATATGCTCACCGCTATAGTTCTTCAATTGTACCTTTGTGTCGATACTGTAGTGATATAACCAGTATCTCTTTCTTGGACGCATATCAGTCAAAGTTTCACAATACTTCGTATCGTAAACTTCCTACTTGATAGAAATCAATAAAAGGTTCTTAGATGTTGCGAGCAAGTCATTCTGAATAGCTGGACTGATCACCCTTGCACTATGAGGCAATTTGTTTATCGGAACTTTGATAATACCATGGTTTGGCGAGTTCTCTGGAGAGCTCGCTTAGCTTCCTTCGGCTCTTTATACTTTTACTTTATTGCATTTATTCAACTTTTTATCACCCCTCTTCCAATTACGAAAGCAAGCTTATGTATAACATCTTCGTCATTTGTGGAACTGGGAAAAAATCAGCATAACATGGTTTTCATACCGTACGTCATCTACTAATATTGACTGTAATATACCAGTCAGAATTTTCTGTGTCCTTTACATGAAAATTTCATAATTGGAGTAACCACATGGGTTGAGAATCAACCTTCTAATTCAAAGGAAAGGTAAAACTTTCATTAATCCGCTGCCCCATGTTTGCTTGTGTTTTTTCTGTTTTAAAGCGATCCCACAGACATATTATCTAATGATTCCAGCTTCAATATAACCAAAAACTCCAAAATCTATTCCCTTCCATGGCAAAAAAGAAAAGCCAGTAACCCACGTTAGAGATTTCACAAGCCTCTTTTTGACACTTTAAAGTCTTTAATCAATGCATCCAGCCTGCCAAAGTATTAGCGGGTTTGTAGTCTACAGCTCTGAATCTACACAAATCAAGCGTAATACCATACAGTGCATAAATTCTGGTACGTATTCTTTTTCACATCTGTTAGGATTGTTTTTGTTACAGTTATTTGAGACAAAGTAAAACCACAGAACCAATCTAATAAATTCTAGGTCCAGTTTTGACATCTGTTGTTATTCAATCAATCTAAACTTTACAATTCAAGTTTAAGATGCAATCTTATTCTTACTCCATTCCTTTTCAGTCCAACTACTGCAACTAAACAATTGATAACTGAACTCCTTTACAAAATACCCGATCATGTGATTCAAACTTTTGGCAATAGCAGCACTGAATCACTTAAAACATAAACGACAGGATATTAGTGGTTGCTTTCTAAAATCTCCGATACAATGATATTTGGGCGTTCTTGATTCTCTAACGAACCGCAGAATTTGTCAGATCTATTCGCACAGAACTGAAAAGAGCTACCAACGTATATTCAACAAAGTGCGAATAACCGGTAAGACAATACATGTAATCATATAGAAAATGCAGTAGCCACTAAATATACTAATGAATGAACCTTAATAACCACATGTACTTCTATCCGCGCCAATACGAATTCCCCACAACAGAAGTCTGGTGTAAATACCGTGCTTTCTCACAGACAATTCAAACATTCTATCGGTCCTGTGGTGTCTCTTTATGACACTGACAGAATAAATGAAATTATTCATTATTTGGCCAAGTTGGAGATTAGACAGTGTGCCGAGAAATTCCACGCCTTGGCTAATTACACCATGACAAATACATTTCGTGTATTTCAATAGCCATTCAAAAAGACAAAGTGCCTGAACAAATTCCAAAGAAAGGACAAATTCCTTTTGGCGACAAAGAGCAAAGTTTATTTCATCTGGGTTGTTTCCAAATTTGCGACTGGTCAAGGTGATCTTGGCAAAGTGTCCAATAAAACACGGTTTTTTCCCCTAAAGCTACTGAATAAAGCAATAGAGTCATATAAACTGAGTAAAGAGACAGGTCTTATGTCTGGGAAAGATCAACAGAGGTGATTCATGTATCTAATTTACGCTATAATCAAATTGAGCTGTTGGTCCAACTTTTAGCACCACTTTAATGTTCTATGCAGTTACCTTTCATCTGTTTACTAATAAAACAAGAAAGCTAAACATGGAGAAGGGAAATATTATTTTAGAATATAATTATCGATAACAAAGCTGAATAGACAGCAATTTAAAAGAACAGGTATAAGAAGTGAAACTTATTCACAGTCCACACACTGAATATGATATACCGATCAATGTCGTTAACGAGGGAAACAAAGTCATGTTAAATTTTTTGATTGAAGGTGATATACAAGAGATTTCTAAAAATCTTTTGATCTATCTTTTGCAGGTGGATAGATGAAGTTTCATTCAGCTGACGGAAAATAAAATATTAAAAAGCCCGGAATCTTCCATTTGGTTAGATCTAATTACTTTCAGCTATTGATTCTGTCCTCTAAAATCACTTTTCCCTCAGAATATTTTGGTCTTTATTTTGAAATAAATAAACAAGTAATATCAACTTCGTTCTGAATGGTTGCTAGGCCTTAAACTAAGTCCTAGGTGAGGCCTTCGTTATCAAATTCCGTACACTCCTTCACCATTGAGCAGACTTAATGACGATGGGATGTTGGGCCTTGTTACAAATATGCCAATCACATTTAAGCTAATCCTCTTTGAGCTATTGTCATTAACGCTGATAGAAATGCATTTTGGTTTTTGAAATGCGTTCTTGAGATTCTCTTACTATTAATAGTATTAAGCTTTAGCGTATACAAATCAGCTCAGATGGGCTTAGCAAAAGGAGGGTCAACTCGATCCGGAAAGCACTCATTTCCTCAGGGAATGTAAACATAATTGAATGTTTATGGTTAGCATTTATCCAAATTGTATAACCCAATACCGTGATATTAATGACAGATGAAGATATTCAGTATTTCAGATCTATTCTCCACTTATGAATGACAAGAGTATTGAATTACCATGATGTACGAAGCTAGAGTTAGATTATAATAATTACTTTTGGGTTCCTAAAAACGAAGTGACATATGTTTGTTTATTATGTAGAAGAAGTAAGTCGACAGAAAACCACTTTGGACATCTGGCCTTTGCTGATCTCTCATTTACAGAACATAATACTAAAGAAGTAAATAGTTCAGATAAAAACATTAAATATTTAATGGACTCGGATATGTGGACAAATTTTAATTAGAAAGGTCTTCATTTTCTCCATTTAGAATTAAATAGTCTTTTCCCCAGAATTGATGAACTTCGCCAAAAGTTAAGAAAACCAACGCTGCCATCGCATCCCAGAAACTAAGATGGATTGAGAATGTTCTAGATTGTGAAATAGGAATAGATGGGTATGAGATAAAAAGGAATAGACATCTGATAGGAATAGACATGGTTGTGGAGTAGCTTGTTACATAAGAAAAGTGTTCAATCCAAAAGAAAACTTTTCACCAGATTTCGAGGATAATTTTTTGGTATTCAGTAACCAAAATCAAAACCAATTCTTGTTGGAGTTCTTTACGGGCCTCCAGGAACAACTGGTTTTCTAGAAAAACTAACACTAGCAAGTCCAAAAACATATAGTTTTGACAACCAAGAAGTTTACATCAATTGAGATCAAAACAATAATTGGAACAAAAAATAAGTTCAATTTTCAAAAATATTCAAAAATAAATCCAATGGAATTGAAAAATGTAAAAAGTTTGGCTCTCTGCATGCATTGAAACAAGTAATTAAATCACCAACCTGAATACTTTAAGTACTATCAACACCTTAATCTCTCTAAACCATTTACACTAGTTCCTACTTTTATCGAAAATGTCTTGAAACAGTTGGAAGACCCCTCAAAAGCAACGGAATTGGATAATGCTACAGGGAAATTCCTCAAAGATACTCCAGCTGGCTGCTGTAGCAAAACAAATTACTGAACTATGCAATCTCTTAGTTCTGCAATCCATATTTTCTGAAGGTTGCAAACAAACAAAACTAAAAGTACGTTTCAAAAAGGATGGAAAGATAAAAAAAAAATCAATTATTATCACAGCTTCCGCAATAAAAATTATAGAAAAGAATATTCATGGTCAAGTACAAAAAACATCTTGATGAAAATAAAATATAATATGAACGCCAATCTGGCTATCGCGCATACCACTCAACAAATACTTGCTTATTATACCTTGGTGATAAGATCCAACAGGGATCCAAAAAGGGGATCTTAGTAGGCATAATTCTGGTTGATTTTCAAAAAGCTTTTGACACAACCTACTAAGGATTTTTTTTAAATTAAATGTCTTGTCTTGGATTGAGTGACTCCACAATTTTATGATTTAAATTTTACCTCATTTTCTGTTAGTATTGGAAAAGAATAATCAAAACTAGGTAAATTGTTGTTTTGGTTCCTCATGGGTCAATCGTTGGTCCACTCACTTTCCTCCTAAACGTGAATGACATGCCAGGTGAAGTTGACTGTGACCTGCGTATACACGCAGACGATTCCTGTTTAATCTTTAGAGAAAACGACATTGAGCACAAAGAGACCAACTTGAATACAAAACTTCAATTCGTTGTATGATTGGTTTTTGGAAAACAAACCAAGTTTTGGAGAAGACAAAACTAAACCCATTCTCTTTGGCCGGAAAAATACAAAAACTGAAAAAAGCTTAACATCAGGTGGAGTGAAAAAAAAATGAAGCAGCTGTCAATGGTCACGTATCTTGTATGTGTTTTAGATCAAGGTCTCTCTGGGGAATCAGTGGTAACCAAAATACTTGGAAAAATATGCCAAGTTAGAATTTCTATGTAAAAAACAAAACTTTCCAGGTGACTCCCTTCGTACATTGCTTTTAAATGCTCTTATCAAACCCCACATTTATTACGCGTCAACTCCTCCAAATCCCTCTTAATATTAAATAAGAAGATTAAAAATTCAATCTGCATAGAATAAATGCATCCTTTTTACTATGTAAACTTGAAAAACACAGTACAGGTTGAAGCTACAGAATTTAAAGCTAATAATTAGCTCCCCCCAAATAGCAGGGTAGATCAACATAAATGTTTTAGCATAAAGAAATATTTTAAAGGAGCAGCTTATACTGATAAAATATTCCCTCCGATTGACCACAGCCCAAGAAAACGAAAGTCTAAGTTTTAATTTAACCTTTTATTTCGCAAAACTAAAGCAGATAAAAAGTGGTTGTCTTACTTGGGGCCAAAAATATGAAGTAGTTTGTCACCCCATTTAAAAACCACAACCAATATCCACTTGTTCAAACACAAAATATTACTTTTTCCAAAGTGTAGAGAGAGAAGAAAATGATTTGTATGAGTTTTACTAAGACCACACTATCTCTCTCATATTCGTGATTTGTACTTCCTAAATTCTGCTTTATCCAACAGTGTAAACGAATCCATGATCTTTCCACCCCCTCTTTTGCAACCGCTTCTAATGGGACCATTAAGGAAATAAAGTCAGCATGACCTCTTAATGATACCCCTGCCAATGAAATTAGGGGTGTACTTTAATCTTTTTACGTTTTAATCATTTTTTTTATTGTCTTTTTTATACTGCAAAATTGTAAATGCCTTTTCTTTTTACGTGGCAGTTGATACATACAAATTTAACTTTTCTAACTTGCACAACCTTTTGCAAGATGGCAGAAACAAGACGTTTTTTTGTTACCATGGTAATCAACATGGTGCCTGTCCAACGGGGCTTTGAAACAATGTATCACAAGGCCAAAAGTATTTTATTTTATTTTTAGTTTAGGACCACGTATGCAGTACATTACAATACAGTATGTTATATTACACTAGATCCTATTCTAGTACCAAAGATAGTTTGTATAACGTACTAGAATATATTACAGTTCATTATATTAGTATGCACTCATATTTTTAGCTGTATTTTAGTGAAGGCCAATACTAGAAAATTTAAAAAATGAAGGCCTGACATATTTGAGGTAAAACTTTATTTTAAGAGCATGTTTTGTGACGTTTAAAATTTTAAGTTAAAAGCAATCGAAAAATTGTCTTTCGAAGCAGTGTAGTAGTTAAAATACCCTTCTATCAAATGTTATGAAGTTGTGATTGTTTTTATTACGATTACTACTATTATTGCGTCCGTTATTTTCTAGATCTGCAAACATTTACCATGGTTTCGTGTTGGATAGAGGCTTAGTACAAGTAAGATATTTAAGCTATATTCTGTGACAATAATAAAACAATTTAATTAGCACGAAAATAATGAGAGTAAAGTAAGGAAAGCGAAAGACTGAATGTTGATCCAACTTCTCCAAAAGCTACTAAAGAATGGAAGCATTCGAAAAGAATTTTTGAGAACTTTATTATGGATCGTGGAAACGATGCTCCAAATAAATTTAGATCAGCCATGAAATTTGTACCAGCAGACTTTTTTGAATATGTTTAGGGGTGCACAACTTTGGATGAAATACTTTAAACTTAACCAAATTATATGTTCAAATGCCTAACACGACTTTTGTTCGATACCAGTTGGCTTTCCGAAAACAGAAGACAGGAGATTCTGACGAACAGAGCCTGAAAGAGCTGGACCTGAATGAGAAAACACAAATAAAGGGAATTTTATCAGCACATTAACAAAAGAAGGGATTGAGAAATCCCACCACTTTTTGTGGTTGGCTAAGAAAGACAAAAAGAAAGCCCTTCAGTTTTTGTGACTGTCTGTCTAAAATAATTGGAAACCGTATTCATTTTATTTGCTTGCAGAACGGAGATAATGAAAGTTGAATAAGAGTTGCTTCTACTGTTACTAGTTTGGTAGGGTTGCAATAAATTATTCCTCTGCAGTTAACATTTGTGGTTTTTCAAAAGTTGAAATCCTGCTTTTTTCAACTTTTCCTGTGTTCCTTAAACATCAAATCCTAATGTAAGAACCTTACCATGTCTTGAGTCGTAAGCTTTTTTCTGAGCTCAGAAAAAAGCTCTCAGTATTAGAAACACTTTTGTTTGACAGCAACTGCTTGATGTATTTAGCAACTAGAAACATTTTGCCAAACCGCGAGCTAAATCCACTTTTGAAATCATTTTATGTAACACAATAAAACATTATCAAAAATGAAGTTTTTTACCAAGGTGATGTGATGTGAATTTACATGGAGGAGTGGACTTAGGGCCTTGGTATAAAAATCTACTAGAATTATTGCAAAATCAAAAGGGTGCGAGGAAGTTACCTGTATTTTGTTTCCTTGTAAATCCAAGAAAAGTAATATTTACCTAAAAAGCTCATTATCCTTGATATTTACAAAATACTGTATCTTGAGTAGGAAATACAGAATAGCAGTAAAGTATAGGCGTTTAGAGACGCCTTTACCTCTCCAAATACAGATCATCAAATCAGACAATCTGTTGACAGAAAGAGTACCTTTAAATGTCGGTACAAATTTATGTGTTAACTTGACAGCAAAATAACACATGAAGCATAAACAATAATATTTAGCTCATGTTGGGTGATTTGGGATATTAAAGCTGGCCGGGATGAAAGCAAAGATGAAAATAAATAAGAACTAGTAGATAGGTTTTCAAAAATAAAGATTTTATTTAATAGGGCCGTAGCCAGTACCAATGAAGGCAGGCTGAAGTCTTTCTAGAAAAGGCCCGGTCCACGATGAAATATACCAAAACAGGATCTAGTCCTCTTCATCGCCATCGTGGTATCCCAGACACCATCCTTTCATCAATTAACACCTCTTTAGCTCATGGGTTGTGACTTCCAACTAGTTTCTAGGAGCCATGCGATTTTCATGCTATTGAAAGCGATAGCAAAATTTACGAAGGCTACATTTAATATGTTGTTGAATTCAGTAGATTTTTTGTTATTTTTTTGCCAGGTAAGTATCTGTTAAATAAGACTTCTCGCAGGTTGATATGCTACTTGACTTATAGGAAAGGACGCAAAAAATCATCTTCATTACATGAACCAATGCTATTTTTTAAAAAATTTTAGATATGGGTTAGGAAGCTGATTGGTCGGTAATTGCCATAATCCAGTCGGCTGTTATTTTCAGAGAGAGCTACTATTAGAGGTTAGTTAAAAGCTTTATATATTAAACCAGTCATTGTAATGCAATTGAGAATGTATAACAAGGTATTATCTAAGCTTTCTTCTTTCAGCTTAAGATATTCTGAGCATCCTGGTTGAGCTTCTACCAATTTCAAATAGGTAATTGCATGCTATACTTTGGATTTAAAAATAGGTAGAGTCAATACATATGATATATGCTGAATAGAAAAGCTTCAAAATAAAGTTCTTTACAGAATTCGGCCCATTCCTCCAGGGTATCTCGTTTTTTGGTCAATATATTGCTACTATAAGCTTTAACACATGGAAACATATTTTGCTCGGTCTAGGTTAATAAATGATTGGATTTAAACTGTTCGGTCAGTCAACTTATCATTCCATCTCAAAAAATACAATTGGAGTCAGATTATACATCGGGTTTTGTGAAAATACGAATTTCTGCCGTAACAATGCTCCACAGCTTATACACCAGAAAAGACAGCAGGTGGAATAAAACTGTTAAATGTATTTGACGATTTCCCTTCTGGCTAAGGGCAAATTACAAGTAGATGAAGGGAGGAGGATCCTTGTTTGCACAATTTTCTCGATTTGCAGGTGAGAAAGTCGAATTTTCAGATACTTGTTTTTGTAAAATGAAATAAAATACATATTCTACAAATCAACTTCAAGTTTAAAATTTTAGGCAGGTACAGTTCTACCAATTTTCAGATCACATATGTCTTAATAATCTATCCTGATAACCTAAATTTTCGATCTATCTCTAATGCCAAGCTCTCTCTACAAGGGGTCCACTGTCATTTGTCATCCATCTCTTCCTGTGTCTTTATGTATGAAGAGAATGCCGCGAAAAACTTCATGCAGAAAAGTTGTATAATGTTTCTTCGACAGGAGGGCTTTTGTGAGAGCGTACAGCTGTTTTCGTGAACGTTATTTTCTTTCTAGCCTGATCAGGGTACTCACATATTTAATGAATAAAATCAGAATTCGGGATTCGCAAAGATGAATTCACTTCAAGAAAATTTAAAGATCATGTGTTTATTTGTTTTTGAAATTTTATGTGAATGTTTCAGCCAAGTAAGTACATTACTGACCTACATTTTCAGGAAGTGTGTTCTCTGTAATGAATGAAAAATCATGAAGCCTTCTTGTTTTGAGAAGTCTATTATTGTTTCAGATTCCCAAATATAGATACCTTTATCAATATCCTTTTCTTTAAGGAATTAAGCCGAGAAAATTGAAAAGTGAATCAATGATCACACCAACTACACTAAGTAACACAGAAGCAGCGAAGTAGTGGAACATATAGTTGATAGTTCTTAAAAGAGAAACAAGAGATGGCGTTTGTAGAAGAATTCGAACAAATAAGAATGTCACAATAAAAGACACAAGGCATATTTATGCATGTCAGACTCAAATTTATGTATGTCCTACGGCATGAAAATTCCTTTAGTACATCCATATGCACCCACAGAGGAAAGTTAAGTAGGGTAGAAAAATCAGTTCTTGAAACAATTGAGAAAGTGTTGCCTAGAATAGGAAAAGTGCCAACTAGTTATTTGTGGCTACATGAAACCCAGTGCTAACTTTTGTCTCACTCTTGTTGGGGGAGGCAGTTGAAATCACGTAAATGCAAAATCAATAACAAGGTATTTTGAGACGTGCGTATATCTGCAGACCTGTACTATCTCGCTAAAACATGAAATAATGCTAGATCATATGGCATTGCAAAAGCAACAGTCTGTTTAAAACTCTTCATTAAATCTGATAAAATATTTAATTTACACAATCTGTAACGCCTTTATAGTTCATACATCATATCTCTCTAACAATAGGTGATCTTTTTAAAATTGTTATTAAAGGTAGGAACAAAGAGAAGCAAACTAGAAGAATAATACAAATGGAACAAATGAGGAACTGAAGAAGCTACTGGAAAGATGGTTTGTCCAGAACACGGAGACATAAGGAGACTGACAACAGGTTCTCCTGTTGACATAAAACTCACAACTGAGTAGGTAAATCTACATTCTGAAAATGCAGCACCCTAATATTTAAAAATTGTGTCCCGTTTAACAAAAGGTAAGCGCTTTTTTCTTTTATCTTTGGTATGGAAATACATGGATATCTTGTGGATGGAGATTAATTGAAAACTATTTGTCCGGCAGTTTTCCAGCTAAGATTATGCGAGATCATAGTAACCTGACACCATAATGAGCAGTCTCAAATCAGCTTCTTAGCAATTTTGTATTCAATTCAAGTTTTAAAAACTGTTTATATTTGAAGGATTATCTAGGTTGGACGGTTAAGGCAAGTATGAACAACGTAATGTTCTATTAGAAGGTTCTGTTTGTGACGGAAATTTAAACCGAAGATTTGACAAAAGTTGATTGTTTCATATAATTGATGAATATCTTATCGTTAAAAAAAAGTAGAGGAAATACAATGCAAACAAAGGGAAGTCGATCTAAAAACAAGTAAAAAGGATATATAAAAGACAAGAAAGGAACATCATTTTAATAAAATGAAAATGATGATAAAAAACTAAGAGAGATGTCTATGACAGACTACGAGAAGACTATGTATAAGAAATCAGTAAGTCTGCCTTGCGTGAAGAACACCATTGAGCATCTAAGACTAACTCTCCGACAACCTAAAATTAAATACTCCTTCTTCACTATATTCACCTAGAGGAAGATTCTGTTAAAACCAAAGGACTCAGTCCCACCTGAAGAGAGAAACAATGCAGTTTATAGACTAAAATGTGAGGATTGTCCTGCCTCCTACATTAACGAATCAAAGCGTTCCTTGGATGAAAGGGGAAAAGAACACAAGAGAGCAAAGAGGTGACACCAAGAATCGTGAAATAGCCGAGCAATGCTGAACACAAGATCACAGCTTTGACTGGGAAACAAATTTTAGACAAGAAAATCAACACAACAAGAAGAAAAATAAAAGAAACAATCCGTTCCATACAGCACAGCAATCACATCAACAGTATATCCTACACCCTTCCAGAAATATGGCTTACTGCACCAAAATAAGAAACACAACAAATGGATCCCTGGCTACACGTAGGTCCGCACTAATAAACTATAAAAACAGCTGTACTTTGTCTCTTCAGTTCCCTGGGGGTGGGAGACGTATCTCTCGAAACGTAGCTCAAAAAAAGCTCATGACTCCAGACATAATAAAGCTCTTACATCTATAGTCACATTCTATTTCGTGAAAAAATATCTGTTTATGTGGTGTTAGATGGACTCCTCAAATTTCCCTATTTAATCGATTAAGTAGAATCGGTATTTCCACTACATATAAATTGTTTCTTTTCTTTCTTTCTTTCGTATGCGTTACACATCCGTTTCCATCAGTTTCTCATGGAATTCCTCTACCAACACCACGAGGTCGCTGTCCATGAAACCGGCACATCGCAGGAGGTGATCAGCTGTTTCTGTCTCATTGTGACATCGACGGCAGTAGTGTGAATTTGTTTGTCCTATCTAATGTAGGATCTTCCGAAATTCCCCAGCTCCACTACGGAAACGGTGGAGCCTGCAAAGCATGTTGTGTGGGAGGTCTCCTCCGTTCGGGTAATGTGTTGCTTCTGGAAGGAGTTTTTGTAACCTGAGGCACTTCTAATAGGTGGTTCTCTTTTGTTCCTCCAGCCATTCATTCATCCAGTTGAAGAGTCACCCAACTTTTGCAGTAGGTCTCGGGCCATGGTCCTAAAAGATCACCGTGACGTGAGGCAGTTAGGTACTCTGGTCTCATTGATGGTTTCATTAGGCAGATGGTCTTCAAAGTCGACTGCTTTTATTGCAACATTGATTGTGATCTTTCCCCGGCGGAGTGTTGGTGAACCTATTCCTGCCAGACATGGTAGCATGCAGTTTGGGGTATAAGAGATACATCCAGTGACTAGCCTCAGGCAGGAACTCAACACAGTGTCAATGTGTTTCAGAATTGTTTGTACACTTTGAAGAGTATAAATAACTTGCAGTTATTTATACTTTGATATATAGTGGACTTACCTTAACCGGTATATTATTGTTGTCAGGGAAGTTAAAGGAATAGAAAATAAACAAACAAAAAAAGAAAAGTATGACTTTACGAAGGAGAAAAAAATTATATCTATATATAATATTCATTTATACATATATATACATATATATATATGATATATATGATATATATATGATATATATATATATATCATACATATATCTCTAAGCAATCATGGAGAATGCTGTGTGTAGTTGAAGACAATACAAAGCCCGTTAATAATACACACGCAAAAGAAAAACAACTACAGTTTCATTGCCACTTAAATTCCTTGCATTGCATTCACCCAAGCAACTGACAATATTTATTTTTTATACAGGTTTTCCGGTTTTCTGTTTAATGTAATTAACATAGGTCTGCAAAATGACATATTGAGTGAAGCAGTTAAAGATAACAAAGAAACAATAGGAAACGAAAATACTTTTAATTATCTATAATTAATTCATATTATTGCTTTTAGTGTATATTTGTTCCTATGGCGACATTTATTCAGGACTTCCTTACCTTTGTCTAATATAGCGTATGACAGCAACTTTTTCTGCCAAGCAAAGAGCACACGTTTTGGGAACAATTTTGTAAGGGGATGCAAGGACTGTTATGCTCTATAGTAGGTTGACTTATATGTTGTTATCTTCCAAAGTGCCAGTTATTTTTTGAAAATTCAGCATTGTTTCTTTCTTTTCGTGTTGAAATAAGTTTGTATGATTGTTTTAGCTGGTTTTGAACTGTCCCCGGCACAAATCATAGTATGCCTCAATAACATTACCATGGGAGAGCTCGCCTTTGTATGTTGTTGTTACTAGACAGTCTCCTTTCCAGGGAAATTCTCCTTTTTCTGGCAATTGCAAAGCCTTTTGTCCTGCCAATGTTTTTCTCAGCAGTTTGACTGAATGTTGAGTTAACACAATGATTTTTCTTCATCGGTTTTTGCATGGCGGATGTTTGGTGAATTTCATGTTTAGTTTAAGCCAAATGGTGATAGGTAATGCTTTGTTTAAGTGTTTGACATCATTGAAAGAACTGTTGTCAAAAGATTTTTCATGCAGGTGTTTGTTAACTATTTCGGGTAGGGCTTGCATGATTTTCTATGAATGGTTGCAATTTTTGTTCAAGTAGAATGGGTCATTATGTGGCTTTCCGTAAGGCTTGTAGGCTTTTTTGTCTGGATATTAAATGGTACATCCATGGCGTCAGTTCCTATAAGGTTGGAATAAATGGTGATTGGCAGTCCTTCTCTTTTAAATACGTTGGTTATTTCTTTCTAAAGTCGGTCCATTTTGCCCATTTGTATTCATGACTAAAGCAAAGTAATAATCTCTGTGTGGTCCACTTGGTACTTTTCATTACTGCAAAAAGCTTTCTTAAGAAATGTCAGCGTAGTACTGGGTGCAAACAGAGAGTTTCCACGTGGCGCATCTTAGAAACTGAATAATCAGGCCAATACTCTGTACCTACCTTGACAAATCATAGCTCCACCTAATTAAGAATTTCTATGAGCCAATCAAACAAGAGTCATCAACACGGATTCTCTTTAGGACCGGCCCTGGCTATGAAACTTATTGCTCAAATTCGACATCCAAAGTATGACTCAGCAATGTTCTGCAAACCCACACTCCGGATCCAAACCTCAACATCATCAGGGAATGTCGAACTGAAAACAGCTAAACTAAAATATTTTATAGATGTAAGAGCTTTATCATGTCTTGAGTCGTAAGCTTTTTCTGAGCTACGTTTCGAGAGAAATGTAGCTCAGAAAAAGCTTACGATTTAAGACATTATAAAGCTCTTACACCTATGGCTTCCGCTGAGTCCATAAATTTCAGAATTTTCATAAAAGATTTTACCATCACCTCCGTCTGCAAACCTCCCAACAGCTACTTCCAGTGGAGAAAAATCCCCACTTAGCTTGATAGTAAATTTACTATCGTCATTGGAGACTTTAATTCACATAGCCCCCTTCGGGGCTACGATAACACAGATGACAATTGAGCTCTTGTCGAAACTTAGATTCATGTCATGAACATGTCCTTGAACCATGATTCTAAACTCCCAAGATCCTTCAACAGCAACAAATGGGGGAGGGGGTACAATCCAGACCTGTGCTTCGCGTCTTCCTCTATCAACTCCGCTGTGAAAAGGAAGTCCTGGGTCCTGGATTCTGGGTTCTGGGTCCTGGATCCTGGGTCCTGGGTCCTCAGTTCTGGGTCTTGGGTCCTCGGTCCTGGATCCTGGGTCCTGTCTTCAAATCTCAACACCGACCAATAGCTGTTAAAATCAAATAAACCATCACACAACACACCAACCTTTCAGACTCCGATTCAACCTGAAAAAAGCCAACTGGACCCTCTTTGCCGAGAAGCTCTAGGCCCTGCTAGGGAACATTATACCGTCTTCATCCAATAACACTGAATTTACCAAAGTCCTGAAGAAGGCCGCCCGTGCTATCATACCCTATGGCTGCAGGAAGAATTATATCGCCGGTTTAATAGACGAGACTGCAATCCGGCTTTCAGAATATGAAAGCAAATTCCAAGACGATCCTTTCTAAAATGAGACAGTACAACTAGGAAACGTCCTTCTTGAAGCTATAGGGACAAAATGACGGAAGTCTTGGCAGACACTGTCAGTCCAGCAAGAAGGCATGGACCACCATCAAGAAGCTGAACAGTGACAAAAGAATCCCACCCACGATAACCAATGTCACACCAAACCAGGTAGAACGTCAGCTCGTGCAAAACGGGCAAAGCAGTGCCCGGAGAAATCCTACAAGCAGACACAAAGCCACAGTGCTACCGATAAACAAAAACCTGTCACTCACAACGAAACCTGTGAGCCCGGAAGAACTAGATACTGCCATGCAACAATTGAAAACTGGAAAGGCTCCTGGTCCTGATGACATCCTGACAGAGATGCTGCTGCAGTTTGAAGTCGGAGCAAAAATCTGATTGCTGGATATGTACAGCATCTATCTCAGCACTGTTGAAATACCGAAGTTCTGGAGAAGATCCAAAGTTGTAGCCATACTGAAATCTGACAAAGACCCTGCCTCCACCAAAAGCTAAAAACCCACCTACTTACTCTGTATCACCTACAAATCGTTTGAACGAATTCTGTTACTTCTCAACGTTACAACTCCTCAGGCTCACTCAAGACATCGAAGATGGATACCAGGAAAAGCTAATCACAGGAGCCGCCTTCGCCAACCTCACAGCAGGTTAGAACACCATACAATATAGAGCAATAATCCGGAAGATTTTAGACCTCAGTTAGAACCCCAAACTATGCCGAGTAATAAGAGGCTTACTGTAGAACCAGAGATTTCATGTGACACTTAACGACCAAAAGAGCAAATGGTACCCCTAGAAAAATGAGCTTCCCCATGACAACGTCTTGGCGCCGTCACTGTTCAACATCTTCACCAACGATCAGCCCAAACCTGCCCACTGTCACAGTCATCTACGCGGATGACATGTGTCTGACAACACAACGACATTATTTCACATCAACGAAGAGAACCCTCGAATCCGCTCTCGAACAGATGTCAGCCTATTACAGGGAAAAACACATGAAGCCAAACCCTGGAAAGACCTAGATCTGTTCTTTCCACCTCAAAAACATTTTTCTAACCACAAACTTAAACTTTAAGTGGAATGGATAGAACCTACAACACGTGCTGTCTACCTCGGAATGACACTAGACCGTGCCCTCACCTTCAAGAAGCACATTACCAAGCTCCACCAGCAAACAGGCTCTAAATGGGGTGCTGATCCCGGAACTGTAAAGGCATCAGTCCTGGCAAGCTGTTCCTTAGCTGGAGAGTGTGATTGCTCTACATGGTCACCATTTGTCTATTCTAAAAACAACTTGATGCAGCAGTTAAAGCAGAGTGTCGTATCGCTACAGGATGAGTGAAAACCACTACCATAGACTGCATCTACAGTCTAGCCGAAATTGCTTCACCAGACATCCGCCCCAGCGTTGTGAGCATGGATCAGTGCCGAAGATAAGAGACAGACGACAGACATACCCTGTTCCAACACAAGCAGCCCAGAAAGTGCCTGCCATCACGCAGTAGTTTCCTGAACCCAGAGACACCTCTTGACATGCTAAATTCAGTAAAGCGAGAGAATATGTAAAGCGAACGATGGGACAACTTGGGAGACAAGGGACGAATTTGGAAATCCAGAGAAATAGAGCCCACGGAGACTATAGCGTCTGGTAGCAGTGAGGCATAGCCTTGAAAAGTGCTGAACCGTCTACGTCTGGGACATGGCAGATGCATGGCATCTCGAAAGATCTGGAGCTTCACAATCTTGGCCCTCTGCATCTACGGCCAAATTCATACAATGGAACACCTGCTCAGCTGCCCAACTACTCCAGATTGCCTACCAGAGGAATTCCACCAACCAACACCAGCTGCCATTAATACCGCTAAGCACTGGTCAAGCCACCTGTGATATGTAAAGGACACAACGAAGAAGAAGAGCGTTTGTTCGTTGTTGTAAATTCTAAATTGCAATTTTTAATGAGTTCGCATAGGTCGTTTTCAATATCCTGACATATTCCTTAACAGGTGGTGGTGCAAGTTATTTGAAGCGAAAATTGATATTGTCGTTTTTTCCATCTGGATTTGAATTGTTAATGAAGAAATATGCTTTCAACCTCATTTGCTTAACAACGTCTTCAACTTTCTTCAGTAAGCACTGTAAATATTCTTAAAAATTCTTAATTTTACAAATGCAGTGGAAGCCATTAATATAGGATATTTATAATGTCGTGAGTCGTAAACCTTTTCTGAGCTACGCTTCGGGAGATACTTCTCCCATCGTCAGGCAGAATAATTATAAATATTGTCCCTATGACAAAAGTGATAAGTTCTTTATTGAATATTCATTAATATATAAACGCTCCTTTTTTCATTATTGCTAAAGTTGAGGACTCTCAACAAACATTGATACTTGGACAAAGTTAATAACTACATACCGCGGTGAACTGAAGTAATTTTATATATATATATAAGAACACAAGAATGCAGTGTACATTGTATTAAATTAATATCGTGACTTGCAATGTCTGTTTGATGTTGTCAAAGCCTAGCTCGTCTAGGCGTTTTCATCCTTAAAAGCCAACATTGCAATTTTTGTTTTAAAAAAAAAAATATATATAAGGTATATATATATATATATTTATATATATATACCTTCCACCATCTTAGCTTGGTTGCTTATTCTCTCCAAAATGACTCATTTCCTTTCTCTATGATCATTTTTATAACAAACCATTATGCGTCTGTGAACTAGTCTTAAGAAAACTTCAGAAGAGATGAGATTCTCAGTATTCTGAAGAACTGAAATGCAAAAGCATTGATAACACATAACTGGCTAGGCATGGAAAACTAATACTTATATAGAATTAGAATAAAGAATAAAGAATAAAGAATAAATAGAATTAGGAATTATGTAGCGCAGGAAATTAGGCCATTGTACTAGACATCAGGGAAGACCCGTATTTATGGCTCAGAAAACCTGTCTATGAAACTAGCCCCTTCGAAGCCAATTATTAGGTCTTTAGCTAGATTAAAGCTTTACCATGAGTGACAAAGCTTTCCAAAGATTACCGCCTGTGCCTGTCTGTCATAAATCTAAAATTAGTCAGGTACAAACGAATATGTATTTAAGAGATAGCAAAAAACAAGAAAGGCTATGACATGAAGCGATAGTTAAAAAGAACAAAAATAACTGGGAAGTTTCTAGGCAACGCCATGGATAATAAGACGAGAAAATTTGTTACTGAGCTTACACAATAGGGCGAAAATCCTTCATTCCCATCAGTTATAAAAGGAAAGGGGATGTCTTAAGTGCAATACACTTACTGTGACACAGCTATGACGGACATATTAGGAGGGTGACCACCAGAATAAGATGCCAAAAAACCCAGAGGTTTCCTGAACGTTACAAATGTCCTGTTAATGAAAATTAATATATAGATTTTAAAAAATAAGCAAAGGACACTAATAAACGCAGTGAAATCCGTTCTCCATATTGTCTTGACTTTTCGTCAACCACTACTGATTAATGCTATGTTTTTCAAAGGTCTGGAAACTAATCACATGATCAGCAACAAGTAAAATATAATATATTTATTAGTCTCGTTTGTTAATTATTTCTGATTAAATTAAGATAGTTTTGGTTTTATACATCTTTAGCCACTTGGGAAATGAAGATTTTTACTAAATACAACTGGAGAACGTATGCCGCTTTCGTAAGTTAGGTTTTAAAACCATTATGAAAATTAGTTGTTATCAGACTTCTTTGAGCCTCATTTTGGGAATCAATATGTAATCGCGCCACTTGAAGCATTGTTATTAATAAGAAGACCGTTCTGAAACAAAACCAAGATCTTGAGAATGTTTGATTCCAACAACATAATGGATTAATTTCATAATATATTGATGGAACATACAAGTATCAAGAGATTGAGCTAATCAGACTCTTTATTTTCATTAATATTTAATGTATTTATTTTAGACCATTTACCACATAGAGATGGGCCAAAGATAATATTATCAGGGATTTTATAATTTAACTCATATGCTTGTTTATATCTTCTGTCAAAATCTTTCGCTCAATACAACCTGACTTAAGAGTGGACTTATGTTACTTTTAAACTTTGTAAACTCAAAACCTCTAAATGGGCAGGAAAAAAATCAAGCTGTGCATAGACAGAATAGGGTTTCCATTTCTTTCTTTACAACATCAACTGTACTCTTGTACCAAGTTTGTATGGTACCCGTTTGGAAACTACTCTGAAGTTTAAATCAGTGGTAGCATTACCAACAAGGGAGACATCACTTCGATTTAGACTTAAACCAAAATGCTGTTTCGCATATTGATAGTGTTGCAGAGAAACTTTTTTGTAGGATGACCATTCGTTACTTAACCAAATTTCAAAATGAAAAAACTTAAAAAAATAAATAGACTCAAGGTGTGCAAATCAGATGTTTGTCCAAAATAAATTATTTTGGAACACAACAAAGTAAGAAAGTAACGTGAGTTAAGATCCTCTCGGGCAGTTTTAATATAAGTAGTATCGACAAAAGTAGCAGTAACATTAATGAAGAAGCAACTTTGAGGACCACAATTCGTCCAGGAGTCCTGACTCAGATTCATACAAAGCACGATGACAGTTGCCTCATGGGCTTGCGGCTTGTAAGAAAGGTTTAATGAATATTTGATTTGTTTGAATTGTCAGTACCAAAACCAAAGTGTCAATGTCGAAACTGAAAAAAATAGGTCCCTGAATATGTGGACTCTGAGATTATGAGTTTTGTGGTCTTTCCATTGAGCTAGCAGGCTGAACAGAAACATAAAAATTTTTATTGTTACTATTTTGAGGCAATACCTTGTTAGACAAATGTAGGCAATAATGGTGAAGGTAATGACTAATACATGACTCTTCTTGACTCGCGACTCACCCCAGGTAAAAACAGACGAGAGTCGCAAATGAGAATACAAGTCAAAAGCTATGCCACTTCTTGTTATAATTAGCTTATTCTGTGGATGCAAGGTAAGGATTTAGTCGGCAGTCGTCAATAGAACGTTATTTATGAAATTGTCTGGTTGGGACATTGATTTTAGAATAAAACAGCACTCATTTTATAGGTTTAAAAGCATGCTGTAAAAAAGAAATAAAGCCAGAAATGAGAGGACTTCCAACTTGAATCACAATAAACCATCTCGATTCAGTAGAAACGTGATGAATGCGATATCAAGACCTCAAAATACAGTGTATATTGCTACTGGTACTTTACGATGATAAGGGACATCAGATAAAACACTATCTAATTGAACGACACCAAAGCCTTGCAAAGAAACAGATATAAAAAGATATTTCAAAAAATAATTTGGCATCAATTATATCTGCAGTAGAAATGATCTTTTGTTCACACAAAAAGCACTATGTAAAAAACTGTTGAGTTTATAGTATTCAGTACAATTATTACCTCACTTATAGCTACTACTATTTTATTTTAGTTCTTCAGTATGTTATCATTATTTTATTTAAAGTTTTTCTATTGACAAATCAACGCTTGCCTTTATTAACATGGATAAAGCAATATTCGCATTAGAGGCGAAACAAACTTTTAAAAAATGCGATATTTTAGAGCAACGTTATTTTTGTGCAATACCTTTCTATGAACACTTAGTTAGAAGCTAGCGCGTCGCCCGACGTATAAGACGAGGCTGTCAACGCTCTCTGGATAGAGTGATTAACAATCAGAGCCCTAACGTCACTTAAGTTTCTATTGACTCTGTTGAGGCCTCACCGGATTTTCCGGTACCAGCACGTTTCTTGTTCATACACACACACACACACACACACACACACACACACACATATATATATATATATATATATATATATATTATATAATATGTAAATATGTCTATATATAATTAAGACTGATATATGTCTTGATTCTCAGTAATAAAAACCTATAGAAAAAATGAATTGAAAAATTTGTTACAGCCAAAAAGAATCCAATTGAAAACTGAAATAAAAATCAAGATATTTTCTGGATGCTTATGAACTGAGGAATTAATTAAGATCGGATCTATTTCTAAGACCTTTGGCTTTTGAAATTAATCAGTTGCCAAGGAACTCAGTTTGTTACCGGATTACCTGGCTATTACGTATATGGAAAAACTTTAAAAAGAAAAATGAAAGCCTGATATCAACGATAAAATACAATTTTATGCACATTTATCTTAATCTCAAATGGAGCTGTTTTGCTATCTGAGATAATGATAATGATATGCTGTGTACTGCATTGGTAGTAGTAGAAACTTCCTACAGTTGCAATCAGTCATTCTGCATTTGGCTCCATTGTATTTTATCCTTAACGAGCATTCTTAGCTCCTGTAGTCTTTTTGAAGTTCTTAGAGCTCCTAGTCCTACATTTCCGAGGTCTGCTTTTAATACACTAAGTAGACTTGTGCAGTGTCTTCCCTTCCGGGCCTTGTATTTGTTGGATCCCACTACAGCAAATGCTAAGGCTTCTTGTGCTTGGGTGTATTCTGGCATCTAAAGTAAATGTCCGGACATTAACTATCTATATTGGACCACTTTTGTAGAGGGTTGGGTGGTGTTACACATCTTTTATATAGGCTCATTTGACATTAGGCTGTTTGGTAACTTGTGTCCTGTGATCCTACACAGATGTTTTAGGTTACAAGCATCAAGCTTGTCTTTGGCTGCCTTTGGAGCTGCCCAGCTGTTACAGTTGTCTAGTATTTTATAGTAGCAGTTTTTTGGTCAGGGGATTTTGGATCCTTGGGTCCATATATCCCAGAAGGATTGAAATGCAACGTTTCCTGTAACACAGCGTGGGTCTATATCCGAGGCGCTGCAGAGGAGAGATCATAGATCTTGCTCTTTCTCCAGTCCTCTTTACCCCGGTGAGGTTCGTCATTTTCTCCTTTTTCTTTGTCTTGGCTTCATTCATAAATAAGTTTGAATCTTTCAGAATTTTGAAAGCTACGGGAAGTAGCCTGTCAATTAAAGATAAAGCCCTTTTTTATATGAAGTTAGGGTCACTCAGTTTTTACCAAAATGTCTTTTGAAACATCTCAAGTTAAAAAACATTTTGAATGTACTAGCTATTCAAAAGTTTAGACTAGTATACATTGGCGATATCTTCCTAATTACTGAGGGATAGAGGATGGGAGTGCCGGAGTAGAAATTAAATGATGTTAATTAAATGGACTGGTTATTTTGAAAGAATGAAAACAGGGAGCGATGTTGACAACTTGAAGAAAATTGGACGTAAATGTGTACCTGCATTTAGTGAAAATGTTGAGTACTGAAATAACAACTTGAGTTGAGAAAGAGTCCTGGAGAAAATTACCATTCCGTTGTACAAGAAACTTTTAAATAAGCAACAGCATAAAACAACAATTGCTACTGTTGCTGCTCCTGTCACAAGTGCGAGTACTTCTTCAGATACAATTTCCAAAACCAAAATTCGTTCACACCTAACCATGATTCCAACTGACACAACACAACTCTTATTTACTTTAAAAAATTTTTTTCACTAATTCACAAGTTATGGTAGGTATTTCATTTGAACAATCAACATCCTAAGCTTCATGTCTGAAAATTTAGTTTGGTATTATCCGAGTTTTTTATCTTGGGAAATATTTTTTTTCCCGGTAAAGGGTGCGCCCACAGCTGAAAAAAGAACTTCATGTGCATTTAGTAGCCTGCAAATTGTCTTTGTTATTTCACTGCCAGAAAATTGGACTAAGTCATAATTTATCACGCTAATTTTCTTTCCAGCGATAGAAAAAGCTATTAGGTATCTAGGACTGCGACTTTTAATATTCCTTAAATTTAGCTCTCAGCTTAATAATTTTAGCAGACACGTTTTAACCAATTCAGCCGAGGGCTATGTATTTCAAAAGCATAATAGTGAATAAAATTAATAAAGTTAATAAAATGAACAATCATGCAGAGGATGTCTTGCCAATTTGGAAAGCCATGTTATTTTTTATGTAAATTGCTTTTATATTGATGTTGGGAATTATACAAATCACTTTTAGGCCTTTTATTCTTGGCCCAAAACTTCTTTCTTGCCATTAATTTTTCTTTTGATTCTGTATTGCATAAACTTGATATCTATGCCTGTATCCATCTTCATATCTTTCCTCTCATCGCATTTAGATATTTCTTGTCTCCACTATGACTTTGCTGATCTGTCCATGCCTGGATCACCATACCACAAGATCGCAGAAAAATGTACTGAGTTGCTCTCGGTCGTAGTGGAATGCAAGTTTCAATCAAACACAAAGATGATTTGTAGTTCTTTACATTTATATTCGGACGAACTGCCCAGAAAGGGATGAGATCCTGAGGTTTGACGTTACATCATTATATACTAATGTACCAGTAATTGAAGCCATACAGGAATGTGCAGAGCTACTGTATTCATGGAGGTACACTATTTCACCTGAGGAGAAAGAAACATTTGTTGATTTGTTAAGTGTCTACTTGTAATGTTATGACGCAGACCCATTATGGTTTCTACCGTCAGGTGGATGGCCTGGTCATGGGTAGCCTTCCAGCTCCTTTAATAGCAAATGGATGGCTGAGTAAATACGATCCGCATTTAAAGGATGATGCAGTTTAGTACCTCAGATATATGGATGATATAATTCGTAATATAAACAAGTCACATATCGATCACAAACTTAATGAATTGAACAAGATGCATCCTAATCTGAAGTTCACCATCGAACAAGAGACTGTTCCATTCCTTTTCTGGATATACTTGTGACGAGAGAGGGAAAAAAGCTATCTTCGTCTTGACACAATAAACCTACTGACACAGGCTCAGTGATCAAGTATCATGCAATAGCGCCAAATTGGCACAAGACATCCGTATGAACCAGTAACACCCTACGTTCTACAACCCCATAATCTAACAAACCATCACCAAGATTTTAGACAATACAACACCAGAGCGTAGAACCAGAACAGAAACATCGAAGGACGAAATCAAATAAAATTTGTTATTCAGTACCGCGGAAGAATAACAGAGGACTATTGTGGATCTCTTGTGAAATGTGGAGCACCGGGAAATCCAGTTCTTACACTACGTAACTTAAAAAACTGTATTTCCCTCCTTGACGACAAAAGTTGATCACAAAGTCAGAAGAGGAGTAATTTATCGCATAACTTGTCCACGATGTAAATTGTGTTATGTTGATTGGAGGTCCGACCACATGTGTACCCGCTTCAAACAAACATCCCAAGAAACCATTTCAACCTGTTGGCAAACGTCCGATATCGTTTGGAAGTCTGGAAGACGTTACGGTGAATGGCATCGAAATTATGGCTGCTACTACTGCTTTTAGGGTTAATACACATAGTGAACAATATGTATTAATACTAAAAGCCACCTGGCAAGAACTTATTTGGCCACAAGTTAACGTCAAAGAGGAGTTTAAAAGCCGAAAGCTTACATCATGTTGTAAACAATCTGATTGATCACACAGTCTTTGATCTGTATTTTCTGATCATTGACGTATTTACTACTGTTTCCTTTCTTTTATTCATAGGAATAAACAATTTTTACAAATAATTACAAATTGCTGACGGTGACGCTAATCCAATGAAATATATTCAATTGGTCTTTATGCCATGGACACTACTTTCATTTATTTATTGCTTCAAATGAAGTCACATAGGAGGCACAAGCAAAACCTATTAAGCCACAAGGTCAATTAATGCCTACGTCCGTAAAGTTTTGCGTCAATTGGAAATGGTGCTTGGTCTTGGGTAAGCGAGAGAAATGATATTTCTAATGTGGTGATTATTGTTTGCTACCTTGTTTTAATAACTTTTATTTTTTTCTTTGTGTTTCAGCAGGTTTGTTCTCCTTATTTTTTGATGAACATTTTAAACTTACACTATCAGTAAACATGCTTCCCTATTTCTTTGTCTTCTCTAATTGCCTTATTTTGATATATTGCAGTTTCCGTTAAAACTCTATCTTATGACCTAGTGGCCTTCCGTCTTCTTAAGAGTGTTAATTCTTTTACTTTTGATGCCTAGAACACTAGCAAGTATTTTCGAATGCAGTTGTGACGTTGTCAAGCAAAGAATTGTAACCTTTAATTTCAGGTCCCCCTTTTAATAGCGAGACAACAGCAAAATTACGTTGGCCCAAGGGCCCCAGGAAAGGAAATGCACAAAGACAAAAAAAAAAGAAGAAAGAAAATAAATGTTTGAACTTGACTATTTAAACATCTCCTCGGACTACAGCTGCTTGTTCCATTTAAGTTTAAACCAAACTGATAGTTCAAGTTTTTAATTTATCTGCAGAACTTTAATGCAAGGTAGTTTGTTTCTTTAACCTTCCCCTGTGGGGTGAGACGGGTATATTTCTTCAGTAAGGGCGCGCGCGCGCGTGTGTGTTCAAGGGGGGCTTATCCAGCTTAAAATCTATGCGATATACAAACTTTAAATTTTTTAAAACTAAAATTCAATTCATCTCACTATTTTGTTCTTAATTCAATTAAAGTGAGAGTACAAATTAATTACTGACCAGGTATTTTTCAATTTTATTCTTTAAATTTCTGTTAATTGTTGCCATAACATAGCGATCAAAGCAAATCCAAAAACAATATCTGTTTAATGTTAAAGTCAAATAAAACTAGACTAAAATTGATTTGTTTAAGTCTTAAGTCACATGCTTGATTTGTATATCGCCATCCCGGTACAAATTTAACACAATAATATATCAAGTAATTCTAAACAGACAGTAACATTTAATCTTTACACAGGTTTTGCTTAAATTTCTTAGTTTACTGGCATCGGTTTTGCTGATGTGTTAGCGTGAGGTATGATCCCATTAACTATATGGCATCACAGCAGTGAATTTTGTCCTAATAGCAGCAAAAAAAATACGCATTATTTGAAGGTATTTTATGGTATAAGCTTGTCAATGTTTAAAAAATCGTATCTAAAAAAACCTTATGGAATCAATATATATTTTTGGAAATTTCTTAATTGTCACGTGACTAATGAGTTACTCTCCTTAAGTAGACTGGAAATATGCACGATTTTAAAGGAAGTAAAGAACGTTTAAAATTTTTTCTAACATTGTTTCAAAAGTTAAAAACAAGAAAGCAGCTTGGTATCCCAAAGTCCCCCCCCACCCATGCCAAATAGAGTTGTTTTTATGCATCTTTATGTTAAAAGGTGACTTTTAACATCTCCCAAAAAAAACAGAATCACAATGTAAAACAGCAAACTTTTCAAAACTTTTTAATTTTGACTCTACAAAATATAAAAAAACCACATATTCTGTCTACTAAATTAAACATTTGGAAGAAGGTAAAAAATAGTACAACAGTGAAGTGTAAAAACAGTTTTCTTAGTACGTGCATGTAAATTCAAGCAGCATTTCAAACTCATGTTCTTCAGGGTGCACTAAACTACAAGTACCAAAAGTAAAACGCGATAGTTTTGCGGAAAAAATCAAAATGATTGTACGTTCGAAAAAGTTAGGGGTTTGTTTTTTTTGGGGGGGGGGGGGTTGAAAAAAGAGGAAAAAATGTGTTTCAAATTGACTGTCAGTATGATTGGAATTAAGTAATATGGTACTTTGACCTAAATGATAACATTCACCCAAACCCAAATGTCTTCTGGTTGGATACAAAAACCACCAACCATTCTTGTCTTTTATCATGATGATTTAAAGCTTGCAGGAACGCATTTTTCGATTATTTTACCTATTTCGAGAACTACTATATCGAGGAAAAAGATATAATCCTTTGAAGTTTTGCAGAATTTTTTATTCCTTCGACGAGAATCGGTGCTTTATGTTAACATCAATTTCAACTTAGTGGATTTGCTCCAGCACCCGATTTCAAAAACATGCTCTCTTTTGTTACTTGAACTTAAGATGCACGAAAATTATTGTACGCGAATTCATATGCAATGAAGAAATAGCTATATTATAATCCCCCCATAGGCCAGATAAATATTACGAGTATAGGTACAAACATAAAGTACATATCTGAAAATTGTGCAACACCGGTTTGGCAGTTGCAAGTGGGAACTGCATCACATAATCCAGTTGAAGCTAATGCTACTCAGTTACAAAGTTGGTTTAAAATGTGAATTCTGACGAAAACTACAAATCAAAATCTCTGGATGAACAAACCATAAATAAGAAACGAAAAAAGTGTCGTCAATAAATTACTTCAAACTAAAAGGGAAACAGAGACCCATAGTGTTTTGCAATAACTGCATTGTTTTTATAAGTGTGTAGTTATACTGAAAGATAAGGACGCAAAAATTGTACTAGTAAAATGAGGCAGTGAAACAGCTTCAACTACCACTAAGGGAGCTCAATAAAATGCTTGGTTCCGAAAATAACTTCTCTTAAAGTAATGTAGAAAAACTGGCCACAAAATTAACCTAATTAAAGTAATTAACATATCTAGAAAATTTGTGGCATCAGTCCTTTGGTACACTTTCTTAATCTAATGTCGCCGGTCCATTTGCCCGAGAAAATGCTCAATTTTTAATTTTGATTGTGATAAAATACTATTACTCTATTTCAATGCACTTTCCTGTCATGTGGCGAAAGCGATGTTTTCTGACATAAGCAACCACCAATAAATAATCGATTGCATTGCCAAACACTCACAGTGGTTAATTCTTCACGGGTTTACATCAAGTTTAGATGAAAATACCAACCCCTCAAATGCCGTTTTCAAATCCTTGTAGAACATTTTTGTTTAGGATAAAAACTCGTAACGTATCGTCTGTAGATGCTCTGGCAGATTCTTTATGCATCTTACTTTACCTTACATAAATTCAGTTTGTCTGCTAATCACTTCGTATCTCGCTTTTGCTGTGCAATTTGAGTGGGTACCTTGGTATAGAGTCAACAATCAGGCAACACACAATGATAAATGCTCTTACAAAAAGAAACTTATTTTTGCAAATTCCAAAAAACTGGCTATGATAATTCCGCATTAACCTTTCGTTATACATTCTGACTGCGGCAATACTAAGTACATAGCAGGCCAAGTCATCTTACGAATGTTAATTTACCCTCGACCGATTCCTCTTAAGGTGGGAACCCCCAACTACTTTTCGGGACTCAGACCAAATGCAACAGCAAGCATTTCCAGGTCCAGAAAACAGCCCTATCATCAATATAGAGGCCTAATTGTTGTATTCACATTTGCCAATGGATAGATATGGACAATAGATTTGTAGATTCACCAAAATAAATATCTCCCACAATATTAAATAACGATAGCAGTTGAGCTATTTGAAACGTTAGCTTAAAAAACCCGGTTGTTTCAAAGTCCAGGTCGGATGTAAACAGCTTATTGATTTCTATTCAGCAGACTTTTAGTCTAAATTACTTAAGATAAGATCGAATAATGAGGCAAAAAAACATTATGGCGAGGACTTCTTTTACAGCTTAATGGTTGTCTCTTACTACATGTTGCATCAGTAATGGCCTGTGAGTCATCATACCTTTAAAGTGAGAGTTTACAAGCAATGCGACTTCTTTTAATCTAGACAACTGTAAATTTCTTTACGGATAGGGTTAAAAACAAAACTAGCTAGTTCAGAACGATGCAGAACATTAACGATAACGACCTGGTATTCCATCTTCTATTATTAAAATACAAAAAATGTGCCATCTTGTACAGTTTGTAAACAGAAAACGTAGAAGACTTGAGTGTGATGTAAATGTTATGGGGATTTAAACTGCGAAAGTTTCAGACGCGTAGTGGTTACGACAAAGAGTACTATCGTAAACTAGGGTAATCCATTCAGCTCCAATAGAGGACCAGTAATGTATATTAATTAAAAATTTCGAGTGATTATAATTCTTCCGTTAACGGCCACGGTGCATCAAATCTTGTCGGTTTAGAGGCCACAGTTTAAGTAGTCATTTCAGAGCTGTTCAACCAATAAAACAATTTTCAAAAATCTTTCAACCTCAAATATGACATGCTAAATAAGCTTCAAGGATTTTAGGATGGCATCTATCCACCTAGTTCCGTTACTATTTAGAAGTAAGTAAGTGCGACGCGACATGATTCTGACATTGCCATTGCAGGCAAAGTACTAAAGAGCTTACATTAATGAAACCAAAGACGTCACGTCTCTTTAAACAAATGTAAGTTTATTTGAGGTTGTGATTCGGATCGTCAAAGTCCCATCGACATTAACCATTGTGCCAGCACTTTTCTCTTGCAAATGATGTGTTTCCAGCATGGTTTTGTCGTTTGGTTCAAGTACAATATTGGTTTCACCAAGGTATGTGTCTCTCATCATTGTGTTGTGATCATACACCTTAAATTTTAAAGAAAAAATCGAAGCTCATTTAAAGTCCTGCGTTTACAAGAGATAACTCTCTCCTCTTTATAAAAATGTTCTTAAAAAATTACAGTGGTAAAAAGACTTCATTTGGAGCTTACGAATATAGCACTTACGCTAAAGAGAAATGAACTTTTATAATGCTTTCCTTCAGGAAAGTTTAAACAATGCACAAGCAGAGTAAACTGTTGGACCACTTACCTGATGTGAAACCTTCTACTATGTATGTATGTATGTATGTATGTATGTATGTATGTATGTATGTATGTATGTATGTATTTATGTATGTATTTATGTATGTATGTATGTATGTATGTATGTATGTATGTATGTATGTATGTATGTATCGATCCATCTATAAATCTATCAATCCATCCATCCATCTATTAATCCATCCATCCATCTATCAATCCATCCATCCATCTATCAATCCATCCATCAATCAATCCATCAATCTATCTATATCTATCTATCTATCTATCTATCTATCTATCTATCTATCTATCTATCTATCTATCTATCTATCTATCTATCTATATCTATCCATCCATCCATTTACTTATCTATCTATGCATCGATCGATATTAATCCAACTAAAGCTTTTATGCTAGTTCATAGCGTCCTCTTACCGTTATTTTAAGCCGGGATTGATTTGGCTTTTTCACATAGAAAATCCCGCCATACTCAAATGTTGCACTTGTGCTATCCTTTTGCACAGGGGTAGTGACCTTCTTACCTTCCATTTCAATCACACAGTAAGGATCTATTGCTAAAGAGAAAACAAATGAGCACATTAGTATGGTGAATTAATGAATCGACTTAGCACGTTATATTTTATTTCAAATCATACCAAAAATTGATTATCATATGAGTAATGGTGCGTGAACAGTTACAGTTCAGGAAAAAGTAACCAATAACTCAAGTCCCATTACAGTTTACTACAAGGGGTGGAGTACAGCATTCTTACTTTTAAAAATATCGTTCCGTAATAACATTTTCTCTTTACGCTAGGGTTTAATATGGTGTCACTTTCTTGACAAGTTTTACACCTTATAGGTTTCAAAAAACGAGTTTTCCCATACGCCTTTATTTCTTGCCCCTCCTCACGACGGGAACAAGATCTTTACTGTGGGACTTACAGTTACATTTGCTTTGACAAATGACAGTGGAGTAAAAATCGCACTCTTGGTTACCGATATTAGAGTAAATTCAAATTTGAGCCATTTTGACCCTCTGTAGCATCCTTTATATCATACTAAATCCTTTCAAATTCTATGTTATATAGTTAGGTAGCCCAGATCAAATAAAATATTTTAAGGCACATTCCTAAAGTCTTCCATTTCCAGTTTCAAACAATAAACATTGTTTTTATCCGAAATGGGCGCTCAATAACTTACCTAATTATGACAAAAATGGCTATTATGAACTTAAAAATGGTCTCAACGACTTAAAAACAAAACAAAAAGGATAGTGACCAGGATAGTCATAGGCAGTGGTTCGGATCTAGTTCGGTGCACACACATTTTTCACTTTCCTACAGTCTACAGTTAATCACTTCTTGAAACTAAAGAAACTACAAAATACATTCATTCTGATCAAAATTGAAATAAGCCGCATGCAGGAAGTTAAAATCATAAAAAGGCACAATAAAGAGCGGAATGCAAAACCAGCCTTAATAGAAACTAACGTAAAAGACCAAACCTGAAATATTCTGCTTATATCTGGCATAAACACCGTGAAAAAAAGACACAATTGACAAAAAATTTACAAACAAACTTGGTAATAATAATGACAACAAGATCAAGAAATAATTCAAATAAACCAAAGGACTGATGCCTTAACAACTAAAAAAGGTGGAAAAAGATGAAATCTTTCAAACCTAGCTGAAGTATCTGCGGAAACAGATCGCCAGTAAATCCGGTTGTATTAAGTGCTTTTCTTATTCGAACCTTGTTCCTATCACATAAGACTACTTATAATACGGGTCTCCTAACGATAACTGTACAGATTAGCAAAGGAAGGGCTTTACTATTGCATATTGAAATCAACTATTTAACAAATCACATAGATCACTGCCAACAGGTTATGTATCGATATACTATCTTTAGATGATTGTCGACTCGCTGTTGCCACAGAGACATGTTACTCCACCTTGAGCGTAACACAGCATTTTGAGAACGCTGAGCAGAATCCACACAGACCTTACAAAATAGGCAAATATGCTTTGCTCAGGGTTAGAATTAAAAAATTTTCTTGCTGAAACTACTTACTCATACTAACGTTCCCCCTTTTCTTTAATCCATCAACTTTGATAATGAAGACTGAGACCAGACATAGTGGATAAGCAAAACAGGGCAGAAATGAAAGGCAACTTTCTACTGGCTTGTCCAATTCCAAATAGCTGGAAAAGAAATAAAAAACCCAAATAAGATAATATAAGCAGAGAAGCAGGCTAGCACCGCTGATGGTTAAATACACGAAATTTTTGATTCAACGAAAATCATAACAAAAGAAAACATATCTAAGGGATCTCCAGAAACTATTACAAATTTCACTGCCATGCCAATAATGAGATATGTCTGTAGAGAGAACAGAATTCCTTGCCGCTTGAGAGGATTTTCCTCCCAGTTTATCGATTTACTGGATCTTCAAACGGTAGCAGCCCTAGTAAAGACTAAAGCAATTTGTTAGACTATTACATGTACAACATAGTTAACAAAGTAGATAAAAATTACAGTTAGTAAGGAGGCAATAACGCCAACCTTGAATGTCCAAGAAAATCATACAACCAATTAAAAAATTAAAACACATTTAGTGAGACTTCGCTAGGGAATGTCGAAAAGCATCTTGCCATTTTCGCACTGACGGGGTAGTGATGGGGAGGAAGAATGGAGTATTCAGCGAGAGACCACTTCCTCAACAAAATTAAAAATATTTGGAACTATCACTACAAATATTTGTAAAAAAGTACCAGGCAGCGTTTAAGTAAAAAAAATGAACAGAAAAACTTCTTGTAAGGTTTTGGGACAGTAGTGATGCTTATTTCTGTGGTAACTGTATGCACAATCGAAACAAAGATGTAACAGCCCCACCCACTCCAAAAAACAACAAAACAAGAAACAAACAAACAAACAAATAACAAAAATGGTGAAGGAAAAGTTTAAGATCTCATGAGATGGTTCCGCGCTAGCATATATAATTTTGATAGCTTAGATACAGTTGCCATACTCATTCTACAAGGAATTAAATGATTTGCACTACAGAAATGACCACAGTTGCTGCAAAGTACTAGATCAACAGTTTGCCCTGTGAATGGTTTTGGACTCGAGTCTGATGTCCCAAAGTACTGTCCCCAATTCGTTTCTCCATCATAAATGGCAAAGGAAAAATCCGATTGAAAAAAGGAAACCTCTGGACTAAAATGGCTTCTAGTATTCCTCAAGGTAAAATAAGTAAAAAGAAAGATTTCTGGCAATAAATAAAGATAAGCATTCTTACTTAAAATGAGTTGAGTTTTCACTGTATACACGAAGAAGATATTCATCTTCAATATTTTGATCAAAGGTGGAGGGAATAACGACATATCTTCCTGGGTCCAATTCAAATCGGTCACAAATCTCTCTTGAGTTTATAAAAGAGCTGTCTCCGGCTTTTTCGTAAATCTCGTGCACACGATATTCTCTGTTCGCTTCAACCTGAAAACAAAAAGCATTTCTTTTCTGAGCAATGGCCTAGGCAAAACATCTACGTCACATACAATGATATTTTTATGTCAATCTATCATTTTATAAGCAGCAGATAACAAAACGTAAAAAAGGGAACAGCTTCTAATTGTAAGAGAAATTTTGTTTAAAACGACCAGAAATCTGTAAAATTACATGAAAAACGTAAGAAGGTAAACACAAAACATGCTAAATAAGAAGTTTAAAATCTAATCATAGTAAACTTCAGCAACATTGAAATACTCCTTTAAAAGCTGCGGGGGGTTTAAATACCCCCTATACCCTGGATAGTAGCTTAACACGTAACATGACCAGGTGATGTTCTTCAGTTGGCCAATGAATGAACAGTTGATGCTTTTAAATATAACAATTTCAAATCGTTTCAAATTCCAGGCATAAAAAGCTTTAAAATTTTGACGATGCAAGTTTCATGCGGTCGGGTCTAGTTTACTTGGGCAACACCCTAGAAGCATGCCAATACCACCAAGAATAAAACGTGTGAGTGTCTAAAAGGAGATATCTAGGAGGATAAACTGACTTTCTTGAAGGCAATCTATGTGAATAAGCGCAGAGGGCCTTTAAGCCGTTTTACCACAGCCAGGGACATAAATTTAGGTGCACAGGTCAGGGGGGAAAGCTCTGGTGATCGAAGCACATCTAACCAAAATTAACTGCTCCAACATAATCAGGGTATGGGCAAGTGACGCTTTCAATAAAGATTCGAACCAGGCTGTGTACCATAAAGACTTCAAAACGAAGATAAATAACTGAAAGCAGTTACCGGGAAAAGATGAAGTGTAGTGGATGGCTCGTAGAGGCTAAAACGTAACCCTTTGTTATTTAATAGCATTTTTGTCGAATTGTCTACTTGAACTGTATTAATAGAACTGGGGACTGTGTAACACTCTCGCTTGCATTACTACAAGTATAACTTTGTATTGCACAACACGTTATGTAATATTACAAGTAATTTACTGGTATTGAAATAATATGTTGTCAATTTTTATACAACTAATAAAAAATAGTTTGCATTTTGATTTTCGTAATCATGTTTCTGGATAATATCGTCGACAATAAAAAATGTGGATTTTCACTCAATTCTCACACTTCTACTCAGAACTATACTAAACCTACTGAAAGAAAAACATCGTCAAAAGTAGAGCCACTCCAGCACTCCCTTGACTTTGGTAATAATTCTTGTCGTCTGGTAGCTGTGTTCACCAAGCGGAAATAAGAGGTTTATGGCTACCGACGAAGTAACAAGTGGTGCAAACTATCGCTTTTTACTATACCTCGTTTTCAAATTCTTCTTTTTCTATCTCTTACTTTGTCAGGCCTAAAATACGGACTTGGTTAAATTACAAGTATTCAAAGTCTCCAGTTAGAATCGGAATATTTACTTAACGGTTGCACCGGACAATATTTGCTTCAAGGATTAAAACAATTGTCCGTTAATTTGCTGACCAAGTGACCCTCAAGAGTGTATCAATTTTCCAACAAAAATTGAAATGCAATAGCGACAGCATACCATGAGTGTTGATGATTCGGATAGGATTTTATAAACGGTGATATCTTTGAACAGGACAAAACAAATACAAACTTGATAAAAGTTTGTATTTGTTTGATAAAAGATAAACTTGATACAACTAAAGTAACTGGGACCATAAGTATTTTTTCCTTAACGCACAATGGTAAATTGTAATTTTTGTCCAAAATTTTAGAAGCTAGGCCAAGTTGTTGTTTGGGTTAGAGTGGTGATATAGGAAAACAAGTCGAGAAACCAGATTTTTTAGGGTGGATTTTGCTTTTGTCTGTCTACGTGATTTCACTTTTTCGCATTACTGCTCGTTTAACGACCAAACGAAGAAACTTAAAATCAAGAGTTGATGTCAAACATCTTGGGTGTATTCAATCTTTGATATTGCCATTTCTTTTCCGTTTTCTTTTTCCAGGATGCTTGAAGAGCCATCTGTTATTGACAAATATAATGTGTAGAAGAGTTTGTAAATCAAACTCTTCTACACCTTAAATGGCGTTAATAGTAAAGAAAATGGTGCCTTCAACCAAACTTTATAAGGGAATGACGACTGTTAAAAATTGAAGCTAGAGTGCGCCAAAGGTCGTAATGAAAATGCTGATAATTAAGAACATTAGAAAATTTCAAAAAGAAACAGCTTTACTCTAATACTGATGATCCAAATAAAATACAAGCATATGACTTATAATGCTATGAAGTGCCATAGCTGACACACAAACACAAACACACACACACATATATATATATATATATAATGCGTTCATAATAGTAAGATTTTAAAAGTTTGTAGTTGAAAAGTGGCTCTTTCTTTTTATGCATACCAGATTGCTGTATATGGCTCTGTCAAGTTTTGGGTGTATTTCCTTTACAAGGGCTTTGCTGGATAACCGCGGTTTTCACTTATTAATCGGACACTTTCACAGGTGGCTGTTTTAATGACTACGTTTGTTTTCAATTGCAGGTCTGTGCTTATTTAGATTCTGGCTGTAAATTTAAACTCTACAAATGTTAATGAAGAGGTTCTACTGATTTCAGTGATATAGATTTTTTAATGTATATTTTTCAGCAATTTTTCATGAACATTTTAGTTTAAAGAAATATAATCCATTGAAAAATTTATTTACAAAGTTTACATTTTTGTTGTGCTTATGCTTATGTCTCGTTGTGTTTTCTCGCTTACTACTATCCAAGCCTGACGGAAAACAAATGGATTTTAAGTATATATAAAATTAGAAATAAAGAAAATGGTAACTAATCCGTGGGAAAACCAAGAATTAGTAACTAAAGATAATTCAATTGTCATAGTAAAAAGTGCTTTTTTGGTTATGCGTACCTATTGTTTTTCAATCTAGATTTTTAGCCTATCATCCATCACACGATCCTTAGCCACGCAGGAAAAAAAATTTTCTTTATACTTTCTGGCAAAGTCACGGTCGAAAGTCTTTATTATACTAATTTTACTATTTTTTAGATGAAATTTGCACCCAAATATTGAACAATTTTTGCCCTACAAATTTAAACAATTTCTCTTGACGAATACTTCTTAGTACTTTCATTATGAAACTTTTAAAATGATGCCTTCTCGGGTGTACTAGGTGTAAAATTTTAAAATACAATTGTTAGTTTCCAGCCTAGATGTTTTTCTGTGACTATAAGTACACAAAATTGTCTAAGATGTTTCGCAGCTAGTTTCCTTATATTATGTCATATCATGAGATAAGAGGCTTACATTTTAAATATGAAAAAAATATGGAACTTCATATAATAAAAATGCCAAAAACAAACTTCACAGAAAATCCACCCAAGAAAAACAAAACAAAAGGAAACAAAGATACCTTCATTATGAAGAAGCCCATAGTACTTTTTTCTCCTCCACCAGTTTTTTTCCCCTTTCTTTTGTCCCTCTGCAATAAACTCACCAATACGGTTCCTTTTTCCGATGTCGTGACATCAAATCGATACTACAGAAAAAATAATGAAATTTCTATCACTCGACCATCACAGCATTAAAATCACCTGACGATCAAGAATACAAAGCGCAGGTCCAACGATACCAACATTCGATACAACGTTTGCAACATGTGATAATCAGCCGACACTAGAAAATTCTGCTTTACAGGTGAAAACAAGAAAAAGCATTCGCTGATTGAAGTCTTCTTCAATCTATAATTAACTTTGTTTATGTCGCCAAAAACATACGACATAAAAAATGAGTCAGCTTTTTGTTCTTTCTGAAAAAAGCTAATGAAGCAGACCTCTTGTTAACTTATCACTAATAAAACCCAAACCCTCAGCTTATATGACAAAAGAAATGAGTGAACTCTTTACCAACCTGGTGACCTTATATGCGAATACTTCAGGTTTAGGTTTCTGTTGCATAATACTGACATAGGTAAAGTTCAAGCAAATTGCCTTACAGAATCATGCTACCTAAAATATTTAACGCCATTAAAACAATTTACTGTCGGGTTCAAATGACACATGGTTCTTAAATTCTTAAATTTCAGGTAGCTTAAACAAATGCTATTTTGAACTAAACCTCGAATGCCTTGCCAGGTCTAAAGTGCTTAAGTGCAAACTGAAAACCACGCTTTTAGAAAATTTTCTATAACACAGCCACAGCCTCTAAAAAGAGAAGGACCACTTTAAATCCACCAAAGATATACCCAAAGAGAGGGCTAATTTAATCCAAGCCGATGTATTAAAACGTCATCCTGCTACAGCTGTAGTGCTTGTGAGGACGCTATAATCTTATCAAACCAGTTGTGAGTATACTAATTGGACCGATCCTTGTCCTTTACATACTGAAAATAACGAAAATCAGGAACATAAATAATTCAAATTTTATTACGTCATAATTTTCGAAGAACAAAAAAACATTGCGGAAGAATGTGAAGCCACAAAGAAACCGTACGTAACGTAATCGAGGAAAAAACTGGAGATGAATAATCATAAGAAAAACCACAATAGCACAAACAGTACAATTTATTTCTCATTACTTTAATTCAAAATTTACTTAAATAACACGGGGGGATTCTGATACCGGTACAGGAGTCTCCGGTGGTCCGTTGTGTTCTTGCGAATATTATGTTATTTTTCTTTTGTTCGTTCATTTTAGGAGGTGATACCAGTAAGCTTTTCCAACAGAATATTGTTCGTATTATCGTTTGAGATTTGTATACACCAAGAATGTTAATGTTTCCTTAATAGCCGGAAATGGCGTACTTAATGATCAGGTACTTACTTCTATTGTATTTGATGAAAAACAATATCCCGTTATTTTTAATTGTGATTGGCCAGAGATATAAATAGTTCCTTTTTAATTACTATATATGACAGAAACTACGATAATTGAAATCAGTATGTAAGTATCTACTAATATGTATGAATATATAATTTGATTAGGCATGTGGTTACATGTTGTAAGCCGGAATTTTATTGGTCAAAGAACATATAGGGAAAACTAAGTTATGTTTCATCTGTTAATTTTCTGTGATTTTTGCATTCTCTCCTGAGCTAGCGAGTAGACGGATAAATTTTCGTCACATATACACCTCTAATGCAAGGATAAAGATTCTCTAAAAACTCTATAAAATCGCCAAATAAACATAACTTCGGTTTCTATAGGAAGCAGCAATTCCTGTTGTTCCAGGTTTTAATTAATTCCGAGTTAACTCCATTTGGAAAGTTGTCTGTAGTTTTGCTTGTGTTTTGGTTGTAGGATTGGCGGTTTGAAGAAGGGATGAAGGGCATTATTTAAGGTGATCCTTACATGCCTGAAATTGACAATGAGCGTTTAAGCAACTGTGTTAAAAGTTTTCAGATTTTATCCTCTTCAGTTTTGGGTTGTTGCTTTGAATGACAGGTGCATAGGTTGACAGAGCACAAAGACCAGTCTTTTATTTGACAAAGTGTGGGCTGTTACCTTTTTGTCTTCTCTAAATTAGAAATAAGGCTTTTACTGTTAGGTCCGCCCTATAATTTACCGTCGGGGTTTAAGTGAAGACAAAAAGGACGCATTTTAAAGCAACTAAAGAGCTATGCTTTTGATTATAAGCAACACCCATCTTATAAAAACAATTTAAAAGTTATGAAGCTAAATTAAACCCAACGACGCTCAAGTATATCATGATGCATCCAGACAATTTTCTTCACGCTCGGTCAATTCTATTTCCACACTGAAGTTTTAACAAAAAAGTCCAGCCTTTTCGATACCTTTTAAACACACGCCCTAGATTAAAAAATCTGATCTATTCACACATTTTAATTGGGTTGCAGATTTAAAAGACCTACGATGTCACACACCTGATGAATCTAGGGCAAAAAGTTCAATGACTACAAGATATTTATAGTACCTGTGGGTTTGTCAAAAATGATTCTCTATTATTAATACAACCACCAGCATTTCTTCCTTTAATCCATTTGTTTCTATGTGCTCCTTCATGCCACGTTTTGTGAAAAGAGAAATACGATGTGTTCACAAGGCGACACACCGTAACATTTGTAAAATTGCGGCAAAAGTCTTCAAATGTCATCCTACACAAAATAATAAAAATATAAAAATAATTCTGGTAAAAGCTTATAAACCTATATAACGTAGGATTAAAAACTATAACTAGTATGGAAACGCTAAGGAGCATTAAATCTGTGTTAATTCTGACTCCTCCCCAGAGTATTGCAGATGTATATCTTCCAAATTTACAGCAATAAAGCCTCTACAAAAAGGCCATTAACTACCTCCTTACATTTATATTTGAAAACATCAAACACATCTTTTGTTTTCCCCTACATCTCTACTTCTTAATAAGTATTTCCAGCAGCTAAATATTGAGGATCAATTTTCGAGACGTTGAGATGCTAGGATGTTGTAGTTCTAGAAAACAAGGGTATTGCTTTTATTCCAGCTTTTACTTCCTGAAACTATATCCCCTTGAGAAGGTTCTGGCAGTTTTAGAAAATCCCTGTTTAGCATACTTCTTGCATCCACACAACTCCCACTACCTTCCACGTTCATAGTCCTCTCAGTAAATGTGCATACTATCAGAAACATCAATTGTCATGAGCTGGGACGGTATAAAACTCATCTAAATCAAAATTAGCGGTAAACCACAAAAACAATCGGTGAACAAATATTAAAGCCAGTTTGACCTGGACGCAAAAAACACTTGAGACGAAAACAAGTATCTGTTTAACTAAATACGCTTTAGGTTATTTTTGGCCAAGTTTTTTTTTTTTAGATTAAATATTCAAATGCGTTATATATATATATAATCGAAAATCAGGATTAAAATCAAGCGGGTCTGTTTTGGAAAGAGAGCTGGTGGCCAGGATAGCTTTTATAGCTACCCCAATGTAACAGACAGCCAAGCTAACCTTCTGTCATAGCATCCAATTTGAACTTCCGGTGACCTGTTTATTCAGAAATTTTGTGGATGGAAGGATTTGGACGGTTGAGCTGGCGTTGAAAATGCTCCGCTCTCTTTCTATATCTATTTTTTGTCGTTCATCTGTAATCAATTTTCATATTCATCTTTCGGGAAAAACCAGTTTTGAGTTGCGCTCCCTTTTAAATTTTTAGATATGCTTCAGGGCGTTTTTAAACCTTTTCTACCTATTGCTTGATCAGCTTCACCACCATGAAATTAAGCATTAAGATAATCCTTTAGCCCTGCATTTGTCCCGGCCTCTTTGTGCTTCTTGGCCTGTCTCCTTTGTCACCATATTGTTTTGGCATAAAGTATGCGCTTTTAGAATTCATCTTTTCGTCAGATTTCGTTTCCAGTAGAGTGGGAGATCCAATTTTTTTCTGTCAATCTGTCAAATTCTATCAATTCCAGAACTATTCTAGTTTGGTGTCCGGCTTTTTCAAAAAGTGTTGTCGCATCTTGTTTCTTGTTGGGGAAAAAACCGTTTTGGATAACAAAATCATCACGTCTGTTTATTCCTGAATTCTGTAGGTCCGTGACCCAGTTGAATTAATTTTTCCCGGCAAGTTCCCTAGTCAGAAGATTGTCGTCAATAGCAACATCGGCCACCCTATCAGTTCTGTGGTCTTGGAACGAGTACCTTCTCCTGCCATTGATCATGGTGAGGCCGATCTGAACAGCTTTGCCATCCATTTTTGTATCTAACTTGTTTCTTCGGAAAAGTCGCAAGACAAATTGACATAGAAAAAGAATGACAAAATTAATCCCTATTTTCCCATAGTCCGTTCCCTATCAGAATAACCAATGCCAATGCGTGCACTAATGTTCCAAAGGACTTGTGTGTTATGTTTTGGTTCCCTTTTTCTAGTTATGATGATTTCACAGTTTTACAGTGTATTTAATATTTCTAAACTAATAGCAAAATGTGAAGATCTTGTTCTCCGTACTCATAACAGAATCAAAAGAAAAAAGCGATAAGATACTAGGTAGATACGCGGAGAAAAATATTAAACCTGATTAAAACAACTATTTCAGTATCAAGGCCAGTTGCATCTGTTTCACAATTAAAAATTTCATTCATAGTTAAATATGGATAGGATTAGCTCCTTTTAACAAAAGCGGCGTCTCAAAATATATAGAATTCTTGATACATGAAATAATTTCAATTCTTACCAAAATTCACCATCATTGTCAAAGACGATTCCAAGTTTTTCCTTCTCTTTTTTGCTGACCTTTTCCCATTCCGGTGATCTAAAATTAATAAAAATCACACATTCTTTAGCCAACTAACGACGACTTGGCGAACACGAAAAACATCAACACAGCTAAATTAATCGCCTAATGATGTAGAATAGCCCTTGTTAAAGTTTTTTCCTACGTCTGCCTCTCTAATAAGGCAATATGCTTTCGTGTAGCCTCTGTCTTGTGGCTTCTGGAAGGTACAGCGGAAATATACCATCAAGATCATAAAGCGGGAAGTAGAGGCAGTATGTGTATGTGTGCAAGCGTGCATTTGCGTGTGGCGAGAGAAACAAGTTGAGATGTAGGCCACACACCCATATTTGCATATTGTATTAACCTTCATTCTAACACTATGTAATCCAACTCTGCCTTCTGCCTATTTAACGAAAATAAATATTCAAAAAGAAATACATACGTCTGTATGAACAGAAAATATCCTATCAGAAAAAATTCGTTCTTACCCGTCACTCCAAGGACCATTCCATTCCTTTTGACCCCACGGGTTGCGAAGACGCACCATGTGCAATTTATTGGTGTTGAAAAAACCAAACAGACTTTCGCCCAAAACAACCTACAAAAGTAAGTCTTTGATTACTTGAAAGAACACGATATTAGTTTCAGTCTGGTGTAAATATGAAATGAAAGAAAAAGCCTTCCACCGTAGAATCACTTGATGCGATGGTACCTCGCCAAAAATGAACTTCTTGCGAAGTAAAGGTAAACAGAGTTACGATTTCTTTAATGCACAAGTAAAACTTAATTGTCTCTAGTAAAACATGAATTAATTATTCTGAGAACAAGTTGTAGTGTGCCCAGCTCCATTCAATATTTACGACAGGATTATGTCATTAACTATCTTCGCCGATCAAATTGTCAATCAATTTTGGACCTACCTATCGGCTCGTTTCGTGATTTAAATGTGAAATAATCCACAATTACATTCGCTAGAGGAAAAATAACACATAGGTGCTTTCTTCCTGAAAACAAAAACAGTCAAAGGGTGAAAGAGATCAAGTCATCTTATTCAATCTTCATATTATGAAAAAATATTTTCTAAAATTTGCTAGATACAAACGAGCTAAAAATTAATAGCATTTTAACTACTACTTAATATATTTGAAGAATCACGCTTCGGTGAAGGAGGTCAACTCCCTTTCTATCCTAAGTAAGGTTAAACGGTTAAATCGGAGCGTTAGGTTAGTTGATAGCAATTCTTACCTTTTTAACTGATGTGATACTATAAGCGTGTCCTTTAACTAAACCATTGTCCAATTTTGCTTCCATTTCTTCACGTTTGACAACCTGAAAACACATTTTCAAAAAGTATTCAATAATTCACAGAAATAAAGTTTTCGGCTGTTCATCTTCTGTGAGAAAACAAGCTCTTTTTTCCACTCCTTTTACAGTGTATTTCTTTTCTACTTTTTCCTCTGGTCCCAAGTTATCAGTGTGTCAAGTCAAATTCCAAGTCTGTCATGCACCTTAAACAAAACTGTACTTTCATCCACTTAAATTCTTAGTGATACTCTAATAAACATATACAATTATCATTGCAATTCGAATTATTCGGTTTCTGTTTTAATTTCATTGCCATATTGCTTGCGGGTGCTATTTCTCAAAAGACCATTTGCCATATTTGTTGTCTCTGCTGCATATTTCCCGTGCCAACCACAGTCATCTATATTGCAGTACACCATTGCCATGTCAACTAAAGGTTAATCCTTTGTAAAAACAGTCATTTAATTGTTAAGGTTTTCCAAAACCCAGCTTGAACCCCTTCCTTTTTTCTCGAACATGGTCCTTAACACCCCCTCTCAATCCTCCTTCTCTATATAATATCTTAATGTCATATTGAAATACTCGATGATACCACAAGCAGACGATAAAAACTTCTAGCAAACGACGGGGAAGTAAAAAAAACAACAATGACTTGTCCATACCTAGTGATGTCATAAGCCAAAAAACTATACACTAAGCTACTGTATTTCAAATACAACACCCTTTCAACACATGCTACAACGAAATTGTCCTGGTTTGTCTAAGAAGAACTTGTTGAGATGTCACCAATTTGTTTTTCACTGTTTGCTTGCAGGGATTTTTTTCGATTCCAAAGTTAATTAAGAACTTTTTAAAAATTGACAATTTAAGCCCGTTTGAGCTCCAGGAGAGGGCATAAAACTGAGCCTTCCTTTCATGTTCCTCCATGTCACATCTTCCTTTAAAACAGCTGACTTTGATGTTCACATCACAATTATTATACAACTTAGTTTATTGTCTTGACACCTACATAGAGCTAAAAGAGCATGTCTACTTTTCATTAACACTCAATATGCTCCATATTCATTCGTCAGAAAAAAATAATTACCTTAATTGATCCACTGGTCATGCACTGCCTGTTCATCATTTTCTGCATTTTCTGGAATAAGACCTTTCTTTTTTCCAAATCATTACCATAATTCTCTTTTACAAGGTCAAACATCTCACTGATGCCACCAGTAAAATCAACTAAGGCTTCTGCGGTATTTCCAGCTTCCAATGCTTCATAAGAACCTGCAAGTCTGGAACAAAAATAAAGCAAAATTATACTTCATAGCTGGTCAATAAAATTAGCAAGGTCCAGCTTTTTAACTACTACACCAATTACTATGGGAAATGCAACATGTTAAAAATAAAGCATTACCGTTACCATACACATAATTCAATTGCGGTTAAAATTAAAACATCAAAACTTACATTTAGCGGACAATATTTACTAATTACCATAAACGATCTTCACATTCCATACCATAGAAACTTAACAATTAAAATGTCTAGAAGTTATAAAAATGAATCAAGAAAGTGTTTTTGTCTGTAATATTAACAAGTCAATTTGCTGGAAACAAAAAAAAAGTACTAACAAAAATACTGTACTTTTGATCATGCTATTCTTTAATCCAACTATGGGTAGCTTGTAAATGTATTACAAGCTACCCAAAAAACTTATCACATTTTGATATTGAGTGAATTAAGTCCGCAATTTAGTTTTTCTGCTAAAAACCTTTCCCAACAGAGGTTTTTTCCTATTTCATTAAAATACAAATAACAAAAACGTTACTTACTTTGCATAGGCTTTTTCTAGCAGTGCACTCCAAAATTCATTTGGAGATTTTGATCTGACGTAAATCAGCTCATTGTCAATTGTGGGCAACTGATCGTCAACAACCACCTCTATCCAATCTCCAAATCGCCAAAAGCGAAATTTGAATATACCTTGATAATTTTCTGGTTTTTCGGAGTTAAATTCTTGACTTTTATAATCAGGTATAACCTAAAAGATAGTTAACAGTAATTCAACACAATAATGTGTTGCAAGCAGAACCTTAAGGCTGGTCAGTTTTGTTAAGGTTTACTGCAGAGAATACCAATGCTGCTATGTGCTGTTTAATGGAAGCAGACTTAAACATGTTACACTCTTTGTGATTTGGTCATGAAAATTTCATCAAACATCATTGTTTACCAAAGTCCAAACATAACTTCTATAGATTACTCTCACGTTTAAAAATAAATGGCTCTGCAATCGCACTTATTTCTTCAGCATTCCCCAGATTCCCTTTTGAAACTCCAGATACCCTCATTTATTAGATTTTAGGATATTTTTCAGCCTATCAATTTAACACAATCCCACATTTCCCAATTAGTGTATGTCATAAATGAGTGCGTAAATCCAATCAAGTATCTCTCAATATCATACATCTTGGTGTATTTACAAATACACTGGATTTTAAACAAATTTATTACTCCCAAGTTCTAAAATAAATTGGCTCCTGTACACATTTATTTCTTTAACGATATTTACATTGAACATTTGGGTCTCTTCTTTCTTAGCTTAACATAAGAAATATAACAGATATTCTCCAAACTAGTAGGCTGAGATGGCTAAGTCATGTTGAGTGCTCTACAAGGGGGTTATCACAGGTCCAAACACTTAACGTAAATGGTTATTGAGATCCAGACAGCCTGCAGCTGTCCTAAAATGTGACTGTGCATCTTTAGGATAGAGTGACTTTCATTTCAATAGGACAGCCACTTGCAAAAGGAATAATTAAAGGGTTGGCTGATAAAAAAAGTATGTTTATGATGATCATCATAATTATCTAGCCTCGCAGAGACATTCCAGATGCCCTCATTTATCATGCCATGAATGGGTGCATAAATCCAATCTTGTATCTGTCAATATCATGCATCTTTATGAATTTGCAAAGCAATTTATGCTTTCCTCTTTTAAATTCTATTCCTTGCTTTTCAAAAAACAGTTGCCATGCAGTATCACTGATTCATGAATGACCTCCAACCTTCTATGTATACAACAAATAAATGCTCTAATGAAGTGAGACATGAAACATCCAAAGCTTTTGTTAAAAGTCCCTGATTAAGTAGCTTCTGCTACTGTAACACCAAATTATGCAAGTTTTGTAAATTATGCCCTATTTCAAGAGGAAGGTAGTTGGGTTTGAGTTAAAGACTACCTATAAAATACTTGATTTGATAGCATGATATTGAACCTTCTTCTATTAATGGTGACATGATAAATCTTCATGATAAATAATCCTACAAACAACAACCATTGGCATATTAAAACACCAAATGAAATTTGTTAACTAAATCAAAATGGGGCTGTTGTTAATGTATTGTCTGCTTTACTGGTGGCCCACTATTAAGGGCTATTCAAATCCTTCCAAAATTGTTTTCAACTTGTTTGGGCTTGAGGGCTAAAATTATTCTTTACAGATGGTGGCATCATTAATAAAATCAATTAAATGACATGTGCCCCCATCGTAGTTAAAAATGGCACTACTGCAATGAAGAAGGAAACCTTATGATGTAAAAATTGAGCAAAGACAAAAAAACGGTACAAATCCATACTGATGTGATATCACACTGTTTATTGCTACTTGGTAAAATATCACTGCAGACTTTTCTTAAACATTCAAAACAATATTTTACACACCAGAATGACATTTCCAAAGGATACCAAGTGTCAAATTAGACCTCTCTTGTTGGTGATGTAAAGTTAAAACTAAGAGATAAACTGCTTTATGAGTCCCGAGACAAAAATATCAAAAATGTGTTGTGAATTTCCTTTTATTATCCTCGCCAGTGCCAGTTGGAATTGTGGTGGTAGTGTCTGTTGCAATAGCCAGTTTCTAATTACTTTATTATGTCACACCATCCCACACACATTTATGATTCAAAGCTTATGTAATATACTATTTATCCTTACACAATGTAAACTAAGTCACTCTAGTTATCAACATCATTGTAATTGATTGTGAAATAAGATACCTCGTAAACATATTACTGTAATCTTACTATCCAGGGTTGTACAGAATTGGTGCTAGAGTTACCAACTATCTTGATTAAAATAAAACCACAGTTGTGTCATCTTTGGATGGAGTTTCAGGAATGCACATCTTTCCAGTGGATCGTAAGGTCAAAATAATATTAAGTAAGGTTATTTACAATTTACTTTCTAATAACAAAATTTGTTTAATTATCAACTGTGTTCTGTTCACCTAATGGCCAGTTACATTATATTACCCTGTACCCTTTCAATTCATAAAGGTTTCAAATTTCATACAAAGTCTATTTTTGTGTCTTTTGTTTTATGTTGGTAAACAGCTATTAAAGACTAATAACAGAAAATATAAGCAATTGAATTCCTTCTCATTTCCTATAAATCCAGTTATTCACATTCCTTTAACCAGAAACAATGGTATATTTGAGAATCAAACATAATTTTGTGAATCAGAATGCTTTATTTTACTTTTAACTGTGGTTTCCAGGTATTATGTCAGTTACTATTGAATGACCTACATGTAATAAATTGTGTCTTATAAAAGATAGAAATGATACAAGTATAGAGTGAATTTGTTTAATGAATAAAAGTGAACAAATAGGGTATTTTCACAAGGGTGTCTGTCTCTAGGAATAACTATATTTGTTGTTTAACAGAATTTATATCTGAACTTTGATTTTTTAGACAATTAATCCTAAAAATGCCCAGGTTATCTATGATTTCCATCATCATCATCATCATCATCATCATCATCATCATCATCATCATATTTGGTTTAATGTCCATTTTACTTGCTAGCATGTGTTGGACACTTTCTTGAAATCGACTTCCACATTATCCTATCCTTCACCAGGTCTCTGCTGACACCTTTTTGTTTGAGATCCATCCTTATCACTTCCTCTCAGGTTTTCTTCGGTCTTCCTCTGCCAGTGGTTCCTGTCACGTTGATTGTTCTGCATCTACTTGCCCAAGCATTCTTGTCCATTCTCT
>RDPX01000013.1:2554546-2564931 GCA_003991215.1 Morbakka virulenta | reverse complement strand
AGGCAAGATGCCCTTCCTGACACCAACCCAGTAAGGTAATGCAAACCAGTGTTATTATTGAGACAGCATCTCTAGGTGATTGCCATCCAAGGCTGAAGAGCACTTCACCTGCCTATGAGAGAAAGACTATACCCCACCAGTCCTCAAACTGGTATTTCATGCTTGAATGAGACCAAGCATGGTCTTCGAGGCCCCTTTGATTTTCACTATTGATAAAAGAAAACCCCACATTTATCAGCTTATTCTACATACTAGTCTTGATATTCTTTATGTAAACTTTTTTTGGCCTTTAGTTCACTGTAACACTGGCTTGACTGCACTACTTCCTATAACTACCTTGATCTTCTTTACCAAACAATTCCATCTCAGCCTATCTTTCTTTGCACCTTGTTCATGATAACTCAAAAGCATTTGAAAAAAAACAAATAGGAAAACTTGTAAAATGTATGACAGTCCTGTGTAATACACTTATCATAATATAAAGAAAATCATTAAAGTTGCTGTATACTCTACACTTTAACTTACTTTCCCCCAAAGATCCTTCTCCTTTGCAAGTGAGGCTGCTGCTGCAACAAACCAGCAATTCCCAAGTCTTCCTTGAGAAACATCTGCGGTATCTGCACCATCAACAAACAGTTTTGCATCACTATGAAGATCCTAAAACAAACACCCAAAAATCTGTTTGCTCAATTACATATTTTTAAAATGACACATATTCACCCACTTATAAGGCTGTTGATTCAAGTCAATCCCTTTTAACCTTTACACCAATCCATCAATTTTTTAGACCAACAAAGAAAAAAAAAGAGAGCAATTAGGTTTAAAAAAAAGTAAACTTAAGCAGAAATGTGTTTTCTCTTTTGTCTGATAATTAATATCAACACAAGATGATGACAGGCGTAGACATCTCCTTCAATAAAATACTACCATATTATACATATCATGCATTTTTAACAAATCTTTCTCAGTCTTGATAATTATTCCTCCATACCTTTCCAAGTGATCAGAAGTGAAGATATAAAAAGCTTAGCATTGATTTTAATCCACTGGAAATCTGCTATAAAATGACAGGTCCAGATCACTGGAATTCTGCCATTGCCTAGTCCCAAGTCCAGGATGAGAAAGGAGGAGGGTTTGGGCATTGGGTTAGCAGCCTAGCCCTAGAAAACTACAATACCACTACAGAAACTAGCAACAGAAACTCTACTGTACAGCATGAAAGGATGAATTCACCCCCAAGAATGATGATGCTGGGTCAAAGCCATAAGGAAGCTCAGTCTCAGAGCTAAGGCAGGCTCTGCACTGATTTTTCTAATAAAAGTTTAAAGACTTGTTCTTTTCTAAAATGACAAGACAGCAGCATACTGACCATAGTGCTTAAATGTTAGAAACGTCTGAGAACATTAGGGTTACCACATACTGGTTCATCTAGACAATATTAGCACTAATAAAAAAATTCATAGAAATTCTGTGTTCATGAGGTCAATAGCTTGTTCATGCTATTGACTTTTATACAACATTTGGGGCAAAACCTTTGACCTGGGATTACAGATTTACCAATGACTTCAAATTTTTTTGCCATAGATAAACCTACTTCTCTCACTGAACTTATAAGGACCCTTTTGTTTTAATATGAAATGCATCACATCATTTTTTATGCAAAAACAAAAGACAATATAGTCTGGCACCTCTGATTAAGAAAATATTTTACTTGCTTTGAAAATGCTGATCATTTACAAATTTGTGAAATACCCTATCCCCCCTAAGACACACAAAAGCAAACAATCAAATGTTAAAAGTTCTTTTTGGCTATTGTGTAGAAAGCTCAGAATTCAAAATACTAACATGGTATTTTTATTCAATTGTAACAACATTATACTTCTTGCAGGCTTTTAATCAATCCTGATATTGGTGGTAATATTTATTTTGGGCTGAGTGAATTCCCATGGAATGATCCAACAATAACTTCAACCGATTACCACAATGACAATATTTAGTGGTGATTTAAGTTTTTACTTCCCTGCTGGATACTTTCCAAGTATCAAGTATTTGTGTCAGCACTATGAACAAAGAGACTGCCTACCAAGAAACAGTTTTTTTACCCAGAAATGACATTGTGCCATTTGGGAAACTAGCTGACTCAAAGAAACTTTTAGAGTTCCCCTTCCCACCCACCCTTATGTCAAAAAATGTCTTACAAAAAAAATTTGAAATGCACAAACAAGAAAAAAGTTGATTTCTAGTACTCTAAGTCAAATACATCCTTGTTACCCCTATATTCTCTAATTGATCAAAAGGCATGCACTTTGTAGTTGCATTAGGAAGTACTAAAGCTGATAATCTGCTGATAATTGTGCTTCATTTTAAGACAAACATGATCCACTTTAAATTGATGAAATATACAGTAGTCATGAGTTACATGTTGTTGTTTTTATTTTTAATATCATTAAAATGTATTTTATTGAAAATTTCTGTGGAAGAGCAAAATGGTTTAGATATTTCACATAAGTAACCCAAGCATACAATAGGTCACATCCATGGATAAAAAAAAGTTTCATTTTGAAGTTAAAACTATCTGTCTTAATCAACCAGATTACATTTATGCATTTGAAGATGTAAGCACACAAAAAGCCATGTTTATCCATCATTATATATATATATATATATATATATATATATATATATATATCATAGGCACACAGGAGTGTTAGTAAATCAACATTGTTAAACCCTGAGTCAGTCAGAAAACAGATTATCCGTTTTTTCAGTCTCCTGAATGTGGCAATGACTTGGGAAACGCCCCAACTGACTAGATAATCAGCATAAGTTTGGCTGAAATGGTACTTCTTGGGTACACAAATCTGTAAAACAACTAAACAAGAACCATGACTTGGGAAAACAATGGATTACTTCATATTACATAAAGAGTTCACCATAAATGTAAGTAAACAGAGTAGAAAAAAAATTATCTTCCAGAATACCCTCAACCTTGCTACAAGGCTGGCTAAGGCTGGCCAGAAAAGATATTTGGCAAAAATCGATATTTTAAATTGAACTGAGTTTCTTTGGTAAAAATCATAAATCTATAAAAATTATGAATATGCAATTATCATATTCACTGCGGATGGCACATAAAGCAATAATAGTATGCTTATTTCCAATGTGGTCCTCAAGGATACGAAGGACTATTTCAGATTACTGGGAGAAGCTGAGCGTAAAAAAATTAACATCCAAGTAGTAAGTACTTTTTATGGATAAAATTTATCTGTACAATACACAAAGCGATAAATAACACACAACATGAATTCATGTGTTTGTTTCAGTCATCGTACTAACTTGTGTCATACAAACAAATAAAAAATTCATCATAAAGGGTAAAGCCAGCTGGAAGAGGGTTAAGAATTTTTAACATACGTTTGTGATTTCTGAGTCTTAAACTACCAAAATTTCTTAGCTTACGTTGTTTAGAATATTTATCAAACAAAGGTTGTTTAATAAATCCTTTATTACCAACAATGGTAAAGACTCAACGGTTGTTTGCCAACAATTACCAGTCACTATGAAAGCAAATAATCCATATGACAATTCGCCTCGTTTAATGAAAACATAAGATTCATTAATCTCACTTACACTCTGCGTGTGTCTGTCTGTCTCTCTCACATACACATACACAATCACACATACTCATGTATGGTAATACTAAAATAATTCAACCGTAATGGTTAATGTCACTATTCCCCAGTCAGATAAACGACAGATTGACCTCTTGAGTACAAGGTTAACTCCCTTTACCGGTGCACCTTTATACGGGCTGAACTATCATATATCACGTAAAAGAATATTAAGAACAGTTCTAACAAACTAACAAAACCGATTCGATGGTCTAGTATATCTTAAATAGAACTAACACCAATCCTAACAAAAGCTTAAAGTAATTTTGCTCATTTTAAAGCTCTGTAACGAACTCTGATCCCAACGTCAGGTCGTGCAACTTACCCATAACTTATTCTACTTCGTACGAGCAGGAGGAAACAAGCAAAACGTTCGTTTGGTACGTCTTGAAAAGCAAAATTTCGACATCAGTATGAGCAGTTCTTCAAATAAAATGTCTGGAGCTGTGCAAATCTTATAAGTAACAAATGATATCATGTCAGGCCAACAAAATACAACGTGCACGCCTCTTGTTTACGTCACTGCCCCTGCTATTAAACACCACATAAAACTAAAGTTTTATAATAAAATTGTCATACAACAAAAAGCTGTTCTGTATATAAAATCCCTGAAGCTATGGAAATACTTTCATCAAAAAATTACGTTTATTCATATTAAGGAATAGCAAAAAAAAGTATGCCTCTATTACACAGCAATGCTTTCGCCACGAAAGCACCACACCAAATTACGGCTTTACCATATGAAAATTTGTGATCACGCTTTGCTACGGCAACAAAGTAAACAAGGTGAAATTAGTTACTTGTGTTTACTATTTTTGAATAATATTTCAACAGTGTTATGTTTTACCTTAGGTCTCTTCCACTCTACTCTGAATGGAACCTCAGATTTGCTAAAAAACAAGGAGCTGTTGTTGGCTGGAAACTCTGTGTCCACAAACAATTGCCCATCTTGTTGTGCTTTTGCTTTTAAGGTACTGTAGGACTGCCCTAGGTAAGCTTTGTACCCCATGTCAAATGTCTATAGAGTAAGAATAAACAGTTCGTGCTTCCCTATATTATCACTGAGTACAAGATAACATTAGTCGTAACCGTTTTATTCCCGTAGTCAACACGCCCAAATGCTCACCCTTCGCTTTTCTTCTCTGAATAGGATCCAGACTTCAAAATATTTGTTTTTATGGCAGGTTTCATTGTTTCTACACATAGGACAGGGAAGATGTTATTGTGGACAAGATCCAAGCCAAATTTCATGACAAATCTAAAAACCACAGTGGGAATATTAGGAATGAATAACGACACCTAATGGGTAGCAAGAGTTCCCACAGATAACCAAAGGATAACAATAAGAATCACCGAAGCAAATATGCCCTTATTTCAATGCCAATCTCACACCAACGGTATTGAAGGAATCAATCGCCCTCTTTCAACCACAGGTTCCCCAAAACAGGAACACACGCACAAGTTTATAAATACAAAATATAAATATAAATATAAATATAAATATAAATATAAATATAAATATAAATATAAATATAAATATAAATATAAATATAAATATAAATATAAATATAAATATAAATATAAATATAAATATAAATATAAATATAAATATAAATATAAATATAAATATAAATATAAATATAAATATAAATATAAATATAAATATAAATATAAATATAAATATAAATATAAATATAAATATAAATATAAATATAAATATAAATATAAATATAAATATAAATATAAATATAAATATAAATATAAATATAAATATAAATATAAATATAAATATAAATATAAATATAAATATAAATATAAATATAAATATAAATATAAATATAAATATAAATATAAATATAAATATAAATATAAATATAAATATAAATATAAATATAAATATAAATATAAATATAAATATAAATATAAATATAAATATAAATATAAATATAAATATAAATATAAATATAAATATAAATATAAATATAAATATAAATATAAATATAAATATAAATATAAATATAAATATAAATATAAATATAAATATAAATATAAATATAAATATAAATATAAATATAAATATAAATATAAATATAAATAAAAATATAAATATAAATATAAATATAAATATAAATATAAATATAAATATAAATATAAATATAAATATAAATATAAATATAAATATAAATATAAATATAAATATAAATATAAATATAAATATAAATATAAATATAAATATAAATATAAATATAAATATAAATATAAATATAAATATAAATATAAATAGATATTCAAGGAACAACACAGGTAGCTAACAAATTTTTTCTTGTCTGCAGGATGTATTACTGATCTAACAATAGCCTCTATATCTCACAGAACACAGTGCTCAAGTGATCCAAATAGACTTTGCTACATCTGTGGGAGCTTTACTTTGAAGAATTAGAGGCGCAACATTACTGACTTTGTTAAGAGTGTTTGAGTTTGATTCAGAGTTTGATTTATTTTACTTTCATCGACTTCATTTCTACTTAAAAATCGACATTTTGAGTCATAAATAGTTAATAATGGCGCATGTTGGTCCAGTCATGCTCCGACCTTTGCTGGCTGTAATATTGATTTTTTGTGTGAAAAAACGAAGTTATGCTTCAAGTAGCGTTTGTTATGGACTTAATCATGAAGAAGTATTATGTGAATCGTTTGTTTGCTCATCGTTATGGATTCACAAAGAAATTTATGGACAAAAACTGAGCAAATCGTGTTGCTTTACAAATGTTATTGTTACTTGCAGATGATATCGAATTACTACGGTTTTTCTCAAAGTAAAGTAATCAGAATAATCCACCAAAATATCAGAGGGTAATTTAGCAGTCCTGGAGAATTTTCTGTACTTTTAGAAAAATATCAACATATATATTTATATCTATATCTATATACATACTTACATGTATTTTTATATTTTTTTTATTTTTTTCTGTAATTCTATTTGGATTGCTGTACATCGACTTAGTAACATTTGTTATTCCTTGATTGTTAATATACAAAATGTAGTACAAAATAACGTTTTTATTATGAAATATTTGATATAGCTGTAGGTCGATGAGTAATTTTTATCAAAAATTGGAAAATTGCATAGCTCAAAATCCTGATGTGTTAGACAAAAACTAAATTAATATTCGTAATCAGCAGCCCAAATTTAGTTAGAATTCGTTTAAAACCCTTTGCCAGAAAAATCGTGTTGACCAGTGTTATCAATTTGATAAGTTAGTAAAGAGCATGAAGCATCCCTAAGACTCTTTAACGAAGAAAAATGAGCAAATTGAATAATTTTCACGTATATAAATTATTGCATTGAAATATGCAATGTTTGTTTGCATTTCTTTTCATAGCCAACATACCTCTTCTAAAAAGATTGAAATTGCAGATCAGATACACATAAACTAAATGAAATAACTGTGCAATTATCCAATATTTAGGTGTTCAGATTAACAATTGCATATTTTAACGAAAAGAAGTGTTTTTAAATTCCCAATTGAGAAGAGGTGTTTTGAAATAGATGCATCCTTACACCATATTCAATCGTTTGACATTGAACAATTGTCTTGTTGGTTTTAGTCCAGTGGCAATATTGGCTGTGACTTTTCCTATGTTTATGTGTTTGTGGAACAAACAAAAGCACAGAGATACTGCAAAATATTCTGTCCTCGTGATTTCTGAGTTATAATTTTATATAATTCATTTGCTGACTAAGGACTTTAAGCATGGAGAATGAAATAGAAGGCAGCTGGTAACGATAGTCATAATATCATTTTAATAGGAAAACGAATGACCATTTAAGTAACAACATTTAAGCCATTTTTATTATTATTATTATTATTATTAAATTAATGTTTATACAGGATACAATACATATATGCAAAGTATACATATAAACACATCAGTATTTTACATATACTGTAAAAACTGCTATCAATGTGGTCCTGTTTTATACACATTAGTAAACAAAAAGGAAAACGGAAAAACATAATGAGAATAGGAAGCTAAAAAACTGTTTTAGGGCTGATCTAAGACTATTAGCACATAGTAAGACATTGAAAATGCTGAAAAACGAGCGTTAATTGAATAGCGGAAATTTAGAGGAACTAATCACTAAAATCTAAAATCCTAAAAATTCAAAGATGCTATTCGAAATCATTTTATATAAAAATCATGCCTAATTTCTTAGTAAAATTTTTATAATCTTCCTCTTTATTTTTCTGTATTTTTTATTGTTATTATATTGCAATATAATATACGAATTTATTTTTCGTATAGTATCACCCATTGTTTTAACAAAGGCCATTGTGTCAACATAACTTTTGGATTAACGTTAAATACAAAGCTTACGGAAGACAGCTAATCTTTGCCATGCGATACACACAGATGAATCGAGTGGAACCTTATTTGTTAATGTCAGTGTTTTCAGTTATACCTTTACTTTGGTAGAATTGTTTCTAATAACATCATATTATGTTTTCTGAGTTCTCGTGGAAAACAAAGAAAGCTTTCAGTAAAAACTTGACATGCACTGATTGTAAAAGAAGACACTTGACCGTGTACAACTGATTCATCAAGAATTTCATGGTAGTAATTATTTTCTTTATCTAGGTGAGGACGTATTTTAGTATGAATTTAATTTTGGCCTAGCTTACCGTCAAAAGTTTTATTCCATATTTAAAAAGTTGATTCTGCATCTGTGGCAAATTTTAACAGTAATTTCTGAAAGGGTAAAGATAGCGGTATGTGTCAAGTTTAAATGTGTCATGGAGTTAGTATGGTGATAGTATTGTGTTTTAAAATCCAGTGGATAGGCCTATTTCTCGAGTAACAAAATGTTTTTGTGTGGAACATGCATTCCAAGTGTTCCTGTCAGTAAAAGTATAAACAGGTAAAGAAATATTATTGAGCTAAAATTATTAGGATTTCACAAAAGATCGACAAGCCTTTTTCTTCCTTGACAAATTGCTCTGAGATAAATCAGAGTAAAGGGGTCTGTTTTGTATGGTTATCATGTCACTGACAGTTTATTACATAGTAGCTGGAATAACCAGTGCTAATACGGTGTATTGTTTTTGTTGTTGCCTTTAATTTAAAAATTAGTCCATAATAGGAGAATTAACATTGAAATAAACATAAGATTACCCTACCTCTGGAGCTGTGAGAAAAGTATATGCCTTACCTGACCTTGTAATTTGAACTGGAGTCCGGTAATATAGTTTCAAAAGTTATAATAACAGCAATATCTATTTCAATTTAACACTTCAGTTCACTAATCACGCTTAAGATCAGTTCAGACATTTGGATACAAATTAGTCGATATGTAGCGCAGTTATAACTCAGGCTCTAAAAAAAAAGAAAGAAAAAAAGGGATTCTACCTTTTAGGGGTAATTGTTTGAGAGGGGCACTTGTTCGGACGAGTCAATGAATCTGAATAAATTCTGCAAATCAAGCCACACATAGAGTCACTCAAGATAATGGTTACTAGAGAATGCTTAGTTTACTTCTGTTAAGAAATCTAGATTGAAGGCCTAGCATAGCTTTGGTCAATACAACCTTCCATAGCTTTCTACCCTCGGAATATTTTACAGCAGCCAATATAGGTTGTCCAACATTGTCACATATCTAGGCCTCTTAGTATTTTTAGTGGTCTTTGAGGTAGTCTTTTGTTTGACAACTCATCTTTGTAAGCGCTTTAGACACTGATATTTTCAGCCCTATAATTTGCATTTCCAAACTAGTTACAGTATAAATTCTTTTCATCATTTCAGAATTTTAATAAGCCTTGTGCTTCATTCTAATAAGAGGCACTTTTTCTGTTGCCTCTAACACTATTACATACCACTACATGCAGGCGGAATTTTAATATTTTCGGAAAATGTTAACCTCTGGTAATTTTCTTTTTCTGCCCTTATTTTAGCGTATGTACATATACATACATATATTCAATTAGAAAAACATAAAAGAAACTAATCGGGATATTTATTAACTTGTAATTGAAATTTGTAACTTGCAACTTCATCAGCCCCAATTAAAGTACAACACACTCTATTTCGTAGATGTTTCAATGTAACAAAGGCAGAATGGCCCAGTTTTGCCAAGCAAGTAGACATGCAGCTCTCCAATATTCCACCTACACTGGTTAACTACAGCACTTTGTCGACATAGTTAAAAAGTTTACACGAAAAACAATCCCACAAGGATGTCGGACTGAATACATACCAGGCATGTCAGGACAACTGTCCGACTTGTATAACATCTACAAGTCTTCATATCAGCAAGATCTCTTCTCAGACCATACCAACAAGATCTCTTCTCAGACCAAACCATCAGTCTGGGAGAGGAACTACTTGAAAGTAGAGCCGAACAACGTAGAGAAAGCTGACAATGTATGATAGAATCAACGGATCTGATTCATAACAGCAAAAAAGCCTGGACTATCATCAAGAGGCTTGGGAATGACACCACCGCAGTAAAACCAACATCCACTGTTACAGCCAACCAGGTTGCCACTCAACTTTTACTGAATGGGAAACCCGCACACAGATGACCAGCAGGGGATTACCCTAGATACAAAATCCCATCCAGTACCACCAACTCAGATGGAGCTCTCGCCAAACCATTCAATTTGGATGAACTGGAGGAAGCTCTGAAATTACTGAAGAATGGCAAAGCAGCCGGCA
>RDPX01000013.1:2498881-2544127 GCA_003991215.1 Morbakka virulenta | reverse complement strand
TGCATTACCACACAGAAAAGTAACTTCTCTGATGTGGAACGAACCATAGAAGATGCACTGGCAGGGATGTCCATATACTACAATGAAAATCACCTAAAAGCCAACCCCACCAAAACCCAACTCTATAGTTTCCACCTGAAAAACGGGAGAAGCACGCCGACAACTAGATGTGACATGGGAAGGCCAACGAGTCCAAAATGATCCCAACCCAGTGTATCTGGGGGTTACCCGTGACTGCACCCTATCATACATGGAGCACATCACCAAGCTCCGAGGCAAAGTGTTAACAAGGAATAACATCCTTCGTAAACTTGTAAATAGCAAGTGGGGCGCAGCTCTCGCAACACTGCGCACGACTGCCCTTGGTCTATGCTTCTCAGCTGCTGAATATGCCAGCTCAGTGTGGTGCAGATGTAGCCACTCCTGCAAAATCAACCCGATTCTAAATGACACCTGCCGTATTGTAAAGGGGTGTCTAAAGCCAACACCTGTAGCCTGTGTCTATGCCCTAGCTGGTCTTACCCCTCCCAGAATCCGACGAGAGGTTCACAGTCTCGATCAGCGCCGGAAGCAGGAAGATGACAATAGACATCCACTTCATCAGCATTCCACCACCCGGAAGAGACTGTCCTCCCGGAGAAGTTTCATGGACTCCACCCAGCCCCTCACCACCTTCACCGACCAAGCCATTGAGGAGAAATGGATGACCAGCTGGAAAGGACACAGCATGTCAGACTTGTGGACAAGCAGAGTCATAGTGCCAACTCAACAACTCGCCAGCGGAAATGAGCTACCGTGGACAATATGGAAGACCCTCAACAGACTTCGAGTTGAGCAAGGCCGATGCAAGGCCTCTCTAAAAGCGTGGAACATGAGCCCCACCCGTACCTGTGACTGCGGCAGTGAGCAAACCATGGCACACCTCATGTCCTGTAGCCACGCTCCAAAGTGCACCGACCACGACCTTGCCAATCCCAGTGACGCAGCAGTAAAAATGGAGTAAAAAGATCTGAGATGATGACAGCCCCGAGACTCGACGAAGAAGAATAAGAATGTAAGACCATAATGAGAGAACAGAAATCTTGTTGGTAAACATACATACATACACATGCACGTACATATAGAATATCTCTTTGTATATAGAGATATATATTGTACAGCAAAGTAATTTTTTCCATAGAGTGCTCTGTGTATATAACATAGTAAATATAAAATAAGATAAAACAAACAAGTAAGACAAAGTAACCGCAGTTACGTAACTTATAACCGTTTATACCTGTATATAAATATATATAGATATAGATATAGTATTGTGCTATAATATCTATCTCTACCTTTGCGACTAAATTAAGCAAACAATCAGTAAATCAATCAATCAATAATAAAAAGTACTAGGATCTTAACACTACTTCAAAAAATCAATTTGCTAATAAACAGGAGAACAAATAACAGCACTGAACATTTCCCTTTTTTTTTATCATGTCAAATTTTTCTCGAGTTTTAGGAGTCCCAAAAATTAACAAAAATTATACCCACCACCAACACAGGGCAACATATCTTTCCTTCTAAATCAGTTATAAAAGACGAGAATATGAGATTTAAAATAGAATCAATCATACACTGGTCAATTTTGAATGGAGGTTTTACAAACTTTCAAAACAGGTTTTTTTAATGTAAATAAGAGTTACGTATTCTGTCATGAAAAATCTAAAATTGAATTGTATTTGAAAATCAATTGTATATAACATTGAAATCGACTGTAGACAAAATTCAAATAGTGTATTTGGGAGCAAACATTGACTGTAATTGAAAAGAAAGAAATGTTTCCGAGGTGTAATGCCGATATATAAAGCTTTTCATGAAACAAAAGCAGTATTGTTTACAACTGCATTTTAATATCCCTATTTACCTGATACGTTAGATGACGTGGTCCCTCTGCAGCTGCTGATACATTTTTAACAAGCTTTCTCTTTGCTATGCCATACTACCAGATGCTTTTTCTTTTCAGTTGCTATTGGATGTTTGCAGAATAACTCTTGGTTGTTCTCCCTGTGAGTACTTCCTTCAGGAAATTTTGGATATGAACAAAAAATCTGTTGGGATCATCTAGTTGTGGGGCCAAAACAGCCAATTCCCCTGGATTTCATACTTTTATTACAAGCATGCTGATTTGAGTCATTTTGCGGGCTCTCACATCCTTTTTGCCGCCCCTTGAACAGGTTTCTTAAAGGTTCTTGACATTCCATCTCTTACAAGTACCGGCTTGTTATTGTTGTCAAGAAATGAGAGGTGTGTTAAACTGGATGTATTATTGGTCATTTTCCAAAGAGCACCGCAACAAAATGCTCTCGATAGTGCATATAGCTTTGAAGATCTTATATGTTCCATCCACATGTTCGTGCTCATGTCAGGTCTGCTTTCATAGATGCTACTAGTACTACCTGTTTCATGGTCGAGTTGTCGGCGACTAAACTGGCGCCCCCAACAGGCAGCCCTTGGCTTGTCTGATGAGGTGGGTGTTGTGAACACCCAGTGGCTCTAAAAACAAGACCTGTCAAAGGGCGGAGGTGCTCTATTGAAGTCAACGGCCATCCCCACTAATGGAGAGTAGAAAGTGGACCTTGTGTTTACTTTCGGCAGCCTCGTAACTCTCGCTTTCTCTATTTTGTCCTTTAGTTCTCATACTCCATTGGTGATGTTTCTGACAAAAAGGGGAGGAATTGCTGTTTTCAGGGTCAGTTGTTGTTTATTGTGAGTGGTATGTGGAGATGCAATGGGGGTTTTCTTTCCACTTTGTCACTAATAAGGGTGCTGGAGCTAAACGTTTAGCTGGATTGGCGTTATCCACCTGATAGTACAGGGACCCGAACCTTGGAATAACTCCCAAGGAGGCTGTCTTATCAGCAGGTGTATAATATCGGGGCTGCTGTATTGCCATTTTGTGAATGGAGTCTGGACCATGCAGTAGTTTCTGGTGTGGAACTTCGAGGTCATGTTAGTGGGAATTGCGACGGCTCTTCTTTCTTCAATGGTTCTCAAAGATAGTTCATTCCTTCTCTTTGTGTCTGCTTACAATACATCTACTGACCTCCTCCACATATTTCTAAAATGACTTTTTCTCAAATAATTAATAAGTGCAAACCCAGCTCCTCAACTGCTAACGTGGATCCCTATCATCAGGTCTCCTTTACCAACATTAGGGGTCTACGTTCTAACTTTCCAGAGGTTGAAATTCATTTACACGAGACCAAGTTTCTTTGTGAAACGGGCATTGGCCCATCAAATGCTGTTGAGGATTTCAACAAGATTCCAGGTAATTGTACCTTGGCCACTAAACACGACCTACAAAACTTCCATGGCCATAGAATTTGTGCGTACATCAAAGACGGTTTTCTATGTGGTAGGGACATTTCAAATGAAGATCCCGATTTACCTTATATGTGTTTCAGTGTAGCTCTTGTTCACAGCACTTCTTTCGTCATTGCCCTCTATCGTTCCCAGGATGATGGAGTTACTGTCATTGAAAAAATCTCTGAAAAAATTGACAAGGTGACTGGTGACTTTAATGTTCAAAATGTTGAATGGCTAGTCTATTCCAACATGACTGATGATGAAGGAAGGTTTTGTCATGACTTTTCCTCTGCTTATGAGTTAACCCAAGTTGTAAATAAACCAATTCTCGTATCTGATATTGATGGACATTTTGCAAGCCTTCTTGACTTTATCTGACAACTTGCCCAGGACAGTGTACACCTGCTGTTCTATCTCCTTTGGAATCTTCTGATCACTCAGTTGTTTCCATTACGATAAAATCTAAATTCAAAGAGTCCTCTGATGTCCCTTTCCATCGCAGTGTGTATCGATACACAAAGGCTGATTGGTATAGCTTTAGGTCTTTTGTCTCTGAAATTGCTTTGCACTCAATTTTCAAAAAGAATGTGTCCCTTATTGCAACCGATATATCTAGTTGGTAAATCGCTGGTACAGAGGGTTTTATACTTTGTAAGAAATTCCAACAGAGACCAACCAGCCAGCCATGGTGTACCACTGAATGTGCTGCTGCCATTGGTTACCGAAATCACTACTTCCATTGCTATCATCGGAACAGATGTTCTGAAATTAAAGCTGCCTTTAGAATTGCTCGCAACCACTGCAATTGGATTTTAAGAAATGATAAATAGTCCTATGCCCAATCTGTTAAGTTTAGAATTGCTGAGCAGAGACGAAGTTTTGGAGGGTAACAAACAAAGTACTGAACAGACGTAAAACCTCTAATTCAACCATCATTAACAGCCCTGAGGTGATTTCCTCAGCTTCTGACAAGGCAAAACTTTTTACAACTATATTTGTTTCAAATTCCACCCTTGAGGATCAAGGACATCCACTTCCGGAATTCCCCCATTGACTGAAAATACACTAAGCGGTATCCATTTAACTGTCCAGGAAGTTGCCAAACTTATCAAGGACCTTGATTCCAGCAAGGCAACTTGTACTATCCTCCACAAGTTACAAGACGTGGTCTTTACAGACTTTATTAAGACTTTATTAAGGTGCCGTGAAAACTACAAGAAATAACATTATGATAAGCGACATGCAAAGAAAACCCCATTAGCCACAAATAGTTAGTACATTAGCCATAATTATTGTGAAATAACAAACAGTACAATATAAGAAATAGAAAACATACCTCTTGCCGGTCTTGTGGGGGTAGTAAATTAAATCTCTCTCCTTTGGAGATCTTAAAAGACAAACAACGTGCCTTCTCAATCTACTGTAGCCAACAGCCTGGCCTTTGCACAACTGCTTGCTTTTCTACTGGTGTGCAATNTTCAGTTATGAAAAATGGACCGAAGCATTCCAATCCTACACTCTGGAAATGAGGTGAGGGTTCCAAACGTTTCTTCGGCAGAGGGGCCATCTGTTGCTCCATGGGCATCTTTCTCATCTTGGCACAAGTGATGCATGAACCGATAAGTTTTGAAATCATGTGTCCTCCACTGACAATCCAAATTCCTGCTTGTCGTATTGCTGCGTGAGTCATAGATATTACTTGGTGTTGGACCAATTGGTGGTAGTGTTCCGCTACCATCTTTGCGATTAGAGAGTCCTTCTGTAGAATCACTTCAGTTGGGAGTTCAAATCCCGTATCTTCTTTGTTTCCATCAAGATTTCAGATTGGCTCCCAGAGGAAGTCTGGTCCTCTCAACCATGTGTCCATAATGTCGCTAGCAGCGACTCCTCGTGATCCAACATCTGCTGGGTTGTTTTCTCTTTCGTTCGTTTTTGTGATGTGGTTCCATTTCATGACGCTTGTGTTGTTCTGAATCTTTTGCACACGATTGCCAACATACACATGGAAACGTCTTGAATCATTCTTGACATAATTTAGGACTATTTTCGAGTCGGTCCAAAAGTACTTTTCAGTGATCTTGTAATCCTTCATCTGATTTCTGATGAATTTTGCCAATTCCGATGCCGCAACAGCTGCTTGAAGCTCCAAGCGCGGAATTGTTTGTTGCTTTGTTGTTGCAACTCGGGTCTTTTCAAGAACGAATGAGCAGTGAATCTTTCCGTCTTCTATTATACATCTCAGGTACCTACATGCTCCATATCCAGTTGAACATGCATCCGCAAAGTGGTGAAGTTCCATTCGTGTCACCTGGCTTGTTTGATCTCCTTTTGGAAGAAGACATCTTTCTAGATTGACAGTCTTAAGATGCTCCAGTTCATTCAGCCACTTCTTCCATTCCATGCTTAGGTCTTTTGGGAGTGGATCATCTCACTGCAATATCTGTCTGCATGCTTCTTGTAAGATCATCTTTCCTTTGAAGATGAATGGGACTACAATTCCTAGGGGGTCGTAGACCGATGCCACAGTCGATAGAATCCCTCTTCTAGTCGCAGGCTTGTTCTCTGGTTTAACATTAAATTGTAGCGTGTCCTGATCTGCATTCCACTGGACTCCTAAACCTCTTTCTACTGGACGTTTATCTTTCTCTAGGTCCAGTTTTTGGATGCTTGGTGTTCGGTCTGATTGGGGAATTGATGCTATGACAGTTTTGTCATTGCTAATAAACTTGTGCAGTCTGACATTTCCACTGCTGCACACTTCCTTTGTGTTTGCAATCAGCTGGATTGTATCTTCTGGGGTCTCAGTTGAACTGATGGCATCATTAACGTAGAAGTCATCTTTTATGAACCTGTACACTTCAGGGTACTTCTCCTTCTGGTCATCGGCAATCATTCTCAAGCCATGAGTGACACAGGCTGGTGATGATGTTGCTCCAAATACCTGTACAGTCATCCTGTAATCAACTATCTTTGTGGGGTCTTCCTTGTCATACCACAAAAATCGCATAAAGTCACAGTTCTTCTCTTGGACCTTGAATCTGTAGAACATGCGTTCTATGTGTCTCATGACTGCAACCGGTTTCATGCGGAATTGACAAAGAATGCCGAGTAGATTGTTCATATGCTCCGGGCCCTCAAGTAGCTGATAATTCAAACTCTCTCCTTTGTAATCCGCGCTGCAGTCAAACACAACTCTTAACTTCTTCTTCTTAGGGTGACGCACACGTCCTTTTCTTTCTCCTGCGATGCTCTTTCAGCGTCTCCTTCCTTCAGCATGTTGCCAATAAATTCATGATATTCCTTCTTAGTGTCAGGATTCGTTGACAGTTTGTTTTATAACAGTTGAAGTCTTTTCATGGCCATGTGTCTGTTGTTAGGCAGATTGTGTGTTTGCTCTCGAAAGGGCAGTGGCATTGTGTAAAAGCCTTCTTCATCTTTTTCGGCTTCTTCCATGATCTTCAAAAACTTCATGTCATCTTGCGAGATTTTGTTTAACTTTTCTTCGTGATTGTCCGCAAAATCACTTTCAAGTTTCTTCAATACTTCAGTTGGCGATACTTCTCTGCACTTCTGTTTGTTGAGGTCACTTTCCGTGCAGGTTGATTACCATAAGTTGTAGAATCTGTCCTCATAATGATCTTGTGGTTGACTGTTGCTGGGCCTTTCCCTATGATAGCCAAGCCAAGAGTGCTTTTCACTCCGTATGCATAGTCTCCTGGCTTTCTCCGTGTTTGTATGGGAGCAGATGCTTCCGGGCAGTTCACACCCACGAGCAGACCTACAGGGATGTCTAGCATCGGAGGAATCTGGGATGCTAGTGATGCAAGGTGATTAAACTTCTCAGCTGTCTCTCTTGTTGGGATTTGTTCCCTTTCACGTGGTATCTCTTCTTGTTCATATGTGTATCCTGGAAGTTCCACTAACTTCCGGCTGCAGTAGCCACGAATTTGTAGGTCCTTGTACTTTGCGGTCTTGACAAGTCTCTGCTTACTTGTCATTGTTGTTAGCAGCAGGCTTGCGGGTTCTGTTGTGCTCTCCAACATACGCCCAATCTCATGGGTCACAAATGATGCGTCTGACTGGCTATCAATGACAGCATAGCACAATATCTCTGTCTCCAGGCGATCTTTATGAGATATCCATATAGGTACTCTCATGTTGGTTACTCCCGCTGCATAACTCGTCACGTTTGTTGCCTTACAGGAAACTTGAATCGAGTCATCCATTTTCTCTTCTTGTGGTTGGGGCTTTGATGGCTTCTGTCTTTTTGCTGGTCCTTAGATGCTTCTTTCCACACTTCTGACATGTACATCTCTGCGAACAATCTCTGCTCATGTGGTTGGGCGTTAAACAACGTAACATAGAGCCTTTTCCCTTATGAATTTCTCCTGGTTGGTCATGGATTGTGTCTGTAGCTTAAAGCACTTCTCTGTACCATGTGTGGTTTCTTCACAGAAAAGGCATGCTTGTCTTGCCCTGTGAATCTCCGATCCTCTGGAGTGGGTGGTACTCCAGGTTGCCTTGATGTCTTTGGTGTTACAGAAGGAGCATTTTATTGTCTATTAAATCCAACATGACATTTTTGTCTCTAGATAAACGATCCATTGATCGTACAAGCTCTGTATCAACGCTGCAATTTAGCTTAGCAGCTAGCTCCTATAATTCACTATACAGGCCATCCGCATAACATGATTCTGTTAAAGCTACTAAAATTTGGTCCAAATTTTGACCACTCTTTATTTCTGCATCAAATTAACTGTTACGCTTTACAGTATCTAAAATAGCTTTCCATAAATTAGCGCTGATGTCGCTCAGTGCATTCTCAATGGCCTTCAGGCTTGGATGTGCTTCCCTTTGGCTTCGCCTAACTGATTTCAAAGACATTTTTCTACTGGTTCACAGAAATCCACTGAATAATCACCTGTCAAATTGCTTTCAGTGCACAAGGTTTCCTCAAAAAATGATACTCCACGTATCTAAATTTACCAAGTGAGGCAATGAGACCACCGTTTTGGCTCTCTTCCCAAACGATTCTCTGGTTTGTGCAGCAAAAGACTGGGCTCTCAATTGGTATACCTACTGCACAATGGCTTCAGTAGAGACTCAGGCTACCGAAGAATGTGTCTCCATAATTATTTTTGTGACGCTTCAATGTCAACAAAGTCCGATTGTTCTAACTTTAGCACACAAACACCACACAGTGAAGGCTTCAATGAAATCTCAGTTCAATGCAGATGTGCAACCCCCCAGCAAGCATGCGGGCGGGACCCAACTGAACAGACCCCCAGGCAATGGCACACCAGCAGTACCAGCGAGGTCTGTGTCGACTCAAGTACATAGGCAGTTTGCTAGATACAATAAAAAATCTAAAATATTTTGACCAGGCTTTCTATGGATGTATGCTGTACCAATGTAAAATGATGCAGTTCTTCAGTTGAGAAGGCTACAGTTTGTGTTAATACCGCTCACGGGTTTTTTCTTCTGATGGATTTGGGTCGTCAGCTGCTTCTCCGGTAGTATACTCAACTTCACTCATACAGTTTGTCCTGGGGCTCAGCTGCAGAAGAATTTCACACCTCTGCTCTGCTGCTTAGCTGTAGTATGCTCGGCAGGCTGCGATGGAGCTCTTACTCGCCAGCTCCGTCCAAGGGTAGAGTTCTCACTTCCGCGGGTCGGGTAGAGATTTCACTCGCTAGGTCCGTTCGAGTTTTCACTGTACTATCCTCCACAAGTTACAAGACGTGGTCTTTACAGACTTTATTAAGACTTTATTAAGGTGCCGTGAAAACTACAAGAAATAACATTATGATAAGCGACATGCAAAGAAAACCCCATTAGCCACAAATAGTTAGTACATTAGCCATAATTATTGTGAAATAACAAACAGTACAATATAAGAAATAGAAAACATACCTCTTGCCGGTCTTGTGGGGGTAGTAAATTAAATCTCTCTCCTTTGGAGATCTTAAAAGACANGTTTTGCTTCAGTTGAAATGAATGGCTCTCTTCTTGAAGAAGCTCCCTTGCTTTGATAAGGTACTGGGACTGACTTGCTCTCCTGATCAAAAGTGGAATACGTACATTCAACCTGTTGCTAAGGCTGCTGGTAAAATGGTTGGATCTTTCTACCGTCCCAGAAAGTATCTGACGTCTGATGCAATCCTCTACCCGTACAAAAGTTAGATACGCCCTAAGATGGAGTACTGCTGCCACATCTGGGGAGGTGCTGCCAAGAGCACTCTTTCTTACCTTGACAGAGCTCAAAATCTGTGAGATGAATTTTCTTATTAATTACAGTTTTGAAAGCTCCGAGTACTGATGTTGCTTTCTATTGCTCAGACTGCTCAGATTTAGTCTACCAGCCAAAAGCGCCTATCAGAGTGTGATGGGTATGCCACATAGTCCACATAGGTATCTCCAGGTGGAAATTCAAGGAGTCATATAGATCATTTTATGATCAGTGGACGATAGAGATCATCAGTATTAGACACAAGATTATAGAGAGGAGTGGATGTCAACAGGAATCATTACCTAGTGCATACATGGATTAAACTGCGTCTTGGTATTTGACTCCATATACAGAGACAGCTTGTGGATCATCATGGGTTAGTTTGGGATCTCCAAGAAGCTGATCCAAATGGTCAAGATCCTTTAAAAGGATTTTCAATGCCTTGTTGTCGACGACAATGAAACAACAGAATGGTTTCCTGTGATGATAGGAATGAAGCAATTATGGTGCATGTTAGGATTCCTCTTCTTATTAGTGACAGACTTGTTGATACAGTAAAAAGTGTGAAAACAGGGATACGATGGGACAATTATGCTGGAAGATCTTGACTTTACTGATGGCATCGCCCTTTTATAACCAACAATAAACCACCTTCAAAAAGCTGAAAGATCAGAAACAATGCAGCCAAAATGAGACCGAAACTGAATAATAAGAAGTGCAAAGTTATGAAGACAAACAGTAGAAGTAAAGGCGGACTGAGAGTTAGACACAATGACATTGAAGAAGTAGAGAACTTCATCTACTTAGGAGCAAAATTTTCCAAGGATGGAGGAGGAACAGCAGACGTCAAGAAGAGGATAGCATTGGCAAGCTCACAGATGAAGAGCCTGTTCAATATTTGTAATTTAACCTTATCAGCGGAAGGACCAAACTTTCTTATTCAAGAGCCTTGTAATGTCAGTACTACTTTATGGAAGTGAAACATGGAAGCTACCAGAGGAGAGGAAGAGAAGCCGGACATTTGCCAGACCAAATGCCTGAGAAGGAGTTTCAAAATTCAACGACAATAACATATCCCGAATGACAGAGTTCTAGAGATGGCAAGGGCAGGCAGGATTAGCAAGGAGGTGAGAAGAAGATGGAACTGAATTGAAAATGTGTTGAGGAAAAATAAAAGTGACGACTCTGCTGTGGCCCTTGGGTGGACACCAGAAAGAAGCAACTTACTTACAACTTACTGTTATTATTAGAACATATTATTTCAGGGTTTTTTTATCAAAATTAAAGGAATTTTGTTATCAATGAAGAAAAAAGAAAAAGTATGTAAAATGAAAATAAGTTTAAGATAAATAAAGAAAACGTAAAAACAAAAGAGACAAAGCAATTATTATTCAAAAATCGAGAAAAACCATAAGGGTCATTAATCATCTATATGTGGTCATAGTTGACCCATCAACATGGAGGAAAACCGCCAAAGATTCCTCTTCACTTCTTTAATTTTTCCTCATTAATATCTAACGATGACTGGTACAATCTGTATCTATAGGCTTCTCACCGGTTCTGTACCTCAACCAAAATTGTTGATATTTACATACCTTTTCTTCCATTACTGTTATTATTAGAACATATTATTTCAGGGTTTTTTTATCAAAATTAAAGGAATTTTGTTATCGACGAAGAACTTGCTTTTTAACAAAACGAAGAATAAAGAAAAAGTATGTAAAATGAAAATAAGTTTAAGATAAATAAAGAAAACGTAAAAACAAAAGAGACAAAGCAATTATTATTCAAAAATCGAGAAAAACCATAAGGGTCATTAATCATCTATATGTCGTCATAGTTGACCCATCAACATGGAGGAAAATCGCCAAAGATTCAATTCTAAAAAATGAAAAACATTTTAACAATTAATCAATTGTATATTAAGCCTCTCTGCACAATGTTTAACATCCGTCTATAATTCCATTTGAAGACCTAAATCAACTCTAATGTGTTTCTTTTCAATTGTTACATTGGTGTCCATACACACCTGTATTTAGAAAATCAACAATTTGTTATCGTCTTTGATTGACTCTAATTTATCAAAGCTGTCATCTGCATTTAGGGTTTTATTCTAAAGCTGTTTTCAATTATTACATTGATATCTATACACTCGTATATTTAGACAATCAACAATTTACTATTGTCTTTGAATGACTTTCATTGATCAAAGTTGCTATCCTCCATCAGGCTTATATTCTATTGCTCTGTATGTTCTTCTTCTGACGTGGAATAAAAGTCACAAGCAACCCTGAATAAAGAAAGACCATTGACTGGATCACTATTTAACTGTGTTATTAAAGAAAAATATTTACTGTTTACACATTTAAAGACCTACTAAATAGTACCATTTTGTTCGTTTAAGAGGCCATCCTTTTTGAGATGTAGTGTTACAAATACTGCAAAGATGAATGCTTATTATTCAAGTTCAAAAATGAAAAACAATTATTAAAATTTAATGCAACATTCTGATCATTTGTATTGTAAGAGAGTGCACCGCTCTTTACATTTATCTTCATTGCTTCATTTCAATGTTTAACTGCTGTGGAATAGATTAAGAGTTGATGGATTTTTAATCAGTATCACATCTAAATCCCACACAAAGGGAAAAAAAGAACGATTGGTTTTTGTTAATATAAAACAATGTTTTAAACAAAGAAATCAACTTGCTAATGAGAAGCAAAGGGTTGTTCAACTAAAAAAATGGTTAAAACTTGTCCGAGTTATGGGTAGACCCTGACCTGGAAACAACTGATAGATCTTAATAGAGCAACTTTTAATATGTCCTTGCACAAACACTTTGAGAATACACACTATGTATCTTGTTAGTTACATTACACTGGTCTGCGACAGTTTGCCGGATGACATTATTTATATACGTCTTATATAACTTTGATACGCTGATCACGAATATGCAGTCAGATTTTTCCAATCACGTCTCATTTTTTTTTACAGCAAAATTTTTTTTTCAAGTTTTCGCAAATATTGCGAGAATGAGACACCCACTCTTACCAGTAAAAAAAATTATTGACAGCACTAAATCTGTTCCTGTTCAATTACGTGCTGTGTAAATTTTTCAAAACGTTTACTGCAATGGACAATAGAGGTCACTGGCGTGCAGACACAACTATCAAAGCTGAAACCAGCTTGCATGTATTCCGTCATTCATGAGGCATCTGATTCTGTAACTCGATCCGACTTGGGCCGATATCATCGAATTGTACACTGGGCTATTTGTGGGTTCTTATGTCGATTAGCGTGTGGTAATACGAACCCAACTTGTACTTTGTAATCCAACAGCTCCTAAGTTCAAATTTATTGAACATACCACGCAGAACAATAGTTCTCAATGCTGGCTCCGAGAATTTCAGTAGAACTGACGCTCTGCTATCAACAACCATGCAAAAATGCAAAAATAATCCTGATAGATTTTGCTACATTTGTGGTCAACTTATGTTCAGTGGACAAGCCTGCACAATTTCAACCTTTGTAAAGAAAAGCTACCGTGCATATTTCTGGATCAAACTTGGAGACCAAGACAAATATTTTGCCCTTCACCTTGCCTGCAAAACGTGCATGGAAGCTCTGAGGCATTGGGCTAATAGAAAACAAAGCAGTCTTCCATTTGGAATACCGATGATCTGGTGGGAAGGTATAGATCACGTCATTGACTGCTACTTCTGCATGACCAACATCACCGGTGAGTCAATCTCAATGTTCGGTTTCTCGTTTCGTATGCACCAGGGACACTGTTTTTATGCTAGTAGCTACCAGCATAATTATGCTAGTAAATCCTTGTTGTATATGCATGTGAAAATTAAGTCAAAATGACAAAGAGTCAATTTTACGCAGTAATTCTTCACGAAACTACAAAGTAGAAGTAAAATGTGTATGAAAATACTGCATAAATGAAACCTGCATATTGATTGCTGCAGAAGTTCCGAAAATCACCAACTAAAGTGGACAAAAACTATGCTGTTTTATGCTAATAGCACAAAATTATGCCTTTTTATGCTTTTATGCTAGTAGGATAAAATTATGCCTTTTTATGCTTTTTATGCTGGTAGCATAAAAGCAGTGTCCTTGGTATGCACACAGTTCAAATTCCCCATGTGCAAAGAACTTCACAGCAATGCTCTGTCTCTTTGAGGTCTCGAAGGCTTTTTCACCTTCCAATGAGGCAATAGTTAAGTGTAGCCTCAAGTGTAACAATAAACCCATTTAAATACATGTGGAGATATTTACAAATTCTATTTAATCACTTTCAGGCTTCACTAAGAAGACCAAAGGTCGTATCATATACCCCGACGTCCGATCCGCCGTGAAACCTCAACCTCACGACGCCAGTACTCCGGTTCCTACCCCTCCGGCCGATGTGGAGGAGTGGTCGCTAGAGGAAGAGAAATCCAGTGAATGCACTGGTGAGAGTTACCAAGAGTCATACGAGCCCCACTCTGATGCATCGCATCCCAGACCACTAACACAAGAAGAGCTCAATGATCTAGTGAGGGACTTGGCTCTCTCCAAAGAATCCTCTCAGCTTCTTGGATCGCGATTACGGGAAAACAATCTCCTTCACCCCGATACCACTTTCTTTTGGTATCGAGATCGCGACAAGAACTTTCGGGCCTTCTTTACTAACGACCTGAATAGCCGTTTGGTCTATTGCAACAATATTTCGGGACTAGTTTCAGCATAAGGGCTGGAATATGATACCAGTGACTGGAGATTATTCATCGATTCCTCAAGCAAACGTTTAAAGGCTGTGTTGCTTCACAATGGAAACAAAGTGGCGTCCGTCCCTGTAGCACACTCCATGCACTTGTCGGAAAGCTACAAGACCATGAAGACCTTGCTTTCCGCAATCAAATACGATCTACATAGCTGGAAAATCTGCGGAGACCTCAAGGTGAGAGTAATCGGAACACAGCTGTCAGTGATTTGCAAACATAACTTTGTTAATTGATGATTGCCGTTTTATTTGTCCATTGCAACCTGTGTGCTTATTATATTTTTTATCATTTCAGGTACTCTCGATCCTTTTAGGACAACAAGGCAGATACACCAAATATCCATGCTTTATTTGTCTCTGGGACAGTCGGGCTGATAGCCAGCACTACGCTAGGCGAGAGTGGCCACAGAGAGGAGCGCTGGAACCGGGCTCAAGAAACATCGTCGAGAAAGTTCTTGTCAACCCCCAAAATGTATTGCTTCCACCGCTTCACATAAAACTAGGTCTCATGAAAAACTTCGTAAAAGCTCTTCCGAAAGACGGCAAGGCAATCGCTTTCTTAAAGGAGAAATTTCCTCGCCTCGGTATAGCGAAAATCGAAGCTGGTGTGTTTGATGGCCCACAGATAAGAGAACTCATCAAGGACAAAGACTTTGACAAGAGTTTATGCAGAGATCAGTTGAACGCTTGGCTAGCCTTCAAGTCCATTATCGCGAATTTTCTCGGGAATCACAGAAACACACAATATGTCTCTGTAGTCGAAGATCTTCTCTCCAGCTACCAGGCTATTAGAGCTCGCATGTCCATCAAAATGCACTTTTTAAGCTCGCATCTGGACTACTTCCCAAGCAACTGTGGCGGCTACAGCGAGGAACAAGGCGAGCGCTTCCATCAAGATATTCGGATGATGGAGGAGCGATACCAAGGACGCTGGGACGTTTCTATGCTCGCTGATTACTGTTGGTGTCTCAAGAGGGATATTCCTCAAGCCCGGCACTCCAGAAAATCCTGGGAGAGGCCATTCTTGCCTGCGTGATTAACTTGATCATTCATTGGACCTCTATTTTGTTGACGTCGTGTCTTTTGTAATTCCCCAGATCTTTAAAAATATTACATCGTCACATAAATATATAATTCACAAAATGCGAATTTCATGTGTATTTGAATGTTTTTAGAAATGTTGTGAAAGAAAATGTGTACATGATGGAGAAAAACCGATTGCATATTTGAATTCAGCGTGTCAGAAAGATACAAAATCAGTCCGAAAAGACTCATCCAGCGAGATTTTTTTTTTTAAACGCAGATCTGTGTTAAAAAAGTTAATATCAAAAGTTAGCCCTTCAAAGGGCTAACTTTTGATATTATCTTTATTAATTGACGTGTTCAAATTACGGAAAAGCCTAACTAGGGGAGAAGGCTAGACCTCATCTGATAGTTCTGTTCTCCTATCGATGTGTGTCATTAAGTTTATGAAAGGTTATGAAAGTCTTTACTTTGACAAGATTTTGTTGTTGTGGGCTTTATAATCTGCTCAATGTTACTGGTACAGCTATACTTTCCTTTACTGTATTCCTGTTGATAAATTTTTGTGACAGATCTTCGTTAAATATAAATTTTAGAAATTTATCAGTTACATTTGTTGTTTTCAGTAATCATATTTCGTCATTTTTCGTCCTTTTGAGTGTTTCAGGTTTGTGCTTTTATTCTGCATCGGAAATGGATTTTTTCAAGGCATCTCCATACAGTTCTTTGGTTTCGTTTAAGATATTATCATTGACTGAGTTTCGTAAAAGTCTTTCCGAAATCAAATTAGGGAGTTGTTTAAGAATGGTTGGTGGATGGTTGGAGGGGATGTTTATACATAACAAATTGTCATTAGTTTTTTTCAGTAGGGGCGATCAGTACCACCTTGCGAAATACAGTTTACATCTAAAAGTCTACCTGCTTCAGAATAGTTGATTTTTAGGTCAAAACAGTTTCGCTAAAATTTTCTAATGAGCAATTTTCCGATTTCACCACTTTGTGAACTCTTGCATTGCTTCAATAAATTTAAATAATTTCCTCCATTCAACTCTGCACCCTTATTTTTAGTACCTTCACAACCGACATAAGAATAATTTTTGCAATTCTGCTGCATCAAAGTCATCAAAACATTGTTACATCAAATGAAGTGTCTATTGTCTGTTTTCGGTGAAGGTGGAGTTTTTCTTCCAAAGGGCTCCTTTGTTATACAAAACTTTATGCCATGGTCAGTTGTGCAGCTTTGACGATGCATAATGCAAATGAGGTGATTGGCAAATAGATTAGCATATTATAATAGCTTATGAAATTGAAAGTTACATTTTTTGACATCCAACAGAATTTGAAAAGAAGAAAGACTTCCATCGCATTCTTTTCATAACACATTCAAATTTCTGTACTAATTTCTCAAGGTAAGTCGACTTGTCAGGAGCAGGAATGTTCTCGAATGGGTGATCGTAGTTAGATTTTCCATGTCCAGCTTTACTATGAAGAAAGTGCTCCACTGTTACTAAAATAAAGAGCATATATAAACAAACGAAGGGTTATATTTTTATTGCAGAGACCTCAATATTTTGAAATCCGTTCCAGTACAAATTCCCCAAAGATTAGGTGATGCAATCCATAAAAAAGTTGGATTTTCATACTTTTAGTAAATTAAGAAGAAATATTACCACAAAAAAGGTAAAACATTCATTAATTAGGTTAACATTATCTATAATTTAGAGTCCATAAAAAAGTTTTGTGGCAATTTTAAAAGGAAAAAAAATATTTCCCTTTGTGGAGAAGATGATGCTGGTCGCTGATAGCGGTGGGAAATGAATTCAACAAGTGTTGCAACATCCAGTCTCTACTTATAAGAATCACATTTGTCCAGCTCATTTTTTATTCTTATATCTGGTAGTTCTTCCGAAAAGCACAGATCTAAAAGCATATTCATTCAGCTTAAGCTTACAAGACAACTTAGATGCGAGGACTTTTCTTTGTATCATCAGAAGTAATGAACTTAATATGGCATTGAAGCCTTTAAATACTTAAAAAATAACAACAAATTTTTAATTTTGTGTTGTTTTACATCTGAAAATTAAGTGGCGCTATAAATCAACCTAATTTTTAAAAGTAAACCAATTCAAAATTTGAAAGGCATCGATCTCCTCTGGCGAATTAAAGTTTTTTCAAGAAGCCATTATCTTACTGATGATGCTGAAAAGTATTGTAAAATTCCTATTCCGAACGTAGTGACACAAACAAGGCATATAAACACAGGATGATGCAGAAGCTAGAATTTTACGATTGCTGGTAAACTGAAAAAAAAATGTCTATGAATTAAGGAACATACTTAGAATTTTTGAAAATGAGAGTCAGCAATGCCAAAGGTCATTTTATTTCAGAAGATCACACGTTGTTGAAAATTTATTGCACACTTTTTAATAAGAATACTAATTTATTTTGGCATCAGTGTTCCGATTTTAGCCAACGTATACTATTACATTGTTCTTGAAAATAAGTAAGGCGCGGAATATTTGTCATACAGAAAAAGCATATTCAGTATGTCCATAATTTACATTACTAACAAAGCAAAAGCTAAACACGTTCGTGTTCTTGAATTATTGAGAACCAAAAACAAGAAAAAAGAATTAATTATTCTGGAATTTTACTTCATAGAGTTGGGTCTGCGGTAGAGGTTAGAGAATAGAATTTTAAGTCTTTAATCTTATTCTATTCTCAAATTTTGAGAAACTTAAGGCCCCGACATTCCATATTTTAGGAACGCTACTCTTATACAGACAATACATGAAAGATTTTTATCATTTTTTAATTATTAGTTTCATTCTTCTGGCAAATCTTTCCAATAGCTTGTCAAAACGTAATAGCTTGGCACTGTTGAAAAAGAAGTCAATAGGCTAAACAAATTTCAAGTAGTGTAGATGCCGTGAGACACTCTAAAGTTAGTAGTCATAAACTCTTCTTTGTCTCTTCTTTTTCAGACATCAGTGGCGTCTTCCTAGTTGATCTGTTAGACTATGTCATAAACGTTTACTGACAGCCATAAACAAAGTAAGGTATGGATGGGAAAATAGCAGCAAAGTATGTATCTTTTTAATTTCAAAGTTGAAACACTGTACACTCTTAACTAGTTTCAACGTGAATAAAGAACAATAAGAGCTTTATAGCATAATCAGACAATTTAGGCTACCAATCCCACCAATTGCATTAACCATGCCAATAAAATCAGTGACACAAATAGCATTCAAATTTACAAGTTACAGAAAAAACCTCGTTATCAGGAACCAATTAGTATTTTTTTGACCGACTGAGGATAAATTTAATATTATATATAAAACTATTTGAAAAAAAAATATTGGAAGAAAAATATTTGTTACTTTATTCTCTTATTCTTCTTTCTTTATGCTTTATTAATTATTTTACAATGAATTTGATTTTTACTTTACACTGTATTCTTTTTATTGTTTTATATATTGGATTTAATTAGCTCATATATATATATTAAATATTTTTTCCTGGTTACGAAACACACAAGGCATAGAGCCACTAATTGTATGAAACTGCGAGGAAAAAGAAGAAAAAAGTTAGGCCAAGAGACAAAAGTTGATTTTATACTTAAACACATTCAAGCCATATGATGAAGGAAAGCACACAGACACGAAAAAGTTCCACAATCTACCTGTCCGAGGAAAGTAACTACATTTATAGAATAATTTATTACAACAAAGAGCAATAACTGTATAAGGGTGGACTTGTTGAGAAAAATGAGTGCACAAGATGCAACGAACTGAGCTGGCACCAGCGAGAAAAATTCATTATAACACTTTCATTGATAATACCTGTAGAAAAGACTAAGACAATCCATTTTTAGTTGACGAAACAAAGATTGAAGAGTAACAGTAAGGTTTCAGCCTATCAAGTTACACGTAAGTGTTTGAGCTTGGTCAAGAATATCAATCTGAAATAAGGGAGTACCTGGCAAGATGTGAGAACAGTACTCCATGCAAGGGCGGATGGGAGTTTTATAGAGATATAAAATGGCCTCTGGCGTAAGGTACTCTTTAGCACAAAACAAAGAAGAAATAATCGTTTTAGGAACAGACTAAATAATAGAGTAAATATAAGAGCCCCAAGAACGTTTTGAAGAAAATGAAAACAAAGCAGCCTCATTAATGAGGATTCCTCAAGAAGAGAAGCAACATTCCCAAGTTTAATATTAGAATCGTTGTTTAGGAATATTAGTGGGAGATAGGAAATCGACTTTGTATTGAACAACATCAATTGCGTTTCCACTGCATTGAAAGAAAGCAGCCACTTGCTTTCCCAATGTTTGACAGCCTGAATGTCAGTCTTTCCCAAGTTTGACGTGTTCCAGCTGAGTCGCCCTGTATATAATGCCAGACTACAAGGTAGTATCATCAGGATAGATGTTGATGAAGTGAAGCAAGTCTCCCACAATAATTAATCTTAAGAAGGAAGAGAATTGGGTTATGGTAAAAAGAAACAAAACTTGTGTGCACCAAACATGGTTAGAAATAGTGTTCAACTAGTCTTAATAAGCTCATTTCGTTAACAGTTCATTTACTTCAATATTTTTTAAAAGTCTCTTATCCTTAGCAAGGCTTGATACCACTTTAACACAGATGGTTACTTTTCTTATATGATGATTTTTTTCTTTGTACTTTGTAATTTATTGATTTCTTCTGTCTCCCAATTCTAAAAACATGTACAAACTCAGCAGTATGCCACTTAAAACGGAGAAAAACAATTTGGCGCAGTATTTCCAGCGACTCGACCGGGGCTCGAACCGCGTACCCATGGCAATATGATGATTTAAATGGTATTTAAAGCAAGGTAAAAAATAATTAAATGCTGTTCCAAACTGACGTGGTGAATAATAAATTCATTTTGTAGTGTACCTTGGTACATTATTGAAAGTTTTGTGTTTGAGAACATTGGTTGACTAAGGCAATAATTATTTTGCAATTTATTCCCATTACCTTGTTTAGCAATTTAGTGTTTGTTTTAGTTTGTGAATGATTATCCTTTCCAGGAAGACATGTTTATCCAAGCTATTTTGGAAAAACGAAAGAAATGTGCATTGAAAAATAAATCATTGTCAGTAGCCTCTGTTGTTAAATTTTTTATTCATGACTTGAGATATGTCTCTTTTCTTTGTCTCGACTGAAAATAGTTTACCTGTTGAAAACCCTACTTAGCCTCTACTCGTTATCCAGCTATTTCCCTACAACACTAATTGTTTCCTCAAACTAAATTGTCAACACACAGTGGAAGAAACAAACTAGAAAAACCAAATTATTTTCATACCAAGCTTGACAAATATTTAATAATGTCAAACCAAAGTTCTTTTCCCGAAGCAAAAGCTGACATTGAATTTCAATTTATTCCAAAGCAGATTTAATATTTAAAACCTTCTTTTCTTTGTTTTCCTAACTACCAGCATATTATCACCAAAAAAACAGGACACACCTCCCATTGTTTTCTTCTGAAGTGCTATCTTCAATATTAGCAGGATAATTATAGATGTTAGGAATTTGTTTGTACTTTTATACACTGAGTTACATTTTTGAGAAGCAATAGACACTTGCAATGTAATCTTTGCCTGTTTACAGCAGAAATATGCTCCATTTTTTAATTGAGTGGGATGTGAAAGCAGCTGTTGGTTTTATGGTTTCCTCTATCTTGTCAATATTTCTGCAGCATTCTAAATGAAGAGAACGGTTGTACCAGTTAAAAAAAAAAATTTAATATAGATTTACCTTTAATCTGTTTAAGTACTAATTGTAAAAATGCTGTGTGTAGTTCAGTACAAATAGTAAAACAAACATTAAAGCAGGTCACACTCTCTTACCTCTTTGACTCTCTAGAACTAGGAAGGGGTCCACTGGAACCCACTTGGTGTTTTCTTTTATCAGCATTAAGTTGCCAAAATTTTGGGAATGTTCATTTCTATGTAAATTCGTCCTTTGATTGGACCTTTCTAACTATGTGATTGGTTTAGTTTCCCTGTATCATACTTATGGAAAATGAGGGGTGAGGTCCATCGGACATCCTCAGTAAAATTATGCTGGAAATTTTTTAAAGTTTGGTAATTACATTTTTTCAAGTATTTTACTAAAGTGTTTGTATATACACTTCAGTGATACCGTTTAGAGAATCTAGCCTGTCTTATCCTCACTTTATTTTCATTTTGACATAACTGCTGCTCAAGCACTAGGAGATCTGATGGAAAGACAAAAGGAGTTTGGGATTTGTATGAGAGAAATCTTGCTGAGGACAATTCAGAAAGCATAAGTAGATGTAACGGGTATCAACAATGAAAACCAGTTACGTTATTGATATATTATTCCTTCTTGAGATACAGTTGTGTTACTGACGTTTTAACCTTGCTTATAGATTGTTTTGTGCTTATTTTAATCAGTAATTTTTCCCTTTGGGTGCAACAATTGGCTCCATTCATTTACCCCTTTTTATTTCTATTTTGCAAAAAAATTGTAAAACTGTCTTTCAGACCCTAAAAATTTGTGTTTTCCGTCTGAATTTCTAAAAATCTAAGAACTGGACAAAACAAAATTAAGGAAATGTCAAAGATGCGTAAAATGTCGCAGTAAATGCAACCGAACTTGGAATTTTTTTGTCCTAAAATGCTCTTTTTGCACAACTTACAGAAGGGAAGTTCTTTAAACCTCTGAGGTCCCTAAATATTTTTATGAAGATATCAAAATAAAAGACTACCCTGCATAACAATAGCCAAAGATATAAATGAATTAAAATCTTGTACTGTATAGTATGCGTTTCCTCAAAGAAAAAATAAGTTATGCGTAGTCATTTGTCAGGAATCAACAAAATTAGACATTTTAACACTATTGTGCATTTTTTAGAAAAATTAAGAAAAAAAAGAAAGAAACTAAGACCAAAGTCTTCAAGGCATGCATAGAGACGATTCTCGTGTACGGCTCAGAATCATGAACACTAAATGTGGCGTGTCGAAAATGTCTCGATGGTACATACACTCGAATGCTTGGACTCGCGTACAACATTTCCTGGAAAAATCATCCCACAAACAACGTGCTTTATGGTTCCTTGTCTGTATCAGATATTGTGAGGCGGAGACGATTTTCACTTGCAGGACATGTCAGTCGCCATGATGAACCAGCAGGAAAACTTCTACTTTGGTCTCCAGATGCAAAAAGAAGAGTTGGCCGCCCTTATGTCACACTGAAGTCAATCATTAAAGAGGAAACCGGTTTGGACAGAATCTGAACTGATAACTGTTATGGCTGATCGAGAGCTCTGGGCTTCGGAATTTATTTATGTTTCACCTGCGCCTTCTGGGATTGGATGAAACAAGGATAACAACAAGAAGAAGAAATAAAATTGCTTTAGGTCAATAAATGAAGCAAGTATAATTAAGATTTTAATGAACATAATCACATATTATTTATTACAGCCTGTGCAAAAAGACTTTATTAGCTCACTGTGCTTCTTGAAATAATAAAATAATAACGTTTGGGGTCCATCGGACCCCTTGTCAGTAAAATCAAGTTTGTAGAAAATTCTGTGTCTTGAAGGTTGGAAGTGGAAAATGTTTCTTTACCTTAGATGTGTTTATCGCTGTAAATCTGAACTTTTGTAAATAACTTGTTCACCAATGGATCAGGAGATTCTATTCCAGGAGAAGCAAGTTGACTTGATTTCTTCCAGAAATGTAACTTGCTATTGTCAAACTTGCATGTTCCATAGGTTCTCCGCCCACCCTCTTAATTTCACATTCCCAACTCTATTGCTCTCCAATACTGGAACTATACTTTTTTTAAAAAATATCCACGTGGACCTGATCATAGGTGTTTCAGAAGATTAAAGTGATCCTGTGCGTAACAGTGTCACCTGTAAAGCGCTAAAAAAGCCTTGCAACTAAATGAAAGCATAGCATTTGACTGGTACTAAATCCTAAACCTAATACCATTTGTTGTACCGATAACATAATTAGGCCTTTTCTCCAATGTCCAAAAGATCGACCGTGAGGTACAAAAATACAGTAACTGGATTTTAACATAAATCGTCTTGTCAGGTAATTTAAGAGGATCCATTTATACTTGGCAACTGATATAACAGAAATGAAATAATGACTCTTGAATATCTAAAAGCGATCTCTTATTGTTTATATTCAATAGCTAATATTACGATGAATCTTGCAATATCAATTTGCATGTTGTACAGGGCAAGTAAATGACGTCACACCCAAGCGATTAAGCCGAAATATGTTTCATCTTTCTTATGTAGTTAAAGGTCACTCTTACAAATGCTTATATGCCCTCTTTATTTAAATTGTGTATTTGGAACAAGGAAGAGAATAGTCTTCTAACGAACCGAAAAACGCAAGATGTCACAACTGCATCTGCAAAGGAGTCAATGTTATTAATTTTTTTTTTTTTTTGGGGGGGGGGGGGGTTTTTATACTTCTTTAGATATATTATTGGGACTTGAAATTAAACGTAAGCCGGCCTTAAGAATGAAAATAGTTAGTGGATCTTTAAGTAGCTTATTAGAAATTTACATCAACATAATGATGATATAGTGCAAGGAAATGGAACAAGAGACAAACTGGAGCAAATTCCTAGAAAATACTGTTCACAGCACCTTGTTTGGGATCGAAAATTTAACTCTGTGCAGTGCCCTGTAACAGGACTCTTTTCGCTAAGGTCTCTTCTTCTGTACCATAACGCGATAGCAAAATTAAGAACTAAAATAACAATCCAAACAATAGAGTGAATAATCAACCATCCGAAGAAACAAAGTACAACTTCAGATTGGTTATTGAAGAGCAGTTATTGAATTCTCAAGAATTGATTAAGGTAGATTTTCATGCCTTTAAGCGTAGAAGAATTTTTTTTAAATATTGGGCAATTTAATAACTGTAATAAAAGTGGATGATGTTGACAGAAAGTAGAATCCCTAAAAGTTCACAGTTAGAAAGATCAGACAGGAAAGGCGAATATGAATCTGAACCCCAGATCATGTCCCCAGAAACACTGGGAAGATACAATGGGCGTAAATGAAACAAGAATAATTATTTTAAAGAGCAAATATATACACAGAAAGCTTTTTCAGTAAGACTGAATTCATGGATGCCGGAAGTTGCAATAGGTTGCAAAAGAGTGACCTGAAGAAAGTCACGGAAGGCACACTGATGGCAACACAAGAACGAGGGCGCTTTAACACTACCTTGGTGAGGAAAACATCTTTTCTTCCTGTAGAATTTAAAGAGAAGGTGAGGAAACTATTGTACACTTTTTCTGAATGCAAAAATTTCGTCCCAAGACAATACAAGCAGTTGAGGTATGATACAATATTCAAGGTAATATATTAGGAATTATACAATAATTTTAACCTTGAACACAACGAGAAATGGAATGGGAAGAGAACAGAAATAGTGATGGAAAATAAAACAAATCAATAAATAAATATCCAAACAGACAGTTCTGGAACACTCAAAACCAGATATAGTAGTTTTGGAGGATAAAACACGAGATCGCAAGGTTATTGATATTGGATGTCCATTTAACACTCCAGTGATGGGAAGAGAAGGCAGAAATATGGATGCTAACAAGATCTAAAATGTAGATTGAAGAGAATCTAGAATTGTAAAGAGGTGAAGATAATATCTGTAACAGATACCTGAAAGTTTTTTTTGTGCTTTCCTCCATCATACGATTTAAATATTTTTAAGTCAAGGTTAACTCTTATCTCTTGGCTTAAGCTTGTTCTTTTTTTTCTTTTCTGTCATATCTTCACAGTTCCGTACACCTAGTTCTCTTATGCCTTGTTTGATTCTTAATCATTAAAAAACAACACAAAAAATATAAAGATCTTGAAATATAGAATACACAAATGCTTCGTTTTCCAGCTAACCTTCATCTCGCAGCATTTCTTACAACTTTCCAAGTATCCCTTAGAGATACTTCTTTTTCCTTTTTCATAAAAAATATAATTCTGGACTCGTGTCTTGGATTCCGGTTAATATGGATGCCCTTGTACCTTCTTTTCAACATAAAACAAAGTACTAATTCATTTTTAATTGGTATATACATAATGACACTGCTAATAATAAAGGGTGGTATACTGATGCTAAACTATGGATGATTTACGATAAAATTATTTTAAGTAAGTTTACAGTTAAACTTGATCTTTTTTTCTTGTTAAGAATGATAAAAGGCAAAAGCGACTACGTGTATAAAACTGTAAGGATGATAAAGGTGAGAAAACAATATAGAAAAAAGCCTTGGGCCAAGAGCTAAAATTTGATTTCATTTATTTTTATGAAATAAATACAATAACTGCATCTTTTAAAGTCTACATGGAAAGTAATTTACGTAAAGGTGTAATGTACCCATTAGTGCAATTTTTTTGAAAAAGGAAAACTTTCCAAGAATCTGATTAACAAAGAAAGGAGTGTTTTCTGAAACATACCAAGAGCTCCACGCACAGAAGGTACACTGCTGGTCTTAAGAAGGAGCTGTCTGAAGTGAGACAGAAACAGGCCTCACTATATGGTCAGAGTTACTATGAAGAAAGTCACAAGTGGCAGAGAATAGTTTAGGATTGCAAAAAAGAAAAGGAACAAGGAAAGAATGGCAGTTTTTGCCATTACCAGAAAAACAAAATTTTTCCTGCTTTTCCGGTGAAATTTATTTCTTGTAAGCATAACTTGACAACATTGCTGTACCAGCTAAAAAAAAGAAGGAAGGATGGATTTCATTGGAAAGATTTGAGCAAGTGTGGATTCTTTGCGAAACTTAGGGAAAACAAAAGCTAAGAAAAGGCAATTAATTTTGAAAAATCGATGAGAAACATGTGCTCTTCATTTCCATTTGTTTCATTTTATTGCTTTGCAATCATCATAACCTAAAGTACATTTGGAGTCACCAGCTGGTATTCGATTGTCTATTTTAATTTAAAAATTTGATTGTTTACAGATTTAAAAGTAAGAATGAGTACCTAGTAGAGTAAAATAGACAAAAATAATCATTCTGTTGGTGATGAGTATTGATTTTATTCTTTTTTTCACCTTAGCATGGAGAGCCTTGTTGAGTTTTATAGGCGGATAAAGCAGTCACTTAAAGTTTCTTCTTCTCAACCAATACTTAACATTTGCCTTCATTAAAATAGTAGGCAATTCGAATCCAATATTTCTCTTCATAGTTTACTGAAAAAATCATCGTGTTTAACTTCACTTAAAAGACTTTGATCAATGCTGAAATATAATTTTACTGTACGTTTGTTGGTTAAACAAAATCATATGCTATATAATGGATATACGTGAGATCAGAAGTTTCTTGAGGTATTGAAAATCTGATGGAAGGAAGGAAACGGGGAAAACTGCTAACAGCTAGTAGACGTTTTCAATCTCAGTAATTCATTCCAAAGGGTAATGGTGTCCTGATGTACACACTTGCACAGTGACTGACGTAGTATAATACTTGTTTAATGCGTCAACATATAAACAGCAATAGATTTTAACTCTAAGTTTTAATGTTGATCAAGCTGGCCGTCACAAGTTTGTCAGAGAGTAAAACTAGAGTCAATAAAACTTGCTTCTCTTTCACTAAGTCAGTATTCACACCTGCTTATAAACTTTTTAAGCTAAATATTGAATCAACTTTTTTGTTGCTGATTCAAGAACACATCTCTCTATGCACCATGAGAAATGTTCAATACATCAGCATGAAAATTTAATCTGTGCGATATTTAGAATTTGTAATTGTAAGAAAAATCCTTGCTTATGGCTTGAGGTGGGGTACGTGTAAATAGCATTAAAGAACTCAATTCATCAGAACAAGAAATATTTTATACCGACCATTACCTCCTACAGAGGAAATTTGGGAACAATAAGAACAAAGATATGAGGGAGTTAGTTTAATAATTACTTTTGCTATACTACATAGACATATCTTCGTCAGTTAAGAAGGAGGTGAAACTATTGTACTTGATAAAGTTAGTGTATCATCTATTTTGAATAAAATCATTTCAACAAATTTTTCCAACAGGACATTTCAAGAATATTCTTCAACTATTCTGCGAATATTGATCTAAAATGGTTTTGTATAAGAAAATTTTATGATGCACAGGTTTGATAAAAATTGCTTGTAAGATATGATGTGATGCTGTAGGTTTGACATGTAAAGTGGTGATAAATTTAATATCCTGAATTTCAACAACTTTGTCAAGAAGTTCTACATCACCAAGCGAATAACCAGTATGTACAACGTATAGTTGATTTCATTTTTCTTTCATTATTGAAAATTGTTGAAATTTGTCAAATGTATCACTTCAGCTTAATTGTTCTGTCACATGAAAAAGATATAGCAATTAAATCTAAACCTGATTAAAGAACATTTACTATACAAAGATTCATAACAGCTTAAATGCGATCATTTCACATTAGTAATAAAAATCCTGCAAAATATGCCATTTGAGTACGCAAAAACCAAAATAGTTTCCGCTCAGGTCGTTCTACTCTTGGACAAATTCTTACACTGCGTAGAATAATTGAAGAAATCACTTTTTGCGATAAAACTGCAGCCCTCATTTTTGTTGACTTCAGCAAGGCTTTTGACTTTGTTAACCGTGAGCCAATGTTTGAAATCTTAGGGCTTTTTGGCATTTCAACAGAAATCATTGAAGCTATTAAAGTCCTGTATACAAACACACACTCCACTGTCCTGACACCAGATGGCAAAACAGAGCCCTTTGACATTCTCACTGGTAGTCTTCAATGTGATACACTTGCACCATTCCTCTTCATCATAGTAAACGATTACATCATGCAGATTTCCATGGATACAATGAAAGGAAATGGACTCATGTATCAGCCCAGAAGAAGCTCACGTTATCCTACTCTTCATATCCCCGATGCTGATTTTGCTGACGACATTGCACTTTTGTCTGACTACCTTATTAATGCCCAGGCACTGCTGTCTGTCCTTAAATCAGCAGCAAACTGCACAGGGTTCTATCTGAATGAAACCAAAACAGAGTGTATGCCAATTTACATTCGCAACAACATCAAAATTAAAACTCTTTCAAATAACATTCTCAAATGTATTGAAGACTACAACTATCCAGGATCACACATAAACTCTGCAAGATATTTTAATACGAGGAAAGACATGGCATGGACTGCATGTAACAAAATGGATAATATCTGGAAATCCCAGCTCAACCGTAAGGTTTAAATCAGAATTTTTCGAGTAATAACAGAACCCATTTTACTCTTCGGATCTGAAACCTGGACTCTTTCCGCTAAACAACACCGCTGCCTGGATGGATGTTATACCCGTCTCTTGAGAAGAGTATTAAATCTTTCATGGAATAAACATCCAACTCTTGAAATGATATATGGTGACCTACCTAGGATATCAACCTTAATCTAGAGAAGACGCGTCCAGTTTGCTGGACACTGTGCACCTGCCTCAGATGAACTTGTGTGGTCGTTTCTTTTATGGAGGCACCCATCATCACTCAAGCGGTTTCAGAAGCTCACCTTTCCAGACATCATATGCAGGGACACTTCCATCGCCAAGGAAGACCTTCTAACAGCTATGACCGATAGAGTATACTGGAAAGGTGTAGGGAATTCTATCTCGGCTGAGGCAGCAAGATGATGATGATGATGAGTACCCATTGGAGTACCTTGTAGCTGATGAAACAAAAGGTTTTAGTAGGTAATGGTGTTGTATTTAAGTACCAAGTCTATTAATTTCAGTAATTATTTTCAAAGAAGAGTTGGAAAATTTCAAAATTTTATGTAACTTAAATACTTCTGCTCCTTTGATTTTTATTGTCATTACCATTACTATCATCTTTTTAAAATAACTTTATCAGCCTCCTTTTCGTATGTTCAGACATACGAAAAGGAGGCTGAGGAATGATTTTGTAATTCGTTTTCTCTTATATTTGAGAAGAAATAACAATAAATTAGGAAAACATTTCAAGAAGTAAATTTAGATTTTTTATTTATACTTTTAGTTTGTATTTTAACGAGATTCACATGTATAAAATACAAATATATTTATATACAGGCTTAGACAGTAGACTATTACTACAAAATCCTTGCATAATAGAAATGATATTCTATTTATAACATTCAAAAATAGAAAAGTAGAGAGAAGAGAAATAAACTACTTGACTGTCAAGTTCAATGGATATGAAACAGTTTTTTCCATTACTGGTTTGTAATCTTTCAATTTCCCGGTGGCCAAGGGTCAGATTCAATTAATAATGTAGAGTGTTTCGGCCTTTAAAGCCTTTATCAGTGTCAAATAGGATTTAGCTTCTAAACAAAAATGTCAGTTGTTTCAGGCAGCTTATTACAAAAAATGGCGGGTTATCTTTGAGCTTTTCTAAACTTTTTTCTAAACTCATTAATAAAACATTTCTTCACTTGGGCTTTCTTATTTTGCCATCTGGGTCCAGACAAGTTCCAAATAAAAGCTTTTGATCAAAGTGAACGCCCTTGTAATTGTGAGATCCAAGTACCACAAATAATTTATTATTACACAAACTGGATGTCGGAACGATTTGATCCTAGTAATGAAAAGTGCATTGATAAAAAGTAAAACTGAGATTTAAACAAATTTTTATGTATATTAGTATACGGTATATTAAATTTACTTGTACGTGGTACCAGACCATCTCTACATCACTGAAAGCTAATGAAATGCTTTTGGACACTGTCTCTTAATCTTAAATGTTTTGTAAATAGGGCTTGCAAAATATGCATTGGAACTTACAATTCATGACTTCACACATCGGAGCTCATCGTCAATTTAGTGTTTATTTAATCTAGCTACTGCACTTCCACGATATAATAACCGAAGATTTTTCTCCTCTTCTCTAGATATTGGTCGACGAATCTCAACGACAGCACTGCACAAATATGCAAAAAGCTTATCAGCTTGCAAATCTCATAGTGGTAGGATAAGCTTATGGACAAGCTTATGGCTTATGGTATTAATCATTAGCTATAACGCTCACAATTTTTAAAGAAATAACTGGTTTGAAGTGTCGATTTAACCAAACAAGTTTTCTTTGTTTGACAGATTTGGCTTGCATACTGACACATACAGTTTTAAAACCCCATATTCTTCCACAAATATTAAAAAGCATTTCGTAGTGAAGTACAACACAACTTGCTATAGGATCTTGATGACCATATATATGACTATTATGTCCCCTGGTTTGTGGAAGACGCTATAAAAACCAATGAGTTTAGATCTATTATGAAAGCTAATGCCATCTTCAGGAAGCTATCTATTGTAAACCAAGTAACCAGGCAGCGAGTTTGTAATAAACCGTAGAGAGAAGCGTGTTACAGTGCTGACAATAGAGATAACATTTTAACATTCATAAGCCTTTTCCCAGGTTCTAGAATTAGTCTTTAGAATCCACCCTTAATTTTTTTCTATAAAAAGGGTTTTGAACATTAGATTTCTTGCGGTTGAGATTCACTATGTCTAAGGTCAGGATTTTAACTCCTACTTATATAGCTGACACTGATTCCTTTGGCTTGGTGCTTTTGGTCATGACACTCATTTCACAGTAAACCATTAACAGAGTGCAGTAAGACAGTAGGGTATTTATCTTGAAGGTGATGTCTAAATTTCTTGTGCTTAAATTGATACTTAACACCAGAAGTGTTAACAAAAATTGAATTACCTCTTTCAGAAGACTATTCTTCCCCTTACAAACAAGCATGGAAACAAATTCCTTACCAATCACCTGTGTTTGATCATTGACATTGTGATCCCAAACTGTCAATAAGTGAAGGGTAGTTCAGGGAGGCTTATGAATCACTTCACCTGCTGCTGTGACAGCCAGTTAACATCACACCCTACCAGGAAATTATCATATTTTCTTTGCCAAGAAATGTTTCTGTCTTTAGAAGGTTGACACGTAAAGAAGTCGCAAAAGAACCAAAATTTCCTACTCATGAATGAGGTCTCATAACTGTTTTCTTTCGCTATGAGCCCAAGAGAAGTTAACAAGCCGCCAAAAAAATAAATGTACCACAAATATTTCACGAGTTGCTCTTTTGACAGGCTATATAGAGGGATTTTCTGGTTTTATATATATACAACTTTGTTCATACAACTCAGATTTGAGTCTTTTTTTCAGGAAGGGTTTGGGCGATTAAGCTTAGCAGGAAATTGCTTATCTCTTTTACTTTGACATACAGTGAATAATAAAAGGGAATACGAAAAGATTTCTATTATTTCATTGTCGTAACCTTTCATCAGACTCCATTTGTCGTTTTCATCGACTTACATACAAAATGATCCAGTGCTACTTTTATGCAAGAAAGTAGATTGTATTTGTTTACATGGTGTTATGTTATATCATATGAAATTAATGGGTGTATTTGGAATGAGGGAGTATATTTGTGCAAGTATTGGGTGTTCAGAGTAGTTCAGACATTATTAGAGTGATATATAAATAGTATTGACAATTTTAAGAGTAAAGTGGACAGTTGTATAATAATTATTCACCTATAAATTTTTTTTTCCTTTTTCAAGAATATTTTAATACTTTCATGTTTTACGTCTTGAGAAGACCGACAGGACACCACTTTATGTAGCTTCAAGCTTGTCTATACTTTAGTCAAATAATTAAAAAAATAAAGTAAGTATCAAATATGGGGTAATTGTATTAACTCTGTTAAGAAATAACAAACAACAATCACCAACGTCTTGGATAATTAACAGTAAACATTACAAACAATACTTAACAGCCGATAGTAATAATCCCTCCATTCAACAGTATATGGCAAATCAATCAAACAGGTTCATGAATTTGTCTACCTGGGTGACAAACCATAGGACACTGATAACGGTGCTCCTGTTGTCAAGCATAGGATTGGTTTAGAAGGGGCAGTATTAGAAAGAAACACAACTCTTTTGACACCTAAACGCATACCATGTTATATCAAAACAAAACTCTGTCATATGTATATAGTATCCTTTGTGTTCCATGGATATAAAAATACATCAATCGGACACCGTAGTTATTACGATCTCTTAAGACCTTTCAGGACGGTATTACGGGACAGCTTTTGCCATTGATCTCACTTCGAGAACAAGATCAACGGCAAAAGGAACAGAAGCAGAGAGCGCAAAAGGTGCCTAGATAATGCATACGAATGATTTAAATTATCTATCCTCAGTGCTATTACACGCCATAGGAATCTCTGAAGGCTACCCAATCTGTAATGGGCAGAGTCATTGTACAATGGTGGTCACATCTACTGATAGTAGGGTACAATAACGCTAGTAATAACATACGCCGTGATAGAATATAGTATTAATGGTACCAACATACAAAACTAACAACAGAATGGCGTAAAGTTTTTACATGATATTACTTTAGTACTGTATTTAAATTTCTATAATTTCATCAGTGTAGATTATCTTTGCTAATTTGTCTGGTTGTATGCTCTTGATATCCAACGTTGCTGCAAATTTTTGCATTTGATTAAAGAAATAATTGCCTTCTACCTTTTCAATACTATACATTCCATACATGTAGATGATCTGGTAAACCATGCAAACGATTTCTTTGGCCTTTATTATGCTCAGTTATCCTCTCAAGTAGTTACGTTCAGATGTATTCCCAATTAGTACTTTAGGTTAAAAATAGATTAAATAATCAATCTTCAAAGCAGCTTTATTGACTGTCAAAGCTCTTAAAAGGCAGAGGTTTAGATAGTATTTAAATTTTATTGCGAAGTTTTCAGATTAAGTGAGTATAAGTGGTGGGCCTACTTAGGGAAGCAAAGATGGAGGGGCACTTCAAAATTTTCAAAAAAAAAATTGTTGACATGTAAGGAAATCATGTCAACTTGGGCACCAATTCTATCGACATATCTAATTAATAATGATATTTTTGGCAAAGCAGAGGAATTAAATTGTTGGTTGATTGTTCAAGGAGTGAGTATAATTTTCGCAACTGGTATTCAACATCAGTCATTTAGTTTTGGCACTTAAGATTCTACAAAGTAATGACTAGGCTTCGTTAAAGCTTCAGTTCTAATGGCGATTTGTTCTTATTTAAATCATTATTTCATGCTTCTAGGGGATAGAGACAGGCTTACTTGGTACATAGATTCACAATCCGACTGTTTTTTTTACTAACCAAGAAAGGGTGAGACATACATTCTATACTTCTATTAATTATAATTTTCTTACCTAATCAAGCTCTTCTCTGTTAGTTAAGATATTTAACGAGTTCCTTCTTTACGAAATTATTCAACATACAGTGTTTTACAATGCTGATATCATTATTCGTTATTTTTTGTATTTTATTTGTATTTCTATATATAAGTCATTAGTCTTTAAACTTTTTGAATGCAGTGAAATTTTTAAAAGAAAACTGAAACTGGGTAGTTGTTACCAATTGAATTATACACCTACTGATCAAGAATATACACGTTTTATTGCTTTTCATTGTCGTAATAAGAGTTTTTAAGCATTAATTGACAGTGAAGTTGTGTATTTTGGGATTAAGTTTAGAATCAGAAATAAATGGTCTGATCCAGAAAACTGTCTGATACATATTGGCTTATTTGNATTCGTTATTTTTTGTATTTTATTTGTATTTCTATATATAAGTCATTAGTCTTTAAACTTTTTGAATGCAGTGAAATTTTTAAAAGAAAACTGAAACTGGGTAGTTGTTACCAATTGAATTATACACCTACTGATCAAGAATATACACGTTTTATTGCTTTTCATTGTCGTAATAAGAGTTTTTAAGCATTAATTGACAGTGAAGTTGTGTATTTTGGGATTAAGTTTAGAATCAGAAATAAATGGTCTGATCCAGAAAACTGTCTGATACATATTGGCTTATTTGATAGGTCACTGACTATTTTTGGTAACTGTGGGCGTCAGGTCAACACAAAAGCCATTTTAGTTTCTCTTGGATCGATCATGTCACCTTCTGCTGCCAGTAGTCCAGGCTTCTTATATCTATGTTTGAAACTCATTACATTTGTTACAGAAGCAACGATATTTCAATAAACCTACGATCAGTATAAAGTCTTGAAGTAACCTTTCAGCAATATGCAGTAAAAAATGCCTCTATTGGCGACTAAATCAGTTGATACTGCTGGAAAATTTATTTTGGTTTCACTGAAGTCCTTTGAATGCATGTGCATCTAATTTTCCTCCCAGAAAGAGCAATCAGTGGTAAATCCCCTTGAAATGGGCTGTGGACACATTACGAACGTTTGTATGTACCATTGCTATACATAGGTCAACATACCTCAAACGAAGCTTTTAGTGCAAGAAAAGAGAAAATCGGTTGTTTGTATACCTAATATGAAAAAAGACATGATTACAATTAAAATTCAAAAAACCCAACCTTCACCTCCCAGTGGTGTGGAGTTGGCAACGGATCGCCATCTAACGAAGGCTCTGGTTACAGCCAGGATAGGCTCAGCAAGCCACTGGCCAAGAACTAATCGTTACAAACACTCAGAGAGAAGCACAAATAAACGGACTGACCCACAGGAAATCGAGCCGGAAACGAAATGGAGTACGAATTGGAATAATTAACTTTGACACAATGAACGGTAAAGAAGTAGAAACTGTTACACTGATGCAATTGTACTATCAGAGACCAGGAAAGAGCAAAATCGACGAGCAACATTACACAATAATTACATCTTTGTGGGAAGTGGCTAGTCCCCAGGGAGACACGGTGTGGCAATTGTTGTAATTGAACAACTTGCAAAATATATCACAAACATCGAACAGGTCTCTAACAGAATATTAAAAATATGTCGCAAAACAAGTGCGCAGAAATTGGCAATTATGCAAGTTTACGCTCCTTTTACAGGGCAGGCCAAGAGAAGAGAAAGAACAGTTTTACAATTTGCTACAGGATGTCAGAGATAGCTGTAATGCTGCTTGGATATCGAGCAAGATCTGCAGGGGAACAAAAACCTCATATACCACCTAGCAAAGACATAGAGGAACCCTCAGAAGAATCATAGACAAACACTGGGAGTTCAATAGAGCACTGTATATTGCCTTCTTAGATCTTGGTAAGGCGTTCAATCAAGTGCCTAGGAAAGATCTTTAGGAAGTAATGGAAAGGTATGAGGTACCAACACATCTGCTCAAAGCACTCATCAGTCTGTATGAATATAATCAGAACAGAGTGGCGACCGGAAGTGATGAAGAGATGTGGTTTGACATAACTTCAGGCGTCCGACAATGGAGTGTCCTCTCGCTACTTTTTTCATACTGTATCTTGACATGGCAATCAAAATGATAACAGAAAAAACAACCAGCTATGAATATATTAGCTTATGCGGACGACATCGCACAACTACTCAAGGAAAAGAAGGACCACAAGCTAAAATGTTGAAATGGGATAACACTTTCTCCAAATACGGTCCAAAACTCAATAATAAGAAAGACTGAAGTGCTAGTCTTGAGTCAATCACCTGTCAACTGCAGGATACTACTACCTGATGCTGCGCTAGACCAAGTGACAACTTTCGAATATCTTGGCAGTACTGTAGGCGAGGATTGTTTGATAGCCATAGAAATCACAAGGAGACTCAGTCGATTCTTACAGAATGTTGAGTATCGCTACCGATTACTGAAGGACAAGAATGTCCCTCAAACAGCCAAGCAAATTATACACACTGGAATACCGCGACCGATCTTGCTATATGTCGCAGAAACATAGACTATCAGTAAGAAAAACATGTCACGAATAACAGTAGCGTGTATGCGCATTGTACGTCTTATACATGATGTAACTCGTAAGGATAGGAAAAGTAGATTTTTCATTATTGATTGCTCTAATGTCATTTTACATGAAACCTATTTACTACGTGTCTCATGACAAATAAACCCTTCATTGATTATCATTATCTCTTTTAGTCTACTGCTGTACCTCCATCTAGTTCCATGATCTTCAGTTTTCCTTATTCCTTTTCTTCTTTACTCTTTTTCTCCAGGTAATTTTAGGTCTCTCTTTTTTCTCTTTTCCTTTGGTTAGTCATACGTTGTGGTGATTGTTGTGATCTTGCCCCAAAGTATGCACTGTCATTTCAATCTTTTCCGTTTTATCTATCCACTTGGAGTCCACATGTCTACTGTGTCATACAGGTCATTGGTGGTAACATGGGCTTGCTAATGAGTTGGCAGAATCCTAGGATAGTATTTGTAGCAAAATACATAAATTTTCCTTTCTGACCTTTTCTCATTTGCCAGGCCTAGCTACCATTTGATAGGACTGGAAGAAACGTCAGTGTCTTTGACAACTTTGGTTTGCTTCTATTTGAAATGTTACTGGTTATTTAAATATTTTTCACTTTTAATCTTTAGTACTGCAATTTCGGCTTCTCCTTCTAGCCTACAATTTTTGTACTTGCTTTGTTGTTCAGCTAATTTATTTATATAATATATTTTAATATATTTTTTATATACCATATTAGTAGCAAAATCTAAATCGTCCAACCAATAAAAAAGCTTATTGACTGGGTTTTATTATATTTCTTAAGATTTTCTTCCTTTACGACCAACCTTTTGTTTTCATTTTTTCGAAACCTATTCATGGCTACATACCTTCTTCCTCAGTTGGTATATTTGTGTTGCTTAAAACTCTAAGTCTATTTTCAATAGTTCTTGATGGATTCCATCTCTCATGTCTTCCATGTTTCAGAACTTAAATAGCTTCCTTGACTTTCCGTATTGTTACCTCGTTAACTGTAATTTCTTTCTTTCTATCGTCCAGTTCAAACATAATCTCATTGTTAACAGTTATAGAGTTTGGTGGCTCATACCTATCAGGTACCTTTTCAAAATGTTCTATCCAATTTTCTTGTTCTTCATTTTTGCTACCAATAAGATTTTTTTCTTTTATCTAGTGTCGCTAAGCTGTCTTGAATCTTTCATTACACAGGGTTTTTGCGAGTCTGTGGAGTGGCATACAGAACCTCATAGAAAACTTTGCTTCCAAATGGGTTGTTAGTTTTTACTTGACTGATGTGCATACAGTGTAATAGTCACTACAACAAATACAGAAGAGTAAATTGGATATCTGATTTCTAGTCTTTCCATCTTGTGATACCCACGTTGTCTTATGTATATACCAGAAAAATGTTCCTCTTGAGAACAGCTTGCTCGTAGTGGACAGTTCATAAAGCCTTTGTCCACTACTTTTTGATCTCTGCGTTGTCACCACTCTTTAGATTCTTGTTTTCTCTGACTCTTAATATGTCAATTATGACCAAAAATTCTTGTATCCATGTGTAGAAATTACTTTTACTACTTTACCTGAGCCTTCAGTTTTAGTGTTTATGCTCATTACTGTCAGCTTAATATGCTTCGAAAAAATTTTACATGACTGATTTGTTTAGTAAATGTTGGGACAATCGATTGATGTACTTTTTGGGAGAAGTATGCCTATTGCTCCTGTGTTATTGCCATAATCTCTTACTAAATAAATATTGCTTTTGCTCATAGTGAACTGCAATCGTCCTTGTCCTGTCCAATGAGTTTTACTGATACCCACCATGTCGATATTGGTCATTTTGTTTGCAACATGCACAAATTATCTACTTTGCTACAATACCTGCACATTTCAGTTATCAAACTATTTGGCATTTTTGGCAGTGTGGTACTAGTTTTGTTGGTTTGAAGGACCCTGCTTGCCTTTTACCACTTGAGTCATAGTGTATCCATTTTAAGCGGCAACCCTGTACTCAAAATTTGATGGCATCTTTAGGTTCTGGTTTTCGTAATAATGCCTTTTTTACGCGAGGGCTCTATTATACTTAGCCCGGTTCTCAATCTATAAGAACAGAAAAATACTTTTTGCTTCGTATCTAATCTTTAACCCATGTCGGCAGCAGTATACAAATCCAATCTGTAGAAGTCTCTGATACACGCAAGTATCTTTATCATGACAAGGTAGTTTTTTTAAACAAGAAGATCCAATGCCATTTAGAGTGCAGAAACCCTATTCATAATCTCAGTAGTATGAATAATAGTACTTGCAGTAACAATATACTCTACATATTTCCATTAAGCGGGGCTGTTTTCATATGCCTTCTTTTTCCTTTTCCTTTTGTTGGATACGCTTTAAAGTTTAAGTGATTTAAGTTTAATTAATTAATTTATTTATCTAATTTAGTAGATTTAAGTTTTTGTTTAAGCTTTAAGCAATGAAAGCATGGTATGCATCCTGTGGGCTTTCCTGGCCACCTCATTAGGTACGTCCGTTCTTGACGGGTATACCTCATTAGCTTAAGCTTGCCTTGCCTTGCCTAGGTGCCGTCCCCGGTCCGGAGGTTGGCGACTCTGGATCTCCAGCCCGCTCTGTCCCGCGCTTGTCGTCTGAGCTGCTCCTGTGAGAGTCTTGTTACTCTTGCCATGTTATCTGTCCACTTGATGCGCTGACGACCTCTTGCTCTCCTGCCTTGGATTCTTCCCTCTAGAATGTCTCGCTGGATGGTATTGTGTCTTACAATATGTCCGAAATATGCCAGTTGTTTCTTCCATATGTTGACTAACAGACNTGTACTTTTTGGGAGAAGTATGCCTATTGCTCCTGTGTTATTGCCATAATCTCTTACTAAATAAATATTGCTTTTGCTCATAGTGAACTGCAATCGTCCTTGTCCTGTCCAATGAGTTTTACTGATACCCACCATGTCGATATTGGTCATTTTGTTTGCAACATGCACAAATTATCTACTTTGCTACAATACCTGCACATTTCAGTTATCAAACTATTTGGCATTTTTGGCAGTGTGGTACTAGTTTTGTTGGTTTGAAGGACCCTGCTTGCCTTTTACCACTTAAGTCATAGTGTATCCATTTTAAGCGGCAACCCTGTACTCAAAATTTGATGGCCATCTTTAGGTTCTGGTTTTCGTAATAATGCCTTTTTTACGCGAGGGCTCTATTATACTTAGCCCGGTTCTCAATCTATAAGAACAGAAAAATACTTTTTGCTTCGTATCTAATCTTTAACCCATGTCGGCAGCAGTATACAAATCCAATCTGTAGAAGTCTCTGATACACGCAAGTATCTTTATCATGACAAGGTAGTTTTTTTAAACAAGAAGATTCAATGCCATTTAGAGTGCAGAAACCCTATTCATAATCTCAGTAGTATGAATAATAGTACTTGCAGTAACAATATACTCTACATATTTCCATTAAGCGGGGCTGTTTTCATATGCCTTCTTTTTCCTTTTCCTTTTGTTGGATACGCTTTAAAGTTTAAGTGATTTAAGTTTAATTAATTAATTTATTTATCTAATTTAGTAGATTTAAGTTTTTGTTTAAGCTTTAAGCAATGAAAGCATGGTATGCATCCTGTGGGCTTTCCTGGCCACCTCATTAGATACGTCCGTTCTTGACGGGTATACCTCATTAGCTTAAGCTAATTTACCTTTAATGAGTACATTATTATGCCAACTTAGACAGCAACCTAAACAAGCCGCATCGACTGTCATTACTTAAGCCGCTCCCAAAAGGATGAAAAAAAAGTGAAGTGACAGAGAGACGGGAGCGATAAAAAACACTTTTTAAAACAGAATGAGAAATCACAAAAAACCTTATTAGATAAAGAACTTTACAGAAGAAACTTATTCATATGGGTTCATTGTTGTTTTTGACCACCACGGGCTTTTGGAATAGTATTGGTTATGCCGCCAGATAGAAACACAGATTTTGATTTCTTGTCGACTTGAAAAAGTCCGTTGGTTTCGAAATGGAGCTGCTTCAGAGCAGATGACACTAAGTCATCTTTTATGGTGGTAACATCTTTCGCTGGATCGCTAAACAACCCTTACATGACTACAAATGTGAACGAATTACTGAATTTGAGTCTTTCTATTTTCTCCATTGCTCCGATAAATCAAGTGACTGTAACAAATTTGTACGATTTTCAGGTACTCTTTCCACAGGAAGCAGGAAGTTTCATCCCTGAACATTCTCAACATATGAAGTTACGGAGTAATCAGAGGTTCCCTCCTTATTACTCCGGTATGATTTGTTATAGGAACACAAAAAGTTTTTTTGTTTGCAAGCTGCCTGTGGCTAGCATCTGTCAGTCTTTCGCATGTAAATGATTTGAGAAGGCAAAATGCAATTGCTTAGAGTTTCCATTGAAATAAATGTTACGGTGCGTTTAAAATTTCCTCCAGAAGTTGTAACATGTTTGCTACCCTTTTCATTCATTCTTTCATTCATTGTTCACTGGCGAGCGGCCACGAACTTAGATGAGATTTGATTCAGACTATAAATCAGTTCATTTGGAATTCCTTCATCAACAAGAATGTTTGCAATGTTGTGTAGACACTAAATGCATATTTCGTTCCATAAAGATGGAATAACCACAAGTCTGGAGATCATTGTTGCCCGACGAGATATGTTTATTGCTTTACACGGAGATCAAATCCATGCTTTGTTAACATCAAAATCAAGATACTGCGCACACGTGACAACATCAGATTGCACTAGCCCAGCTAGTATACCACGCACAACATGAATATTAAAGGAAACGCCAGATGTTCCTAAATGTGCTATCATGTGCGTTAACTTTTTATCAAGCTCAAAGTTCAGAAGGAGAGGCCTTTTTCACTTCACGCCAATTATGATGTTGGGATATCTTCTTTTATCTTTTAATTTAGTCTAAAAGTCCAATGTGTAATACAAGTTTCGCCCAGTTTAGGGAATTTGTTCTTGAGTTTAGCAACCGCAGGTTGATTACCATACATTAAAGGGTAACGAACAACAATTTGTTCTTCTTCCTTATACCTTGTGGGTTTCTTTTTGTCCACACGAACATCGATTTCTTAAGCAACGTTCTTTAGCTTAGCTAATACTTTTTCAGCTTCTTGACAATTAAAAGCATCTCTATCATTTGGGTTTTCACAAAAGTTTGTAGATTCGTTTCGAGTTGCAGTAGACTATTTAAACAGAGCCAGAAAGTTACAACCGTGAACAAGAAGTCGATGCAATTTACCTGAGGCCAAGAACTTATTTAATTTTTAAACCATCTGTAAGAGAAAAGACAATTCAACTGCGGCTTGAATAAGTCACATAACTATACAAAGTTCTTTATATTTTATGTAAGATTGAGAATACGACGGAAAAGCGATTCGATTATCGTAGGCGTTCATACAACGTGGCATTGAAAATCACCCATTGCTTTCAATTTACATCTGCTGTTCAAAGCTATCGTGTCTACTCTAACACAGACAATTAGATGCAATTCATGGGGAAAAAGCTAGATTTTGCATGCATATTTAATAGCAAAGATGAGATATTTGTTTTCTCTACAAAATGTGTGTTGCACAGATAGATTTCTTCTGTGATCGTGGGTCATTTCCTACGCGAAATATCAAGATATATTTGGTATACTTTACAAAAGGGATAGATTACACTGGGGAACAGCTTTTAATTTTTCAAAATTTTAATTGGGCGTCACACCTGATTCCTACTAATTTTGACGTGCTGACTCCAAAAATACCCTCAAACGTTCTCCTATACGTTCAGAATATTTCCGAGTAATACCACTCAAGATTGCGATTTCTTGCAAAATTCAGGTCCAGCATTTGGCACACAAGTTGAATGAACAACTTTTCTGCACATCTTTTTGCAATAATTTAGCTCAGGCACAAACCAAACCCCTACTATTCTGTTTACTTTTTGATGCAGTGCACTGACAAAGATCGTATGCATAGAAAGAGCCACCCCAGAGCTTGTTCTAACACACTAAAACAGAGAAACTATTGTCAGCGTGGATCGGGATGGACATCGGTGTAAACAATGGGGGTGGGGGAAGGTGTATTTTAGATCTGCATGCAACTAACGTTATTCCGAGAAAGAAGTGTAGTGCCTCAAGAGTCATATAATTATTGTAAATTCCTACAAGTTCCATTACTTTATACAATATTGCTGTCATATAAGGAGACTTTCACATTGTTAGCCGTGGTGGTAGACTAGAATATGATGAACTATTCCTAACAGTGTGGAAAGGCAAGAACATAGTAGCAAAATATGCATGTGATTAGTTCCAGTTGGGGCACTACGGGTGATGTGAATTTAGTTTGTAAGCTATTTTTTTGCTAAAAAGAGAGAAGCTTGAATGTAGTTCAGGGCTTCCTGGAATATACTAAAGCCAGTAACTACAAGAAAATGTTAAGAGACTGCTGAAAACATTTGAGAAGCTTATAGAAAACATTTGAAAAGCTTGGATGAAACACGAGCATCAATCTTCATTTCCTGTTTAGTCACTGAAAGCGGTTTCCCCCAAAGTTGGGTGATGTGAGTGAGGAACAGGGAGAAATTCCAGCAGACCCTCAGAGACAGCGAGGAGTGGAACCAAGAAAGATGGGACTAGTAGATGATTGCTGAGTACTGCTGGTCTGTTACACCTATACAGACAATATTTTTTGTCGTATCGTTGTACTTTCTTTATCAACCTGCTTTCATTTTTTAGTTTGATGATTACATAATCAATAATCACATTTAACTACCTATTTCCACTGCGTCTTTGCTGCTAATTGCATAAATGTTGCATCTAATATGCAGAATATGACCTTGAGTTTTGCGAAATAAAGTGCGAATTTCAAGATTTGTGGGTATGTTGTGCAGCAAAAACAGGACGTATAACAAAAACCCCTAGGCGATATTTGAACTCAGAACATCGAAATTAGTAGGAAAATGCACAAAAATCTTATTAAAAAATACTTTGTTCCTAAGTCTCATTTCAGGAAATTTGAGCGATTAGACATCTAGAAGATCACCGCTGACACAAGGTGGGTTGGAAGTTCTTGTTGAAAGTAAGACCACGTGGAACAAGGCCAGCAACTTAGAATTTTCACGAAAAGAGCTATAAGATGCAAAATTTCTTAAATAAAAGACGAAGCAATATTAAAAGAGTCAGGGCCTGTGGAAAGAAAAGATGAAAGCCGTGATAATAGTGAAGATGATGATATATAATATGTGTAATTTTCTACAGACATGCTGAGCAAATGTTCTCCCAGACATGCTTTTTTCCCTTCGTGTCCCTGTTGTTTTTCTGCCGATCGAATTATTTCAAAGCAAGACAAAACCAGTATTTTCTTAAGCTGCCCCATTAATTAAATCTCGTTAAATTAAGCATATTTCTTCAAGTGCGGATTACTAAAGTCGTATTGTAATTTAGATTAATAAGGTATTGAGACCTTGTCTCCACTCACTCTAAAACAAATTGTAAAATCCAAAAATTGTTATCGATGTGCAAAATTGATGGATTAATTGAAATATTCAATATACAAAGTTCTCTTCCTGGCTTTTAACATGCTTGAACCATCACAATCTTGCTCTTCTGTATCTCTCTGTGATGTTCGTAAGACCCTCATTCCTCGCGCGATCTCGTAACGTATGTCCACATGCCATTCTGCACATTTTTATCTCTGGCTCTTCCAGTCTTTTGGTGTCCCGGATACTGAGTGGCAGAGTTTCCAGTCCATATAGCATTGCTGGTTGTACTACCATTTTTTATATTTTACTCTTCACCTTTGGTACAATTCTTTTGTCGTAAAGGACGCCAGTCATTTTTTTCCAGTTGTTCCAGCCACACTGGGTTCGTCCGGTAACTTCCGAACTCACTCCACCATCGCTTTGTAATGTTCTTTCCAAGTACCTTAATTCCATTACCTATGGTATCTGTGTCTATTGTATCTCGATACTTCCCGATGTTGTACCTTGCAAACACATGTACCCGGTCTATGATCGTTCCTCTCCTGTCCAGAGCTGCTCTCCACTGTTCCAGAACTTCTGCTATATCGCTCTTTTCCGTTGCACAGAGTGCCACATCATCTTCGAACACATTTTCCATGGGGATTTCTTTTTGATTTTCGCTGTCAAAGAGTTCATAATGATGGCAAACAGGAATGGGCTGAGTGTTGATCCTTGATGCAAATCCGCATTTACACTGAACGCTTCGCTAGTACCGACCGCACATTTCACACCTGTTTTACACTGTTGGTACATATCTTTCACTAATTTGATGTGCTTTTCGGGTACCCCATCTTTTCGCATGCACCAGTAAAGCCCTTCTTTAGGCACCCTCTCTTCTCTAGCTCCTCTCTAGATCTATAAAGACGCTGTGGAGGTCTTTCTGTCCTTTTCTGTACTTCTTTCATGGCTGTCTCAGAAAAATATGGCGTCTGATATTGATTTCCCTTTCATAAAACCAAACTCTTCTTCTTCTTTCTCTTTCGGCTACTCCCGTCAGGGGTCGCCACAGCTGATCATGCATCTCCATTTGGTACGGTCCTCAGCGTCCTCTCTTCTCACTCCCAACGCCCTCATGTCCTCTTCAATTGCATCCATGTAACGTCTCCTTGGTCTTCCTCTTTTTCTCCTACCAGGCAGATGCATCTCTAACATTCTTCTTCCGATATAGTTCTCTTCCCTTCTCATCACATGTCCAAACCATGTAAGTCTTGCCTCTCTTTGTTTCAATCCTAATCTTCTAACATGTGCTGTTCCCCTGATATACTCATTTCGGATTTTGTCAAGGCGTGTGACCCCAAGCGACCACCTCAGCATTCTCAACTCAGCCACTTCCAACTCAGCTTCCTGTTTGTTTGTTGTTGCTACCGTCTCAAGCCCATACAAGAAAGCTGGTTTCACTACTGTCCTGTATACTCTTCCTTTCACTTTTGGTGATAGCCTTCTGTCACACAGTACTCCCATTACCTTCCTCCACCCATTCCATCCTGCCTGTATTCGCTTTTTCACTTCCCTGTCGCATCCCACATCAT
>RDPX01000013.1:2467437-2495596 GCA_003991215.1 Morbakka virulenta | reverse complement strand
CTTGAAACCAATCAGTTATTCCTGCTGCACTTCTGATAGCAGTCTCACTGTCCTTGTACATATCTTTCACTAATCTTACATATTTTTCTGCTACTCTGGATGTCCTCATGCAATGCCATAATTCTTCCCTTGGTACCCTGTCGTAAGCCTTTTCTAAATCTACAAAGACACAATGTAATTACTTTTGTCCTTCTCTGTGTTTTTCCATCAAAATGCGCAGAGCGAATAGCGCGTCTGTTGTGCCCGTTCCTGGCATGAAGCTGTACTGTATCTGACTGATCTCCACCTCTTCTCTGATTCTTGCATCAAAGACTCTTTCCCACAACTTCATGGTGTGACACATTAACTTGATGCCTCTGTAGTTGCCACACTCTTGCGCATCTCCTTTGTTTTTATACACAGGGATCAACACACTCCTCCTCCATTCGACTGCCATTTCTTCGAGCTCTAAGGTCTTATTAAAGAGCATTGTGAGCACTTCTAGGCCTATTCCTCGTTCAGTTTTTCTGCACTCTTAAGCTTAACTAACCTTCTTGATCTAAATTATTCAGATGGATAGGAAGATAAAAACACGGATATGCTGGTTTATTTCTTAAACGACCATGATAAAAAAGGAAGCTTGAATAGAATGACGAATAATAGATTGTTGTAATGAAACTGAAAGTACTTGTTACCAGCATAGTTACAGTATGTACGCACTAATTTTAGCATGCAGGTAGGTAGAAAAAGGTTTAAAATATGATCCAGAAGGCTAAAGGTCAATGAAACACTCAAGAAAGTACCATAGAAATGTGGGACGTAATGACCACGGTTAAAAACGGTCAACGAAAACAGGCGATTAGACCTCATCGTTTGAGTGAAAACCACCTGACAGAAGTGGAAAATCTGCTGAGGGGTGCAGCGATAAGGATCAAGTGATTACACAATTTTCTTCCGCAAACTCAAATGGACTTAATACATCTCAAATTTGAAAGACAAAAACCAAATTAGGTTTATAACCTTAAATTCAAGGTACCGGAATACTCTTTTCGATTTAAAAATCACCTCGGGGATGACTGGTAATGGTCATTGAACCGATCATTGTTACCTGAGTCATTATATATTTGCTGGTATTCTGTTTAAACACTAGAGAAATGACTTTTGAATGTTCTTGATTTTTTGGCAGTTTGTTAACAGTGCTTTCCTAATTCAAAATTCGATACAGAATTTATTAAGAAACAGCGACTAAAAGTAGTGTAAGCTACCTCTGTATTTTGTATAAAACTTTAATACTTCGAATTTCAGAACTATAAATTTTTCTCTCACTTTTTTTAACAAGGAAGTCATCAGTAGAATAAATTTACCCTTAAATACCATTTCAGCATTGAGAAACAACTATTAAAGCATTTAGCAAGTGTTGTATGAAACGCATCTGTATGCAATAGACGAACCACGTTTTGAAGAATTTGATTCATAAGCTGAAAATAGAGCTGGATTGATAATTTAGAACTGTGACTCTCTTTCAATTACAAATACTCAATAGTAGAAAAATGATCCTGCAGCTCTACACAGATATTGTGAAAGACTTCCTTTACAGAAATTTGGATTATATACTGACTTGAAAAAATCGTGATCATGAAGAGATTGTATCTAATATGTTAAAGCTATATTTACACTTAGCTTGATAATTATCCTTCCATTTCTTGCATGAGAAAAGAGGATATTAAATCATAGGGAGGAAACATTTGATGAAACAAATCCAGAAAAATATGGAACCTGCTAGCTACCCCTTTATGTCACTTGCTTCACGTACTGATGCAGCATCCCAACCATGTCCATTTATTATTTCCGTAAAGCTAGTTCTCAAGCCAACCGGTATTTTAAAAGCACTGTTTGCCGTTCTACACTTAAAATGCCATCTTGCAGCCAATCCTCGAGGTATAACTTTTGGAATTGCCGTACGTTTTAGCGACATTCCAAAACGACCAGAAAATACAGAGAAGTTTGTGAAAAATACCACGTGACATCGTCACATGCTTCATCATACAGATCATATAATCTGAACTGCCACCTTTTCCTTTGGCATAATTGAGCTAAAAATTTCCTTTATTTCAGGCATTTGTTTTTGAATAAAAAGTTCATTTAGAATGGAAAAAATCTAATAAAGTTTAGTTCTTGAGCTGTCGAAAACACAGATAAGGTGACCCTTTTTTCAAGTCTTGAAACAATCCCGAACACATATTTTATTCAGAGACATGAGCCAATCCAAACACAGAACGTGCTTGAATAATCAAAAGAGGCAAAACGCATGACTCAATATTGACTTCAGATTGTCAGCGATTCATGTTAATGCTTGGGAGTGTACAAAGACAGCTGAGCAACAAAAAATGTCGAAGAGCAGAAATGAATTGACAACTTTGAATGAGTATTCTCAGTCACAACATGAATGAGAATCTGCAAATTTCAGCCAAAGACAGCTAATATCACAATGAAATGCCTCAGTGAATTATCTCAGCATACGTCAATGATAATGCTTATATCAAGCCAAGTAACCATCATTTTTGTCAACGGCACCTCAGAATAGGTTTTCTGAGGTGGTGTATTAATAAACAGGAAGGACTCCCATTTTTGTTTGCTTTTTGCCATCATCAAAAATATTTTTTTAAGATTTATTTGAGAGGTATTCATACAAGAAGTGTTTTCACTGAAAACCTTAGCTCGGCTAAGATCCAATATATCCCCCAATAGACCAGCCGTCACTGGTTGTTGTTCCAATTTTTTACTGGTCTGCAATTCCTCCAGAAATTCCTCTAATTTCTCTGTGTGGTTTCCTTATGCCTGGAGGTAGGTCAAGGTTTTTCACGGTCATGTTGTAAGATTTGATTATCTCCCCCAAAAGGACGAGGACGAAAAAATACAAATAAATAAATAAATAAATAAATAAATAAATAACAAGAATCAAGAAAAATAAAAGAAAAAATAACTAATCAAAGGAATCAGTCTGCTATTTCCTCTTCCCTTTGTCTGCAGCTTTGTCTGTTGACTTGCAATTGCGCAATGACGTATTCTCTTTTGCTCTCTGTTTATCGAATCGATCGATGGTTGAGTGCTTAATGACTTCCACGCATGCCACCAATTACATTCCCAGGCTTACGAAGAAGATCCAGAAGATTTAATGGATTTTTAAACAAAGTGGTATTGATTTCCTATCTATACTATTACCTTACATGGGTATCGCGTGTCTTTTGGTGTTGATCTTATGCCAGAAAAAACACTATTGGTTTTTCTTACGTTTGGAAGTATTGCATAAATTTTTGATGATAATTGGTAAATAGATATGAGTTCAAAGAAAACATTAAACATGAGGAAGGGTGACAAACATTTGTATGCAATTACAACTGTTATTCTATTCGAGAACTCTTTGAAAGTGATCTGTAGTACTGTATTATCAACAATCAGTAAATCAACGAAGTCAATAAAAAGTGAACAGTTTAGTGCCTGAAGGTTTTTATATAATGTCGTGGTATTTGTAGCTGGCTGTGATAACACAAGCTTAGCATTCCATATAGGTTAGAGGATCTATAAAATAAAATGGCACCACCCTTAACTTACAACTACTGTAATTTTCCATAAATATAAACAATTCGAAACGTAGAGTAAATCTTATTCATCCTGTGCTAAGATAAAGAGGCAAGTCGTATTTTTGTTGGGTAAAAAAATTCGAATTATTTCTCTTGCAAAATTTCTCTATTTCTCGTATCGAATTCCACAAAATGCAAAGTGTGCGTGGAAGTATATCATTTCCTGGTGATACTGTCCTATATTATTATTATTATTATTATTATTATTATTATTTACCAATATTTATACAGGACAAAATGCTTCAATAATTGTAAGTTGATAAAAATGCCCTGTTTCCCGCTTTGTTATTTTTCCGCAACCCCAATTTGAGCCGGGTTTCTGCTGTCGCTTAAATTCGACATCTACCAAAAAAAATTAAGCCCTTGAGTTGCAGAGAATCAGAAAATTGTATATGTTAATTAATTGTGAGGTGAGCTGTCCTCTGCTGTTTTACACGTTGTATTCCCCAGTGAAAGACTACCAAAATTCTGGCTATCCGTATTTCTGTCTTTCTGTCTGTCTTTCTTTCTCTCTCACATTCTCTCCGTGTCTCTCTCTGCCTCTCCCATCCTCTCCCTGTCTCTCTTCCTCTCTGTCTCTGTGTCTCTGTGTCTCTCTCTCTGTGTCTCTGTCTGTCTGTCTCTCTCTGTGTGTGTCTCTCTGTGTCTCTCTCTCTTTCTCTCTCTCTGTCTCTCTCTCTGTCTGTCTCTCTCTCTCTCACACACACACACACACACACACACACACTCACTCTCTTTCGGTTTGTCTCCCCTGTCTCCCTCCCTCCCTCACTCAGAGGCATAATTTCTTTATGAATTCATATTAGACAGTCTACAATTATATTTCATCCCAAGGGCAAAATAAACTCGAGAACGAGAAGTGGAACAAGTTCAGCAATATCAGTCCTTGTCTTGTTGTTTTGGTCATCAACTGGACTCCATCAACCAAATCGAAACTGTCCTTTTTGGGAAAGCCGCTGACAAGAGAAAAAAAGGTACATTTCTTTTGTCTTTTTACATGTCCCGGTTTTATAGTTTTATAGTCAAATAGGGGTGTATGGGGTGATCAGAAGGAGTACTATCCAGAGGCAACCATCAGCTGCCCTACGGGGGATGGACCCACTGGCATCTGGAAGTCACCCAACTCTCATGTCTGGCTCCAAGTAGCTGCTTGTGCGCGGCAGCGGCCACACCCCGGTACACCGCCTCAGCTGGCGGGCTAAACGACATGAGGGTAGCCAGCAACTTGTTGTTGGTGAATAGTGCACGCCTCGCACTAAGCGCATGAAGACAGGGAACGGCAGAGTTGGTGGATGAGTCCCAAAGGACCAACGGCAACAAGGCGTAACCTGCAAGCGCATCGTGGTATGCTGAGGGCACAAAGAGGCATTAGATTTAAGTGGCCATCCACCGGTGGAAGGCAATGGCAAACCACCACCGTAACTTGCCAAGAAAGTCATGCTAATGCACAAGAAAAAGAATAACACGAACAGCGTGAATGGGGTTAGGACAACTAACACCTCGCTCGGTAGGAACCTCCATGTCCGACAGGTGGAGCCCGACCGTAATCCAGATACTGTCAGGAACAACAATTGTCTTCGAATAGGAACGTGGAATGTACGCACATTATATCAAGCAGGAAAACTATCAAATGTGAAGCAAGAAATGGATCGTATGAAGATCAATATACTAGGCTTATGTGAAACGAGATGGACAGGGTCAGGAAGTTTCGATCTGAATGGCAAAAAAGTCATATACTCTAGTGGAAACAAGCATGAAAGAGGAGTAGGAATCATATTTGACCAAGCAGCCAGCAAGTGCATACTCGGCTATTGGACCCTGTCAGACAGAGTAATGCTGGTGAGAATAAAAGGTAGGCCCTTCGACATCAGTCTCATTCAAGTATATGCACCGACAGCAGATAGCAGCGAAGATGATATAGAAATGTTCTACGAGCAACTCGATGAAGCAAAAAGACAATGTAAGTCACAAGACATCATCATTGTTATGGGCGATCTTAATGCAAAAGTAGGTAGTGAAGAAATCGAGCAAGTATCAGGAAAGTATGGGCTAGGAGTGATTAACGAAAGAGGGGAACGATGGGCTGACTGGTGCAAAGCTAACAACCAAGTGATCATGAACACCTGGTTCAAGAACCATAAACGACGTCTATGGACATGGAAACAACCGGGAGACAGAACAAGAAATCAAATCGATTACATCACCATCAATCATAGATTTAAGAACTCAGTTCAGAACGCAAAAGCATACCCTGGAGCAGACTGTGACAGCGACCACAATCCAGTAGTATGCACCACCAAGGTTCGCCTTCGCAAATTGAAACATGCTATACCAGACGCAAAACTGCAGTGGAACTTACTACGAGAGAATGCAGAAATGAAGACACGATATGCTGTGGAAGTGCAAAATAGATTTGCTGCTCTCGAAAGTGACCAAGTCAGCAAATGGGAAGTGCTGAAGGAAGCCCTGGTTGAAACTGCCAAGGAGCTGATCCCACCGATAAAGAGGGACCGGAAAAAAGGATGGATGAAAAAGGAAATCTTGGAAATGATGGAAGAAAGACAGAAAGTGAGAAATAAAGACTCAGATCGGTACCACACTCTGAATCGAAACATCAGAAAGAAGTGTAGAGAAGCAAAAGAAGAATGGCTAAATGTACAGTGCGCGGAAATCGAGAGATGCAGAGTAGAAAGCCCTTCATCATTGCACAAGAAAATCAACACACTTGTCGGTAGGAAAACATGTGTTTCCAGCGAATGTATTCAAGCCAGAGATGGATCTCTGCTGATGGAAAAAGATGAAATCATGGATCGATGGGCAGAATACATTGATGAACTGTTCTTGGATGAAAGAGGAGAAAAACCCAACATCAGAAAACCTATAGAAGGCCCGAAGATTCTGAAGAGCGAAGTCAAAGCTGCCATTACCAAGATGAAAAGAAACAAAGCTGCAGGACCAGACAACATCTGCATTGAAATGATCCAAGCACTCGAGGAGTTTGGAATTGACAAAGTAACAGAACTTGTCAACGAAATCTATGACAGCGGTGAAATTCCACCAGATATGTCAAAATCAATTTTTATTGCTTTACCTAAAAAGCCGGGAGCAACAGAATGCGAGCTCCATAGAACTATCAGCCTCATAAGTCATGTAACCAAAATCTTTATGCGTGTCATCATGGCAAGAACAAGAAAAGCAACCAAACCAGAAATAGGCAAACAACAATTTGGCTTCGTTCAAGATGCAGGTACCCAGAATGCCATTTTCATTATGAGAATGATATCAGAAAGAGCCATAGAAATGCAGCAAGATCTCTATTTCTGTTTCATCGACTATAGCAAAGCGTTCGACAAAGTGAAACACGAAACACTGCTGGACACATTGCAAGCCCTAGACATAGATGGGAAAGACATAAGAGTTTTAAGAAATCTGTACTGGGAACAAACGGCTGGAGTTAAGATCAAGAACGAGGTTGGAAGATACAGCAACATCAAAAGAGGAGTTAGACAGGGCTGCGTTCTATCTCCAGACCTTTTTAATTTATATAGCGAACAAATAGTGAGAACAATTGAAGAGGAAAGCGGTTTTTCTATAGGAGGATATAACATGAATAATATCAGATACGCTGACGATACGACACTCATTGCAAACTCTCCTCAGAAGTTACAAAAGCTCTTGGATATGGTGAAGGAAGAGAGCTCAAGAAAAGGACTAAGCATTAATCAAAAGAAGACCTTTTGCATGGCGATCAGCAAGAAACAGCAGCAAGTCGAATGCCCTTTGTTAATCGATAATGAAAGGATACAGCAGGTGAATAAGTTCAACTACCTTGGAAGCATGCTTAATTCAGACGGCAGAAGTGTAACGGAAGTAAAGAGAAGAGTAGCTATGGCAAAGGAGGTGTTTGTGCGTATGTCAAAGATTCTGAAATCCCGATCAATCTCCATAGATACCAGGGTGAGAATCCTCAACTGCTATGTCTTACCTGTCCTGACCTACGGCTGTGAAAGTTGGACACTGACGTCAGACCTGGAGAAAAGACTGAACGCTACTGAAATGTGGATGTTGCGCAGAATGTTGAGAATTTCCTGGACGGAACACACTAGTAATGATGAAGTACTAAGACGAGCTAATTATAGCAGGAGACTCCTGAAAACCATCAGAAAGATACAACTGGCGTTCCTATGACATGTAATGAGAAAAGAAGGCTTGGAAAATTTGGCTGTTACTGGTAAAATTTGCGGTAAAAGAGGAAGAGGAAGACAAAGAACAACATTCATGAAAAGTTTGTCAACATGGACCGGAGTCAGCGAGAAGGAAATGCTGGAGAAGACCAAGAATAGGATCCTGTGGAGAAGCATGACCGCCTACGTTCTGCAAGGACACGGCACATGAGGAGGAGGATAGTCAAATAACGAAGATGGTGACACTTGACTCCAATAACCGTAAAGAATTGTGCAAGCGTACTTTCTTCAGTAAAGAGCTGGGGCGTTTATAAAATTTCTCCGATTATAGAGAGGGCGTTTATAGAAGAAAATCAATTAAAAGAAAGGGGCATTAAAAAATAGAATTTTTTAAGGAAAAAGAAGTACTTTTTTTCACTGCAAAAAAAAAAAAAAAAAATAAAAATCTAAACTTCTTCAGTATTCACAAAATCATCCTCATCATCACCTGGATCGAGCAAGTTATGCTGATCGTTTGATTTTTCCTCGTCTGAATCGGTTTGTTTCATTACATAAGGCTTACTGTTCAAAGTATCTCCACTAATTAATATACATAGTTATACTCGCGACATAAAAGAATCAGTTGATTAGGAATGTTCATCCTTATAGCAATGAATAAAATGGTTTTGACTCTCTGTCTAGGTGCCATATCCATTCCAAACATTGGCGATCATTGTTCTCCGCAGGTTCTGTCTTTTACCATATGTAGCCGAGTTCCTTCTAGCTTGCTGATATACACTTTTCAATATGGCACTTGAGACTTCCCAGGTATGTTCATCTTAGCCTTCCCCTGCTTCTTTTGCCTTCAGTACCACCTGTAAGAGTAAGATTTTCTAGCCCTTCCTTTCTCATGATATGTCCGATTAACCTCGTCTTCGTTTCACGGATTGTTTTTACAGACACCTTTCTGCTTCAGCTTTCCTAAAAACAGCCCCATTTGTTTAGTGATCTACCTATGATATTCTGATCATTCTCCTGTAAAACAACATTTCAACAGCTTCTAGTCTCTTTTGCATTGATGGTGATATTGTCCATCACTCACAACCAAATAAGACAGTAGATGTTACATAACCTTCCAGTACCCTCCTCTTTGTAGCCATTGACATTTTGCGATGTTTCAAGATCTTCCTTAATCTTTCAAAAGTATCTTATGTAATCCCTATCCTTCTCTTGATTTCCAGATCACACTTTCCATTCTCTGTTATATAGGTACCTAAGTTTGAGCTTTCTGTATGGGGTCACTTCTAATATACAACTTGCATCTGGGACTTTGTTTCTTACTTATCACCGTGCATACTACTTTCTTGCAATTTAGTTCCAGCCCTTTCCTTCTACTATGCTCAACTGTTTCATCTGGTAGCCTTTGAAAACCTTGTTCTGAGCCTGCAACTAGTGTTCAGTCGTCTGCAAATCGTACATTGTTGAAATTATGACGTCCTACAGAAAAACCTTCTAAATCTTCCATGCCTCGAACAATCTGTTTGCTTACAGGCAGAATAAATATCTCCCTATCTTACTCCTCTCTTTTGTTGATTGAACCACTCATCTCATTGTCCACTGTCATGCAAGCAGTTTGATCCCAGTATAGATTCGTATAAAACATAAATCCTTACCATCCAGGTCTAATCCCTGAAGATCACTGAATATCTTTCATGTTTCATCCTATCAAATGCCTTGGTGTAATCAATAAAACAAACATACAGATCTATTTGCATTTCTATTGTTCTTTGTAACAGCATCCGTGCCATAACGATAGCATTTCTTGTGCCAGTGTCCTCCACGAATCCACACTGTTCTTTACCTTTCTCTTGACTGATTTTTTTTTCCGCGGGCCCTCTGCATAATGATCTTCAAAATGGTCTTCAGTTTGACTACGTGACCCATAAGACTAGCGGTTCGATACAACTCACATTCTATTTCAGCAGGTTTCTTGGGCAAAGCAATAAAAATTGACTTACTAAGATCTTCTGGTGTTTCACCACTATTATATACTTCGTTTATCAGCTCTGTCAAGCTCTCAATTCCAAAGTCTTCTAACGATGTTAACATTTCTGTAACAATCTCATCAGGTCCTGCAGCTTTGTCCTTCTTCATTTTGCTAAGTGCTCCACTTCTGATCTTAGATTAGTAGGCCCATCTAAATTCGTTTGTATTGAGGTTTTCTCTCCTCCGTCATCTTGGAACATGTCAGTGATATATTCACTCTATCGTTCTAGCACTTTTTCCTTTTCTATTATAACATCCAACTAATGAGGAAGTTTTGCGCAGAATAGAATGCGACAAGCGTCTTTCACAGACTTTAGTGAACCGGAGACTGTCATACCTGGGACACGTACTAAGGAGCGAGACACTGGAGAAAACGCTAATCATGGGTATGGTCTACGGGTCTAGGAAAAAGGGCAGGCCAAGAACAAGGTACATGGACAACATCAAAGAAGAATCTGGACTAACTGTCATCCAGGCGTACAGGGCAGCACAAGACCGGGTTAAGTGGAGAGCCATGACGAAAGAAGCCACGGCGACTCAACCATGAGCCTTCCGTCCATGATGATGATGATTATAACATCCAATCTTTAGATGTTATACACCCAGATGGTGTACAAGATTTGTGGCCACTGATCTCTTTGATCTTCTTATACATTTCTGCTGGACCTCTATGTCTACACTGCTCAATTTCTTCACATTTTGCATTTAATCATTCTTCCTTTGCCTAATTATATTTGACCCTGATCTCCTGATCAATTGCTTTATCTTCTGAACTTTCTCTATTAGGAGTCTGCTTCCTGTCCTTCATCAAATCCAGTATCTCTGTTCTTATCCATTTACTCGTTGATTGTTTTTCTTTTTTTGGCAATACTTTATTTGCTGCTGTTACTACTGACTCTGAAATTATTCCAGCTTGAACCCTCACCTTCATCTTCCAGGACCTCAAACCGGTTTTTGACACCCACATGAAATTCTTTCCTCATGCTGGCATCTTACATCAGTGGTGCATAGCATAGTTTTGGTGCAGATGTTGACCTCTTTAATTTCTTTAGCTTTACCTTCATCTTACATGTCACTGGTTTATGGTCATTCCCATAGTCAGTGCTAGGATATGTTTAGCAGTGTTAGACTGCATTCCGAAATCTTTTGTTGAATGTGATATAGTCAATCTGCTTCTCTATATCACATCCTGGACTTCTCCATGTCCACAATCTCCTTGGATGTTCTTCAAACCATGTATTTGTTATAACCTGCCCATTCGATGCACACCGCTGAATAAATCTTTCTCCTCTTTCATTCTGTTTTTCTATTTCATGTTTCCCTAGCACATCACTATCCTGCTCACATCCCATTGTCTGAGGCCTTTTCCCGTCATGGATATCATCTGTTCTTCCATTTGAAGTGATCCACGAACACTTTCGCGATCAACTTTTAACTTTGGTGCTATACTATGGAAGGAATTCACCTTAGCGTACTTTATAATCTCCTTTTTTGAATTCCATGTTGTATTTTTCTCTTTCTTTACCTGTGTGAAGCATTGATTGAGTCAGAATTCACTCGCCTTACATCGTGTTCTGTTGTGTATCGCAAAAATGTTTTCAGATTCTAACAGAGCTATCAAGTCTATGTTATAATTTTTTCATTCAAGCAGTAAAAACTGTATTAAACTTGAAGTGGTTTGATAAAGAAAGCCTGAGGTCAGATTCGTAGTTCCAGCAAAGTAAGATGTTTTCATAAAAAACAAAAAAATATCCTTGGTATTGGATAAAGAGCTTCCCTTAAGGAAAACTTTATGTACGTCTTGTTTGGAGGTGAAACATCGGGTGAAAAACGTGTATCAAATGTTTTTGCTGTACAATGTTTGAAGTGAACCGATTTAAACAGATCAATCTTGTCTGATGTTTGGCATTTAAGAACATGCTTGATCCTCTTTCTGAGTTTCAGTGTTTTAGAAAATACATCTCGAAAAATGTTACAATAGGGAAAATTATTAGGAGGAAATAGGCTACTACTTTTTCTGTCAAGCTCTTATGAGGAAGGGCTCTGTCATGACATAATTCAGTCGAGGATAAGGGACCGAAACTAAGTGTTATGGTTCCTTCTAAAGACTCTAATGGAATGGATGGTGGAAATTGGTGGCAATCATTAAATTCTCCCTCTTTCATGTCTGATCATGTCGGAGATCCAATAATTTTCACTCTGGGTCAGCTCCATGTCATCTGAGTTTACCTCTTTGAGCAAATCGAAAGGTTTATACATTGCTTTGCTGTTTTTATCCTTTCGAGGATAACATTCTTAATTTAGGTCAGAGCGATCTAAAAATCACCTTGATCTAAAGGTTGCCTTGATTTAAATAGAAGTTACCCATTAATTTTCAAAAGTATCATCCAATGTTTTATTCTCCTGAAAACACTTCATGTCTATTGTCATATGTTGAATTTCTACATCAGATATGTTAGCAGTCTGTAAAGCACGACCCAAGGTTTCAAAACTGATCTGAAGGCGTAAATATCTATTAAAAACACTTAAACTGCTATGAGAAAATAAGATATTAAATAATCTCAGGAAACGAGGTCAAAATAAATAATACATGTACACAACTTGTAATTAAAGTTAACCATTGCCGATAAAATTCTACTTAGTGCTTTGCTTTTAATCCGTATTATACAAGTTCGATGACCAAAGGTAGGTAAACTTTAGTTAACTGTAATAGCGACAGACCTTTCTTGACTTATTTTATATGGTGAAATGATAAATTTTAGAATCTATTGTCCGGGCTCATACGAGCAAAGTTTCCTTCGTAGTACTGCGAGCACCTGATTTCATGACTATCGTGTGTGGGTTTTTAGTTCATAGTTCAAAGTTAAGCCAAAGTTAAGTGGTTGGATAATTAATTATTATTTATTATTCTTAACTGAATTTCGTATTTATTTGGAGTCAATATTACTCAACCATATATACAAACGAAACTAATTTTTATCTCCTCAATGGCTAACCGTTCTTCTTCTTAAAGAAAACAGTATATTAAAGAATTTGAGAATAATTCTTTAAATTTTTTGCTGGAAAAGAAAAATCTATGACCGGTTTTATAGTAACCTGACACCCTCGTACGACTTGTTTAAGGAGGAAGAGTCTCTTTTGAAGTTACCGTTGAATAAAGATGCACACACATCCTTCAGACACTCTTCAGAAGATTTTGCAGCATCCATTATGCATCACCGAAAAAGTTGTGGTTATTTACCATTTTTCATTGTTTTAGTTGAAAATACTCATACTTCTTGGTTGGCGTCAGGAAGGGCATCTGGCCAAGAAATTTCTCACTGCCAAATCAAAGTCCCTCTGAAGGGCACCGTCTGAGCCCCAATTGCTGGGGGAAGTGACGTTAAAACTAAAAGAAAAACAAAAAAAACCCTCATACTTCTTTCAAAGCTAGTGTCTTTCAAAAGGAGGCAATTCATATCCACCTTGCCTCAGATCCGTTTTGTAGATAAGTAAAATTTGTTTATGGTTTTCAATTGTTTTACACAACCAATTACAAATGCTGTCTGTCACAGGAGGGTTAGAGACAATTTATATGTAACTTCCATCACCTCCTGTTTGTTTAAGGACGGATTTTGTATTTGGCCTTCAATTGTTCTCTACAGCCAGTCACAAAATGTGGTGACTGTCTTAAATCCTTTTTGTTTTCCTGGGTCAATCACACAAAGATGCGTGCTTCCTCGATCTTCTCTTTGTTTTCTTCATTGACAAAATCTTACTTGACTTATTTTTTCATTCTGGGGTCTTGGTATAGACAGGGGCCAGGGAAAAACTTTCCACAGAAATGAAAGTAATTACAGTCATGTGACCAAGTGTGCTCATTTTGGTCTTTTGCTTCATTGAAAGTTTCTTTATGCAGACACGTTTAATTTTGCCTTGGCACTCCTTAACACTGTTTTTATTTCTATACAGTGTTTGGAGACTGTAGAAGGTTTTATTCCATTCTCTATTTTCTTCATTTTTTTCATTCTGTCGTCTTAGGTCAGTCTAGTGTCGATAAATAAATCTTACAATTAGAATAAGCGTTATTTCCCTGCAATATTCTTTTTTTTACAATAATTTGGAGTAAGAACTAATAAATTACAAAGTAGTCATAAAAGCTCTTGTTGAAATGGAAAAAGAAAAGGCAAATAAATGATTGTTGTGAAACTTGTGTGCTGAATTTAAGAATTAGTCGATGTTAACAGTTGCCTCATCTATGTCACCAATGTTTGTAGTGTAATAAAAGAGAACAAATTAATTTATTATATTTAATGAGTACAAGATAGTAAGGATGTTTACTAGTTCTAAGAAATTTACTGTCAAATGGTTCCAGTAGAAAGCAGATTGATACTTTTCCATAATTTTGCATCGTTCGGATGGTCACAACTGGTTTTGGATCTGTTGACTTGTTTTGTACTTTAGTAGACTTTTTGCCCAATTGAATAGTGAAAGAACACCAAAGTCAAGAATGACAATTATTTAGTATAATATGAATTAGTCAATGACAAAATAGATCAGTTTCAGGGTTGCACGAAATAACAGGAGTGCAATTTGCATTGCTGTGCTGATATCTCAGAGTAAAGAGTTAAGAGCAACAGACAATATTAAATTTCACCCGTTTAACTATCACAATATTATTTTCTTTGTTGCCTTTGTAAAACTTGTCTGTGAATTTATAGTGCCGTATTTAGTATGTGATTAGAAATCTTTTTCCACAATATGTTTCTTGAAACAAATTTCTATAAATAATATATGATCCTTAGCTGCAGTTAAATTGTTATTGAAATACACGAAAGAGAAAAAGGCTGTTGAGTGATACCAATAATAGATCATTACAGTTTATCGCCGAGATTTCATGACACTTTCAATTATATATCAGTTGTTTTGCTTCTCGAATAAATATTTGGTGGTCAACTGACATAAGTGAGCTCTTGTATATGTTTTACGATCATCCAGATGTTGTAGTAGAGCCACAGGAAACCACGAAGCGAGTAGGATAACAACGAAAGAACAAATCCAGTTTAGCTATACACAAATGTACAAAATCAAAACGCTTTAAATAATTCAATTTTCGTCACAACTCTTAATAACTAAGTTATTAATTAAACTAAATTATTAATTTAAGTATTACTTTTCTTTCAGTTTTCAAAAAGCAACAACTACAACATCAGTAGGTGATTCCTAATGAGTACCAGACCTTCCTCACCATCATTCTTCAGTTTATTTTTATGGTTATAAGAGTAAATGCTGCTAATAATAGAAACAATAAATTAAAAACGCATACTAATTAAGTTCTTTACAATTTTGGCGTCTGTCTAATTGGAAAAGAAGGCCGAATCTCTTCTGACTCCTTCAAGTCTTTCCTGATCTTATCTAATTTTATATCCTGTTTCAAAGACATTTTGGTCAAGTTGCACGTCTAGTATATAATTTCAAACCTCCCTGTAAGAAAATCAATGATTATTATTGCATCACCAATTGTAAGATGTAAAGCAGGACCATTACAGTGGATGTAAAGACATTTCCCATTGATAGCCTCTACATTTGTCATAACACTAGCCATCGCCACAGAAACAACATTGCATTTATATCATGTATCTTTATGCCTGAGATTTATTTTTAACAACATATCCTTGATTAGGAAAACTTATTTGCTTCAGTACCTTATTTGTATCAGTTTCCTACGTCTATCTTAGTATTTTTTCAAAGAATAAATACTAATAAAGACGTAGGGAACAGTTAGCTTGTCATTGATCCATCTAATTAAAAAAGTAGATGTTACTTATTTGCTACACTAGCAATTTCATCTACCATTATTACATACTGAATTCTTCTCTAATATTTCTTAATACCTGGAAGTTGATATTCTCAAGCAGTGCGTGTTGTCCTTAAAGTTGCATGTCTTCTCCTGCAAACACTCAGTAATTATGAAGTTCTGCTTATTTCTGTAATAAAGCAGCTCAGTGAAGTTAGATTCCGTTTCATATTTATTGTTGTTCAAGTTCTTACGCAATGCCAAAGATCACCTGCTAAGGTGCGGTACACTAACAAAAATCTCTAAGCTAACCTTACAATTGTTAAACTTTTCCCACGAATGCCGAAGAGATATCTTTTGGACAACGTCTGTAATATTTGACGGTCTTTCACGCTATCTTGCTTTTGCTTTCTTGTGACATTCTGATAACGTATTGTTTATATAAATCTTTATCCTTAGATGATGCTTTTTTTCCCGATTGTGAAGGGAATGATGATAAAAACAGCTATTCCCTTAGTTAATGAAATTTTCTTGTGATGATGTCCTGAGCTACAGGGAAATAAAAAGATTTAATCTGAATCTGAGTCTTAATGCAACCATTTATACTTCCGAAACCAAGATGCCCGAAATGACTCCATAAATTCGTTCTTGTAGAAATTGTGAAATTTAGTTTAAAAATTGGTTTGGGTAGTTGTTGAATAACTTTCTTCGCCCTTTGTTTGTAACTATTGATTCTGTAGATAAAGAGACCAATGACGGCTGTTCTCCAATTTCTTTGCTGTTGTTACCGACGATTTCTTGTTCCACCTGTATCATATTTTTCTTTCTCATTAATTGTTGGTTTGCTTTGTTGTGAACTAGCTTGTTGTCCTTTCTTTGCTGCCGCACGAACTCATGCTAAGTTTTTAGATATTTACCACTTGTAATATTCTGTTTACTGCACCAAGCTATTTTTTATTTGTGATAGTCTTTTCTTAAGGTTATAATGTATGCATACCTCCCAGACACTATAAAAACCGGATAATTGAAAACCAGTTTTTACTTTCGATAGCCATTTGTCTCAAGATTTTACGGTGCTTCAACAAACATTAGTGTGTAAGTCCAGTTTAATAATACTATAATCAAAAAGTACTTTTCTTTAGAGGAGATACCAAAGCAGGAGAAAATTTAGTAAGCCCTCTTAAACCTTTCTTTAGTTTAAAATTTAGAAAATATTTATATCTGAAACATTTGATTGTACGACATCAGCTACCTGTCCACTGCTATTGACATTACCACTTGCTTGACGAAGTCGATAATAATTATTAAAAACACTTTGCAACCTTGATTTGTGATGTAATTTATTCTTTTATGTATCACAAAACCAAATTCAACAAACTAAATAATGATACATGTACAATGCTTTTTATTTGCGAGGTTTTGAAAGTGAGCATGCTTTACTGAGGTTAGCAAATTAATAAAACACAAAAGAAATTTTTTTAATGAGAAAATGTTATTTAATGAGAACTGCTCAGTTCTGAACAATCCCTCAATAACTTGATGCCAGAGTTTTGGTCCTTGTCTTATTAACTGTTATCGTAGCTCAGTAATAGTTGTGCCAGCAACAAATTTTTGCTGCCGCTTACGGCATGTGAAAATAATAGCTGTTAATTGCTTTTTTCAAGTATTGCGGCATAATTTCAAGTATTCATTGAAATTATGCTGCAATAATTTTAAGTATTCATTGAAATTATGCTGCAATAATTTTAAGTATTCATTGAAATTATGCTGCAATAATTTCAAGTATTCATTGAAATTATGCTGCAATAATGTCAAATAATTTGCAGTTGTAACTTGACACATCAATACTTGCGTTTAAGATATTGGAGGATATTTTAGAGTAAACTTTTTTTTTAAAACAGTCCCAGACACAATTGCACCATTTTTGCCATGTTACAGAAGTATTTGCTTAACTATTCAGGATCAGAATATATTTAATTTCAATTCTTTCCCTGAAAAAGGACCAGTATTCTATCAGCTGAAGACTTTCTATGTCAGTCAACAGTTGTGAAATGGCGAATACCAGCTTTAGTGATTATCACTTCAAATATCTTGCATAGATTCTTCAGACTTTCCCCCAGTGCCATTGTCTTGTACTGTGTCTCCATATACTTTTCTCTATTTTCTGCACTGGATTTGCCAAAGCACTTACGAAATGGTCCTTCCTTCTTTTCTGTTTTCTCCTTTTTTGGCATGATTATGGATCACGGCTAACAGGTTCAAACATATTTGTAAAAATTGAAAATATGAAGTGATTATATTAAAAAGGAAATTTTATAAGGATAACAAAAAAGTATGTTATTATTTATAACTTTCAGGTATTAAATGTAACAAAAAATGTAGTCACACAGAATCAGAGTAACTGAATGGGAAATTTTCGTTTTGTTGTAAATGGTAATAATCAAAGAATTGGTTTATTTTTCTAAATAAAATTGTCTATTCAAAGACAGAATGAAAAAATATAAAATTTCAGCAGATACTTATCGTAAGCACTTTGCTTGCAATAAGTAGCTGTAAATAGAAGGGACGGACTTGATTCGTAACTCCATTTATCCATTACAAAAAAGCCTCACAAAGTCCAACCCTACGTCCCCGTCGTGAGAGGTGGAAACAGGTAACGCTGGCTAACAGGGCTCTGGTGAAGCTGGTGAGCCAATTTCCCATCAGTGGATAAAACAGATTACAGAAACGCAAACAATCATCAACACTACCGGCAACTGTCGTCGTGGAGCTCCTCCAAGAGGAAATATGATGTCAGCTAGTGAAAGCCTTAGAGAAGCTAGAAGATGGAATCTTCTTTCGACAAGGAAGCCAATCAGATTTGGAACATAGAATGTGCAAACTATGTACGAAGGAGGAAAGAGTGGGAATGTAGCAAAGGAGATGAGGAGCTATAAATTGCAAATGCTAGGTCTATGTGAGGCCAGGTGGACAAACTCTGGGGAAACCAGACTGAGCACAGGGGAGACCTTGCTCTATGCAGGTCATGAAGAAGAAAATGCACCGCACACGGAAGGAGTCGGAATCATGTTATCAAGAGAAGCAACACAAGCCCTTATAGGATGGGAACCAATCAACTCAAAGATGCTAGCTGCTAAATTCAGGACATCAAACAAGAGAATCACACTTAAAACCATAATGTGTTATGCCCCAACAAATGATGCAGATGTAGATGTCAAGGAGGAATTTTATGACAGGCTTCAGAGAGTGGTAAATGGTGTCCACGAGAGAGATGCTTATCCTTATGGGGGGTTTCAACGCAAAGATTGGACAGGACAACCACGGCTACACAGCAGTCATGGGGAGACATGGACTGGGTACCATGGGCAGTAAGAGAGGCGCAGATGCAGCTTCAGATCATCATCTGTTGGAAGGAAAGCTACAACTGAAGCTTAAAAGGTGCACTGATTCATTCACAAGGGTGAAATTCAACATAGAGAAATTAAAGGAGCAGGAGCATGTGCAACAATACCGGATGACTTTGAGAAACAGATTTCAGGTTCTGCAGGAAGTGGTTACAGAAGAGGGAACTATAGAGAGATATTGGAGCAGGGTCAAGGAGAACTGGAAGGCAACATGCGAAGAAGAACTGGGTAGAGGAAAAAAGCAACACAAACCATGGATATCACAGGCAACTTTAGATAAGATGGATGAGTTGGAGAAGGTGAAGAACTCACTAAATAGTGCCCGGACAAGAGCAACAAAGGCGAGGCTTGAAGAAGAACATCGACAAAAGCACCAAGAAGTGAAACAGAGTGTTAGCCAGAAAAAGAGGGCTTTTGTTGACGACTTGGCAACCAGAGCAGAGACAACAGCAGGACAGAGAAATATGAAGGAGTTCTATGACATCACGAGAATCCTAGCAGGAAACAGGAGGGCGCCAGAGAAGCCAGTAAAGGACAAGAATGGTGTCACTATAACAACATTGGAAGGACAGATAGACCGATGAAAAGAACACTTCAGTGCGCTTCTGAACAGGCCAGCACTTTAAGAGAGACCAAATATCGCTCCGGCAGAAGAATTGTTGCATATGCCACTACACAGCCCCACCAGGGAGGAAATCAAAAAGGCCATCATGTCACTGAAAAATGGCAAATCAGCAGGACCAAATGGGATCCCAGCTGAAGCACTGAAGGCAGATGTCTACAAGTCAGCAGACATGCTGCAGCCGCTGTTTGAAGACGTGTGGGAAGAAGAAGAAGTACCTCAAGATAGGAAAGAAGGGTATATAGTGAAGTTACCGAAGAAGGGAAACCTGCGTCAGTGTAAGAATTACAGAGGAATAATGTTGCTATCTGTTCCAGGGAAGGTCTTTAACAGAGTTCTACTAAACAGAATGAAAACGGCTGTTGACAATTGGCTCAGAGATGAGCAGGCAGGTTACAGGAACGAAAGGTCTTGCACGGACTTGATCACCACTCTTAGGATCATCATAGAGCAGTCTCTTGAGTGGAACAGCTAACTGCATGTGAACTTTATAGACTTCGAAAAAGCTTTTGATAGTTTAGACAGACAGGTACTATGATGGTTGATGGCACATTATGGGATTTCACAGAAATACATAGCTATCATAAGGAACACCTACGAGGGTATGGCATGTCAGGTCCTTCATAGAGGTACTGCAACAGAGAAATTCAGCATCAAGACTGGAGTTAGACAGGGATATCTTCTCTCCCCATTTCTCTTCCTTTTTACAATTGACTGGATAATGAAGGAGTCAACAAAGGACAAAAGAAATGGTATTCAGTGGACCCTTTGGCGTCAGCTAGACGACCTAGATTTTTCAGATGACATTGCTCTACTATCACACATACATTAACAGATGCAAGACAAGACTTCAACCTTGGAAGCGAATGTATCAAAAGTTGGACTGCGAATAAACAAGGACAAGACAAAAGTCACCAGAATAAATGCAAAGAAGGATGACAGCATTAGGTTAACAAGCAGGGATATAGAAGAGGTTAGGTCAATTACTTATCTGGGAAGCATAGTAGATGCGAGACATCAAGACAAGAATAGCCAAAGCAAGGACAGCGTTCAGCCTCCTCAGCAAAGTGTGGCGATCAAGAGAGATAGCTACTAAAACAAAGCTCAGGATCTTCAATTCAAATGTGAAATCTGTACTGATGTATGAAGCTGAAACTTGGCGCACTACAAATGTGGCAGACAGACTAATCCAGTCATTCATCAACAGATGTCTCCGACGGATCGTGAAACTTTGGTGGCCAAACCGTATCAGCAATCAAGACCTATGGGAACAAACAAGTCCTCCACCAGTACAGATAAGGAAAAGGAAATGAACATGGATCGGGCATACCCTCAGGAAAGACGAAGTTAACATTACTCGCAAGCCTTGCGATGGAACCCTTAAGGCAGACGGAAAAGAGGAAGACCTAGAGCCACATTGCGTAGAAGTCTAGAACAGGAGATGAAAGACAGCGGACATAGTTGGCACACCATAATGAACGCTGCCCAGGACAGACGCAAATGGAGGGAGATTGTTAGCGGCCTATGCTCTATGCCGGAGTGAACAGGCTTAAGTCAAGTAAGTAAGTAAGTCAAGCTATTACAAAAAAAGACTTCCACAACATATTCATAAACGTTTATGTGCTTTGTGCGATTTGAAATTATAGCTTTAGTATTTAGGAACCAGTCTTACGATAAGTAAGGTTTCACAGTATCAGGTTTGTAAAAAGTTTACAAATGCAAAATATTGGATACTCGTTGCTTTGGACGTGCAGGACCTACCCTGTCGAGTAATTTACCACTAGAGGCTAGGATGGTAAAGGAAATAAATATTTAAAAATTGGGTTTGAAAGCTTTCTTTGCTAAAATTCCTTTTGGTTTATTATTTTTAAATGTTCCCATTTTCGTACAGCTCCTAGAATATTGTACCTTACAGAGTCGAGAACTTCAGGAATAACAATAATAAATTACTGCAATTTTTTATTTGTGATTATAAGGGGCAAACTACAACAATACCCACAAAGATCTAATTAATAAACATTTTATGTTATTGACTAGAGATGAATGCTTTTTATTTATAACCTTTGACCAGAACTAACAGAAGGCAGATGTAACGATATTAGACTACGGTCATAATAGTCGGTATATAACTTGTACAATGACACCTTTGTATATTGAGCATGCGCATTAGTGAGATCCGACATTAAAACATGTAGACGTGCTCCACGCTGTCTGATATTATCACGGAATACCACAGACTCTCATAACGGACAATGCTTCTCGGTTTCATTGTAAGTTTTTTACTGATATTTGGGGAATTGAACATCTCACAAGTTCTCCATTGTATTCGCAGAGCAATGAATTCATTGAAAGAATGGTTCAAACTGTAAAAAACATCTTGAAGAAAAGTGAAGTATCAGGTGAAGATCTGTATATAGGAATGTTAAACAGCAGAACAACACCTGTTGACAACAAATTACCATCTCCATCATTTTTGTTAAACAACCGAACATTCCGCACACAGCTAATTTGTAGTGGTAATCTACAAAGACAAATATCTACTGAAAATCATTTACAAGTTCGTCAAGACCAACAAAAAGAGGAACTTGACAAACGTGCAACACATAGTTTGAAACCATTAAATTCTAAACAAAAGCTTTCGGTATTTCTTCAAGATAAGCGTATTTGGAAACGTGTAATTGTAAAAGAGAGGGAAAATCTGCCTCGTTTATATAAATTCGTTCTCCAAGATGATCGAGAATTTCGTCGAAGTAGAGCTCATCTGAAATCTGTCCATGATAACTATAGTAAGGAATCGCGCAACACACCCTTGACTTCTGCAGAGGTGAAACTCCCGGGAAAGATTCTAATGTTTTGCAATCACCTCAGAACACTACTACGTTACCAAGGGTTACCAACGTTTTTACGAGTGATCAATCGAGTGACATTCCTGACGTGGTTACGCGTAGTGGGTGTGTTGTGAAAGTGCCAAGAAGGCTTGACTTGTGTCTTATGAACACTTAAGGACATTTTAATTTTGTTATTTACATTGATGTTCATGCTTCTTTCAGTCATTGAAGTCCTTGTTGTTTTCAGTTTTAGCAATAGTTACTTTATTTTAGTTAACTGATAGTTTTGTGAGTTAGCTGAAGAGCTAGTTGGTGAAAACTGATGATAGATGTAAAGCTCTTCATTTGTAAAGAGGGAGATGTAACGATATTAGACTGCGGTCATAATAGTCGCTTACTTGCACTGTGATACCTTAATGTATTGAGCATGCGCATTATTGAGATTCGATATAAAAGCATGTAGACGTGCTCCACGCTGTCTGATATTATTTGGCTCACACAGGTATATTTACAGCAGACAAATAAATTTGTTCTCACTCTCTCTCTCTCAAATTTTTCTCAAGAAGAGGACAAAATTCATTCACCTTTGTCTTGTAAATCTTATAAATGTAGGGTAGAAATATCAGAATAAGATATTTCAGTATTATGTGAAGGACTCGTCGGAATCGGGTAAGTTGTTTCTCATATTTTGTATCTTACGTATGTTTTATACATGGCTGTTTACCCTGATAGTGTTGTTGAGAATAGTTAATACTAAATTGTATCCAAGGGCGTTTCATCTGTGCTGATATCTAAATAAGTAAGGGGCAGCTATCCATTCAACTGCGTTGGACAGCATCAACAGTTATTATCAGTATTTTTCTTGAACTCGGTAAGTTAGCGCGCTTCATTGGTTTTCACCAATCAACCCTAGAATTTAAATACTTTCAGAGAATGTAAGACACGAGATTGCAATTGTAAACCGTAATTAGAGTTAGTCAAATTATCAGGCCATCCTGAATTAATATTTTATATATTTCAAATATTGTAACTTTTATCATTTTCTTGAACAGTTGAAACAGTAAAACTTGAGTATTTACAAGCTGTTTGCTGGTTTGTTGGGTCTATGGTCACAAGTGTGAAAGAACAGTTCTGCAAGAAAAGACTATAGGACAAGCCTCTATGAAGACCAGAGTNGTGTGTTGTGAAAGTGCCAAGAAGGCTTGACTTGTGTCTTATGAACACTTAAGGACATTTTAATTTTGTTATTTACATTGATGTTCATGCTTCTTTCAGTCATTGAAGTCCTTGTTGTTTTCAGTTTTAGCAATAGTTACTTTATTTTAGTTAACTGATAGTTTTGTGAGTTAGCTGAAGAGCTAGTTGGTGAAAACTGATGATAGATGTAAAGCTCTTCATTTGTAAAGAGGGAGATGTAACGATATTAGACTGCGGTCATAATTATCGCTTACTTGCACTGTGATACCTTAATGTATTGAGCATGCGCATTATTGAGATTCGATATAAAAGCATGTAGACGTGCTCCACGCTGTCTGATATTATTTGGCTCACACAGGTATATTTACAGCAGACAAATAAATTTGTTCTCACTCTCTCTCTCTCAAATTTTTCTCAAGAAGAGGACAAAATTCATTCACCTTTGTCTTGTAAATCTTATAAATGTAGGGTAGAAATATCAGAATAAGATATTTCAGTATTATGTGAAGGACTCGTCGGAATCGGGTAAGTTGTTTCTCATATTTTGTATCTTACGTATGTTTTATACATGGCTGTTTACCCTGATAGTGTTGTTGAGAATAGTTAATACTAAATTGTATCCAAGGGCGTTTCATCTGTGCTGATATCTAAATAAGTAAGGGGCAGCTACCCATTCAACTGCGTTGGACAGCATCAACAGTTATTATCAGTATTTTTCTTGAACTCGGTAAGTTAGCGCGCTTCATTGGTTTTCACCAATCAGTTTTTAGAATTTGTAAACATACGGAAGAACCCTAGAATTTAAATACTTTCAGAGAATGTAAGACACGAGATTGCAATTGTAAACCGTAATTAGAGTTAGCCAAATTATCAGGCCATCCTGAATTAATATTTTATATATTTCAAATATTGTAACTTTTATCATTTTCTTGAACAGTTGAAACAGTAAAACTTGAGTATTTACAAGCTGTTTGCTGGTTTGTTGGGTCTATGGTCACAAGTGTGAAAGAACAGTTCTGCAAGAAAAGACTATAGGACAAGCCTCTATGAAGACCAGAGTATTTGTCCTTCAAAGCTGCAAACGAACTGGAAATTTACAACATTGGATATATATATATATATATATATATATATATATATATATATATATATATATGCCTGAATGTGGAGATAGATCAACAGTGCTAAAGGATTGTTACGTTTTCGTCCTTAAAGGGCAATTCACAGGGTGTACCTAAAGATTACAATACCTTGACTAATATGAACAAATATCCTGGAGAAAGTCCCACATTTTAAGGAGCTGCTGAAACCTAAGAATAACCAAGTTGTGTAAGTTGTAGATTGATACAGTTTGCAAGAGCAAAGTCAATTCTTGTGCCAGTGGAAGCCCGAAAAAGCCAATACATCAAACGGGACCAAGTTAGAGACGTTCAAGTTTGAGCTGGGAAAAAAAACTTACCTTCATAACAGAAGAATATAAGGGAGGAAAAAAATTCAAGACAAGTGGGAAAGTACTGCATGCAAAGTCCTGGAATGCAAAGGCAACCATACGTACCTAGTGGAAAGACCAGATAGATTGGGGACACTTAAGACGATAAACAGGACGGAGATGCACCCCAGTGCAATCAAAATTGAACCAAAATAAAGAGGTCAATCCCGATCACCAAGAACAAAAACAAAGATGCTACAAAAGTGATGAAACGAACAACCATCAAGTAGCAGGACGGTCAACACGAGCTAGAAAAGGAAAGCCACCCACTTGAATTTTATGTGTTACCTGCTTCCATTTTTACTACATTCAGACGTTGCTTGTGACTCAAGCAATTCTTTTGCGCAAACCTTACCAAAAAAATATGGGAACAGTCAAACCATACTTTTTTGCAAGCTCATGATCCTTGGTAAAATTGGCAAAAAGCAGGTTCATATACGACTAGCTCTAGGTATTCTAGATTTGGTTTTTGAAAGGAAGGAGGGGGTAAACTAACATTAGTATTGAGAATTGATCTTGAATACCTTGAGACAGCAACTGCAAGGTGCGTACGAGAAATCAATAGATGTCATGTTTAAAAAGAAGAATGTATCAACAGATTAACAACTCATATTATGTCACCCATATTCATGGTGAAACAAATCTATTCACGTTATGATGACTAACAGTTCAAGGTACCTAAAAACTATTTAAAACGTATTTTGAAATTACGTTATTTTCTCACTTTTAAGGCATGATTTGACGCCATTTTGTAATGTCTATTTAGAAAAAGGCTATTTTGTAAAAGCAGCAGATTCTTATTTGTGTTCAAAATTTATAAAACATCATGTTTGCAGAAATAGTTTGGATACTAAGAATATTATTCACAAAATATATTTGGGTAAAGGCTAGGTTTCCAAGGCATCTTAACAAAATACTTTTTGAAATATCTGAAGGGAGTTGGACTTAATAAGACATTTCATTGCTTTAAACAATTGAAGATTTGCAGACCTTGATGAATAAAGTAAAAGAGAATGGAAAAGTATATAATATGAAAATGAACACCTAAAAGACAAAAGTAATGCTTATAAGAAGGACAGCCTATAAAATACAAGTTAAAATCAGCATAAACGGTACACAACTAGAACAAGTATCAAAATTTTTATAGCTTGTATATTTGATAACAGAAGACGTCAAGAATGATATCACTAGGTACAAGAAAATGTGTTCTTTGGTGTTACGTATTGTTTGCATTAAAATATGGGGCAGAAACATAGTCAGTATCAAAGCACATATCCTTTGAAATGTGGTGCTACTGGAGAAATCTGAGAATTTTATGGACAGGTAAAGTTACGAACAAGGAAGTTTCATACAGAATTAACAAAGATAAATAACTAACTAAGGAACTCAGATAAAGAAATGGAAGCATTTTTTGATACCTCGTAAGACAACACCATACACATGCAACGGTGGAAGGAAAAGTGAATGGCAGAAGAGAAGAAGGAAGGCCCAGGGCAACCTGGTTTAAAAACATCAACCAGTTGACAGATCTGAAATATGCAGAGGCAACAAAAAACAGTATATATCATCGTGATGAGTATAGAATTATGGTCTCCAAACCCCGCTCATAGAATTAAAAAAATGAATGAATGAATGAATCTGATATTTACTTTAATGTTCCAGAAAGCAAAGAATCTAAACCCCCCAAAAATAAAAGTGGCGTCTGGAACCGAACTGACAAAATGTAAAGCAAAATCTACGTAAGTATACTTTAAACTTGCCAAATCTACAAAATGCAACAGACATAATATTACTGGCACAAGACAACATCTCGTGTCGTATACTTTTAGTTAGTAGAGGTTATGTATAAATTATATCTGTATTCTTTGCTTCCGAATTTCTAGATTTATAAGTATGTAGACAAAAATGATGAAGTCTGAATATCGACCACCAACATACTATGCAATGGAATGCATTTATGCAAGGTGTGCAAGGTGTGTAAGGTGTAATAAAAGTCAACTCCGTTATGAGAAAAATGGGAATTTAATCGCCTTTTCTTCCCTAAAACAAAACGGGATTTTTTACGATTTGGAGTAAAAATGGAGTCACTAAAATCCGGCATATAGAACATACTGGTGCTAAAGACACCTTGTTAATATTGAACAATTTTCGCATTTTCGAATATTTATTGTTTTCTGACAAAACTAGTGCAGATTGTCTGAACACTGGCCTTTTTGGCGAGGGACCAGACTAGAATCGTTTGGAACAATTAGCTACAAGCTTCACAAAGCTATTTTACAGCTACGTACAGCTATTCTAAAATTGTACTACACTGAGAATACTACGTGCTTTAAAAAGATGATATATTTTTATTTGAAACAGAAGCTTCTAGTTTGGGATGTACTGGATTATGATCCCATCACTATTGACAAAACAAACGTAAAACCTCATTTTTTAATAGCTTCCTTCAAGAATCATGTTCTAAAGTTATGTTAAAAATAACCAAATTTACAACATCAACACGTAACAAAATTAACCTTTTGCTACCACTAATATCCTGTGTGAATAGCAAGGATTAAAAACAAGAAAAAAGATAGTACGGTTTCATTTCAAATTGCATAACAATGAACTCCTCTTCTTCACCTTTCTTTCTCTCTCGTTTCTTTTTTTGTTTGTTTTTGAAGAGGAGGAGGAGGAGGAGGTGGAGGAAGAGATCGAACAAAATAAAAAGAGAGCCACAAACACAAGGTTTGTAGACAGAAAAAAGCATAAAGAAATTACATCTGAGGTAAAAAAAATCAATCCCCTATCTAAAGAAAGAAATTCGAAATTTAAGCTATTGTAATAATATCCTTAAAGCAGCAGCTAATGTCGTAGGACACTTGTTTGGTATTAAGATAAGGCAAGATATTAGAGCAAAAACCGAACCAAGGTGGAAACTACGGTTGAGTTCCCAACTCAGAGAACTAAGGAAGGACACTGTTAACTGAGTTTTACAAATTAATTCTCTGAGGATTGAAACCACTGGAGAAATA
>RDPX01000013.1:2425061-2466907 GCA_003991215.1 Morbakka virulenta | reverse complement strand
GTCTGGAACCGAACTGACAAAATGTAAAGCAAAATCTACGTAAGTATACTTTAAACTTGCCAAATCTACAAAATGCAACAGACATAATATTACTGGCACAAGACAACATCTCGTGTCGTATACTTTTAGTTAGTAGAGGTTATGTATAAATTATATCTGTATTCTTTGCTTCCGAATTTCTAGATTTATAAGTATGTAGACAAAAATGATGAAGTCTGAATATCGACCACCAACATACTATGCAATGGAATGCATTTATGCAAGGTGTGCAAGGTGTGTAAGGTGTAATAAAAGTCAACTCCGTTATGAGAAAAATGGGAATTTAATCGCCTTTTCTTCCCTAAAACAAAACGGGATTTTTTACGATTTGGAGTAAAAATGGAGTCACTAAAATCCGGCATATAGAACATACTGGTGCTAAAGACACCTTGTTAATATTGAACAATTTTCGCATTTTCGAATATTTATTGTTTTCTGACAAAACTAGTGCAGATTGTCTGAGCACTGGCCTTTTTGGCGAGGGACCAGACTAGAATCGTTTGGAACAATTAGCTACAAGCTTCACAAAGCTATTTTACAGCTACGTACAGCTATTCTAAAATTGTACTACACTGAGAATACTACGTGCTTTAAAAAGATGATATATTTTTATTTGAAACAGAAGCTTCTAGTTTGGGATGTACTGGATTATGATCCCATCACTATTGACAAAACAAACGTAAAACCTCATTTTTTAATAGCTTCCTTCAAGAATCATGTTCTAAAGTTATGTTAAAAATAACCGAATTTACAACATCAACACGTAACAAAATTAACCTTTTGCTACCACTAATATCCTGTGTGAATAGCAAGGATTAAAAACAAGAAAAAAGATAGTACGGTTTCATTTCAAATTGCATAACAATGAACTCCTCTTCTTCACCTTTCTTTCTCTCTCGTTTCTTTTTTTGTTTGTTTTTGAAGAGGAGGAGGAGGAGGAGGAGGAGGTGGAGGAAGAGATCGAACAAAATAAAAAGAGAGCCACAAACACAAGGTTTGTAGACAGAAAAAAGCATAAAGAAATTACATCTGAGGTAAAAAAAATCCATCCCCTATCTAAAGAAAGAAATTCGAAATTTAAGCTATTGTAATAATATCCTTAAAGCAGCAGCTAATGTCGTAGGACACTTGTTTGGTATTAAGATAAGGCAAGATATTAGAGCAAAAACCGAACCAAGGTGGAAACTACGGTTGAGTTCCCAACTCAGAGAACTAAGGAAGGACACTGTTAACTGAGTTTTACAAATTAATTCTCTGAGGATTGAAACCACTGGAGAAATAGTAAAGAATAAATTTAAGATCTATGAAAACAGTAATAAGGTAGTAATAGAAGAACTGAAAAAGCGAGTTACAGCTAAGAAAATATGAGAAGAGAATTAATCAACACCAACAAAAACGAATGTTCAGTAATGAACTGAAGATGCTTTTTCAGATATTAAAAGGAAAAGAGAGGAATGATAATGATAAGTCCCTGGAAAGGGATTTTGGAAAAAGAGGTCGATCATAATAAAAAGGAAAATGGACTGAGTCAGTTGAAAATGAGGCTCATGTAAAGACATAACAGCAGGCTACTCTGAATGTGTCAATTGGAACGCTCAGAAAGCAGGTTAATAAATTGTTAAATTCGAAATCACCAGGGCCAGTTGGTGTCCAAGGATGCCGGATTTCCTTGCAGCTATGTATGATAATTGCCTGATATCTGGTTATGTTCCCGAGTGGTTAACTAAGGAAGCAAAAATCCTGATAATAAAGGATAAAAATAAGGAAAATGACATAACCAACTATAGGCCAATTACCTCACTTTTATTACTCTGGAAGCTAATCACTGGTATTTTAGCGAAGGAATTTTATGACCATCTTGAAATGAATGACTTACTTCCTGTCTAGCGAATGGGATGTCATAAGGGAAGCCATGGAACTAAGAATAAATAATAATTATTATAAATTTATATTATAAATAATTATTGATAGGTAAGATGATTATTACGAACGGTAAGCGAAGACTCACTGGACCAGCCATGGGATTGATGGATTATAAAAGGCCTTTGATATTGTGCGTTATTCGTGGATATTGAAGTGCCTTGAGATCTTTAAAGTGGCTGATGAAAGCAAAATTTACATAAAAATACCAGGCGGAGTATCAGTAAGGGAAGTAAAAGTAAAGCAAGGAATTTTCTAAGAGATATTTTATCACCACTCTTATTTGTAATTAGTTTAATCCCGACATCTTTTGTTTTACATATAGTACAAGCTGGGTATGATCTGAACAAGGGTGAAATATCGATAATTCATCTACTTTTCTTGGATAATTTCAAACTGTTTAGAAAAAATGAAAAAGAGCTTGAGGTGCTATTTAATACAGTTGGTGTATTCAAATGAAATCTTTATTGAGTTTAGCGTTAGTAAATGCGGTGTCCTCGTGATGAAAAGAGGGAAAGTGTTTAGGAATAAAGGCATACAGATACCAGCGGGCGAGATTATAAAAGAGATTAAAACTGAAGGCAGATACAAGTATCTGGTAGTACAGAGACTGACAACATTAAGGATAAAAAGATGAAGGAAAACGTGAAAGCTGAATATATAAAGCGACTTAAAAACATACTGAAGTTCCAATTGAACAGTAAGGATGTTGTAAAGGCTATCAACTCTCGGGCTGTGTCACTCATCAGATATATTGCAGGGATTTATAAGGAGAATCTAACTAAACTGGAGAGCTTAATAAGAAAACAGGAAAGTTTTTTACCATCCTTAAAATGTTTCACAAAAGAGCCGATGTGGACTGACTCTATCTTAAAATATCGGAAGACTGTGTCCTTGTTAAAAAGAATTGTTTACATAAGTAAGGCTCGGAAAGAGGGAACCCTACTCTTGAAGCTGTGATGAAGGTGAAAGTAATCAGTGAGGGTAAACCAAAGAATGAAATTAGGCAAGAGCGAAAAGACAGCTTGAGCAGTAAAGAACTGCATAGTCTTTTTCTCAAGAACACCGAGTTCGGAGAAAAACAGCCATGGAACTAGTTAAAGATTGGCAACCTTAAGAAAAGAACCAAATGAATGATGATGACTTCTCAGGAACAGGCTTTGAGAACCAAATGAATTCAGTTTTATATTGACAAAATAATCCCCCCAACCCCTCACACACTTTGTAGACTTTGTCGGGAACGTGATGAAACCGTTGTGCGGATAGTGTCAGAATGTTCATTGCTGACCCAGAAGCAATACAAAGAATAGAGAATGACGTTTTTGCTAACGTTATACACTGGGAACTAAGCAAACGTAATAATTTGACCTACTGGGAAAAGTGGCATGAGCAAACCCCAAAACCAGTGACAGAGAACGATCAGATAAATATACTTTAGGATTTTGAAATTCACACTGCTAAGGAACTAAAGATAATAAGCCGAACATTCAAACCTTAACTAAACAAAAAAAGATCTTGTTTGATCATTGACGTTGCCTGCCCATTTAACACAAGGGTCTAGATAAAAGAGAATGAAAAACGTACCAACTATCAGATCAGGACTTAAAAGGGGAAATGATGAAAATCTGGGGTTGTAAAAACACCAAAGACACCAAACCACCATTGGAACGTTTGGCACTATTTCAAAGCATTGACTGACGAATGACTAAACAACATCATCCCTAACATTATTTTGCGACCACTACTAAAAGCCTGCATACATGAAACAGAAAAAAATCCTTCGCCATGTGTTCAATATCTCAGGCTACATGTGGTGGCTTGATATCTGGCGTAACAACCAGCAAAAGCTACATCAAGTTTTCATTTGAACTTTACAGAATAATAAAAAAAACTATTAATTAATAGTAAATCCTATTCCCATTTTTCTGTAGATTTAGGCACTCTTCGCTGTTGAAAGTTTTATGTGACAGCAGACAGATTGTATTTATTGTGTTTTCTTGATTTCTATATTTGTCACAACACTTATCTCTGTGCAATAAGTCTTGTCAGACAAATGGATTTTTTCTTGCGATTTCTTGGAATCTTTGCACCCAAATATGACGAATATTTTTAGTGATACAGCTAAGCTGATCATGTTAATCATTTTCAATTTGAGGACCTTCTGTCATTTGTTTACTTTTCAGGCTCTTCTGTCTGTTAAGATGCCCTTTTGCTATTCGTTTCAGTCAGCTGATAATTCCTCTTATCAAACCCTCTGCAGCCTCCATAGCAATAATGAATTTCAAAACTAACTGATTTTGTTATCTTTTCTGACTTGAGATGGATGACATTTTCTCTTTAAGTTCAAAAAGTGGAAAATATGAGTCTGTCAAGTTGGATTTGAGTCAGTGCCTATACCTGACATTACGGCTTGCTCTACACACTGATCTATCGGCGCTCATTCCTAACTTGATCATTTTTTGCAATCATATCTTTCATTTGAGTGTATGGGTTTTTCCCCCAGGTTCAAATCTCTGAACATCTCATTCCAATCACTCACATAGAACCAAGTGTTGGACAAAACGACGACTTCCTGTCCAAGATCAGATCAACCAATCCAAACATACATAGAGGGCAGGTAATTTGTGAAAGTGAAATGAAATTAGATGGCAAAAAAACCCCACAAACAATATACCTGATGGAAAACCTATAGGTTTCATATTTTACAATTCNTTTCTTTAATGACTTTTTTAAAGCCAGATACACGACGTTTCTATAATAAATCTCATTTGTTTTTCTGTTTAAATGAAATTTTGAGTCCTCTACTTAATACAGTGCTGTTAATATTATAGATATTAAAGAATTTTTACTATCTATATGCTAGTTCAAAGAGAAGCAACGAAAGTTAAAACGCAGTCAAAATTCTTTTTACATTTTTCCATGTCAAATTCACTACTTTGTACATGTTAACTTGAACTGAAAACATCCACCTCGACAAAATTCAACTAGAGTGATTTTGTTTTTATGCATATAGTCGATCACATAAAATTACCAAAAAATAATTGTACTACTCCGTTACGAGTGGCATACTATTGATTTTGTACATGATCTGGGTGATAGAATTGGGAAAAGGAAGAAATTAATAAATTGAAAGATTAAATACTTTCATTGAATAACGCCATTAGGAGCCGTGGCTTAATGGTTAGTGTTAGTGTTAGGGTTAGGGTTAGCACACTGTGCTAACCCTAACCCTAACCCAGTGTGCACAGTAACCAAGAGTTCCGGGTTCGATTCCCCGAGCTGTCGAGGAGAATGTGGAACTTTGCAAAGAAAAAAAACCCCATTGTTTGGCGTCAGGAAGGGCATCCGGCCAAATCAAAGTCCCTCTGAAGGGCACCGTCTGAGCCCCGTCTTGCTGGGGAAAAATGACGTTAAAACTAAAAAAAATATAATTGAATAATGCCAAAGACAGTGCTCGATAAAAAGATTCGTAGAGCGTTTATATAAATATAAACGCTCTACGAATTTATATAAGTTATAAATATTTGGAATTAATATACATATAAATATATAAATTGAAAGATTAAAAAGTACAAAGGAAAAATCTAAATAAGTAACCCTCCGTATTAACCTGGCTTCAAGCCTTGCTTGGAGTGAAAGACCTAAATATTACATACAAAATGAAACTTGATAGTGGCACGTTTAGACTTATTTCTAACAAAGGTACAATTTTGGCTCCAATCCACCCATCCACATTTTTTCGTGATATAAGGCACACTTTTATTGCAATAAATAGCACAGAAAAATGTTCCTTATTGGCAAGGTTTCAAACCGAACAACTGCTGAATAAATAAGATTTTCAAATCTAGTTAGCAAACGAAGTGCAATATCCTGCACTCGCAGGGAAACCCAAACAATAAGTGCCACATACAACTTACACTATTCTGATAAGAATCATTTTCCACTAAATTCAAAAATGAAGCAATTAAACACACCCTTTGAATGCTGTCATTCTACTGCAGTTGTACTGCAACCAACCAATTTTCATGCTGTGAGAAATTCTTCCTCGTCTGTGAAGGGCATTCTGCTTGCCACAGAGTTAAGAATGGTTATTTACGAAATAGAACGAGGTTTTATTCCAAGTTGTTAGTTAATTATTATATGTCTTTACCGTAGAACTTTATGTCGAAGCGAGAAAGTAATGACAGTTTTGAGATTAAAGAGTGTAAAGTAATTGGTAGAGCCATGACTGCAGTTCACTTAGAATCAGTCAAGTCTATTCATATCCAGGTTTTACCATCTGTGCTTTTATTACTACAGAATTTTACGGTGTGTTTGTAATCCTCTCTTTGTTTCCCTCATTAATGAAATAGCTCTCGATTTGTTTGCTCTGATTTTAGCCTCTTGGTTCAAATGAAAATGAAAACTAAGTTGATTTAGGTTGATTCAATTAATGACTGATTCTTTTTAGATTTTGTTTGGCTTCAGCTTTTTCCATGCTCTTTCCTTATTTTTCTCACACTAGACCAGAGCTCATTAATTCTTTTCTTTATTCACTGCACGAGGTGACCATGCCTTTTCCATCGATTACATAACATCCCAATATATTTTAATATATTGCATATGATCTGATGATCAAATGGTTTGGTTGTTCTTATTTATTCAAAGAATTTCCACTACAGTGATAACCACAAGTTTATTGCGGAAAGGGCTTGCCATCACCAAAGAATGAGTCATTTATTAATCTGACGATTCATTTAATCAAAGTTTTAGCAGTCAAGGCCTAATAAAAATGAGGATACTATGGATGTATTGTGATATAATTACCGTGTAATATTCATTAGCTTTCTAAAGAGAATTTACTCTAAAAGAAAATTTTTCCCACACATGCTTTCTAGAAGTAAAAAAGACTTTGTTTCTTTGTAAAACGCGATTTTGTAGAATCTAAATCATTTTGCAGTAAACTACTGTTTTATATTTTTGGGGTTGTTTTCCAGTGTCACACACACTGCTTTTCGCATTAACATTTAGTATAACAGGAATTAAAAATTTTACTTGAAAAAAGCCGTTAGGAAAAATCGTCTCACATTGTTATATATATATATATCTTTATCTTAAATCAAGAGAAAAAGTAGCTAAAAAATGAATAATAGAAGAGGCCTCGTTGATCACAACACGTGTATGGACATGAAACATTATTGTAAAGTACATTTTTGTACGTGGTTCACAAGAGTTAGCAAAACGTTACCCCATCAATTAATGAATGATGCCCTAGAGTGACACCAAAGTGAAGTAAAATCATCTTTAAATTTGTTAGAACGATATGATCTATTTTACACAATTACAGAAAACATAGAAAAAACATTAAGAAAACAGAAAAAAAATAGTATGGCAGAAGTAGCAAACAGATCATTAAATGTAAAATAACTAAAATGGTTGAAACGTATGCTGTGGCTTTAAACAATTGCATTTTCTATTTATGAATAAAGTTTATGTCACCAATTAAAAATTTTTGTTTGTTTAATATTGCCAACAATTCGAAATTTATGTGCTTTTACAAGTTTGTAGTCAAGGCTCTAATCTTCTCGTCATCCAAAGAGACCACTCTGATACCACAATGGTAAGTGTAAAACAGGTAATGATAAAATTATTATTTATAAAAACCAAATTAAGTGATGCAGTTAAAGTGACCACAGGGTTTGACTCATCAGGGTCACTTCTCGAAACTCCTTCTCAGCTTTCAACACAAGATACAAAAGTACCATTGAGACTTTCTTGATAAATTTCGTATGTCTATGATGCTCTCCAAGTCCATATTTACACTATTTCAGTAAAAGAAAAACGGCAAAGTCTGTTTAAAATATTTTATACCCTTTTTTGATACCATCTCTCCTTGCACCATTTTTCTTTATTTGTTTACCGCACCCACTTATTATAAATTTACCCTGCGTCATTATCTAGATGTAGGCATATTTTGGATACTAATCCTTTGTCTTAAGGAACCTTACATATTTAAAAGAGTTTGTTTTCTGATCGCAAAGCCTGTAATATAAGTAAATTTTCTTTGGAACCGAGGATATTGTACACATAGTATACTTAACAGTATACAAGGTTCCATATTGCTGGATATTTTAATTAGGCATGTAGTTGATACTATTGACTTTATGATAAATGACTGCTGCTTATTGCAGGAACTTTGTCACCCAACAAATTTCCTCAGTCTGCTGGTCTACTGACAAAACATTGTGCTGGTTTTTTTCTTGACCTCAAAGCTCAATTCTGACGGAAACTTAACCAAAAGTTAATATGGTATTAGTAACAGCAAATATTTCCATCATACCGGTAAAGTACTCTTTTTTGTGGAATCTGTCCTAACACTATTCGGTTAAGTGTTACGAGCAATAAAAATTATTGTACCACAAGAATTCCAGTTCACCCCTTCAGGTTCTAAAAGTCCACATGCAACACAAATAACAATATGTCGTTGAGCGTCGTGTCTACTGAAGACTATAAGGCTCTATTGTTATACAAAGGTACAAAGCAGAGAAATAAAAGCTATGGATCTAACTTTACAATAAAGATCTATTTTTCCTGTATGCCTACAGATTGACACTACAATTCTATCTTTATACTCAAACGGATTAAAGTCTCGATTTTGTTAATTTCCAAAATGAATTTATAAGGACAAGAAGATTTATTGCTTATTGCTTTGATTTTGAGATATAGACAGAAGGAACGAAAGACAAACATTTGTGAGATATTCATAGCAAAAAAAAACAAATTTGGAATTCTCAGTGAGATATATGTCCTTAACAGAGACTCCTATTTGGAGTAAGATGAACATCAACTTTACTTTTATTTATTACATATGTATTTGTAACAGCTATCTAAAAGTTATTAAGGTTCGCGCGGATTAGTTTTAACTAGAAACTTATGCTTAAAAGTGAAAAGTAGGATGAGTGGTGGATAAAGTCATTTTATTTCAAAAGCAATAATCCTGGGGTGTTGATGAAAATTGATGTCAATCATAAAGTAAATAGGGCAAAAATAAGAAAATTAATTTGCCAAATTGTTGGAATTCGCTTAAAGGTATTTTTCAACCATGAAAGCTAACCAAGGACATTAGCTCTAGAAGTGACTGGTTGAAATTACTTCTTGATTAAAAACCTGGCTACCTGGCACAATGTCATTTTGGCCTCGAATCCATCTGCTTGATTTGATTTTGCGATTCAGTTGTGATGCTATTTATACATATACAAGAGCATATTCTACTTTTTAAAAATGGGTTTTTGTAGAAACCTCCCCTCTAAAAAAAATTTGAGGGGCGTATCACACGTCCACATTTAAAGGGTAAATCAATAATTTTGAGATATGAGAAATCGATTTTGATTATTTTCTGTTTTCTTTAGTTTTTTTTAGAATGTTACAGGTAAGTGTAAATACCATTACCCATGTGTTGCAAAAACTTCCTGCTAAACCCGCTTCACAAAAGTGTCCTGAGAATGACCAAGAAATGCCTTCGGTCTGTGTTAGTAGCCGCAGTCGAGGCAGGGGCTGCAGAGAATCTAGCAGCATATGTGCTACATCATCACATCACATCGTCTCAGTCACTCCAAACTTCAGGTGATGCAGTCAAAAACAGCTGTCTCTTGGGTTAATCATTTATCTCGTGGGTGACTTTCAGTGCCTTGGAAAAAGGAGTGCTTAGGGCTGGAATCAAACGAAATATTTCTCTCCACCTTGATAAATGCATTAGTTCATTCTCGGATGAGGTCGCGTCATTGTATTTTGAAAACAAGGTTTTTATTCGAATTAATCAGCTGAACAAAGATGTAAATACTGAAGGACAGAAGGACAGAAAATGAAGCACTTAACCAACTGAAGATATGTAGCAAAATAGTATTAGTACTTTTATAATAAGGTTAACTTCAGTATGGACATAAATTAAAGGTAATTAAATATTAAGTACATTCATTCCCCCGTGATCGTTTAGTAATACCTCTCTACGATCTTAGAATGCCAATAATCAATCAATTTACTTGAAATCATTTCGACGGCATGTGTTTGATCCAAGATGACTTCATAATAGCGGTAGCTGAATAAACGCGCGTTATTGATTAACTGTGTTTATAATAAGTGTAAACGTAAAATTATATTTTGAATCACTTTTCTGAAAAAAGCCAAGTGTATTAGTTTTATCATTTTTCATCACCAGAAGGTGGCGCAAAAAGTGTGAGGAGCCCAGAGTTTGTCCTGATCTCGTACTTAAAACTGGAAATGAGCATGAGTGATATTTCCTCTGTCGACCATCTATCGAATCCAAAAGAAAGGAATAATCACCATCATCATCTTACGGGAGGTTTAAAATTAACCGGCGTGGCTCTCCATTTCCGTCTTTACTGCGCCAGTTTGTACAACTAAACCATACTTCTTCCACCCGAAATCTCTTTATAAAAAAAAAAAGGAATAATGGACATTCAAAAAAGTGCAGGGAAAACATTTGTTTACCATGTAAACAAATGTTTTCCCGTTCTGATACCGTTGGTTACCAATGTTAGGGAGCTTCTATGTGTGAATTTGAATCAGTTAGGATCCCATCATATCTCAGCTTGTATAAACATTTGCTCAGCCGCCAGGTGCCGCTTTACAGCCAAAAAATTTTCAACAGTCTATTGTGTGTTTCCTGCTTTCTAAATAGAAGACGAAACATTTATAAATTTATCTGGAATGTTCTTTATGTACAACTTATAATCATTAAAATTGATAAAATTTATCTTTTCATACAGTGTAATACAGGTAATTATAGTAATTGTTAGAATTTGTCAAACTCAAGAAATTCAGACTTGCAGATAACAAAAACACTTAAAATGGTTCATGTCCAAGAAAGAAAAGTTGATTTTTATGTATCAGTGTAACTCAGAAAACCTCTTTTAAAATCAAGTATTACAGCGCTTGTTACAAATCAGAACAAGGTTTACTACAAATTAAGGTAGCCTTGTAATTAAAAATTAATTATTCTTTTTTATTACAAATTAGAGAGGTATTGCAAATTAGGGCTAATAATCATTTATTCTTTTATGGTTAAGGATAAAGCCAATAAAGCTAAGGTAGTGAGAAGAAAAGACAAAAAAAAAAGATTTAACTGACAAAAAATGACTTGCTCGTTACCATCACTTTGCACGATAGAAAGAATCTTTTCTGTCCTTCTCTTTAAAAACAGTTTATTTCTAAAAGATAGAACAGAACGAATGGGTGTATCGCATTCAGTAAACTTTGAGCTTAACAGTCCAAAATCTCCTTTTCTTTCGAAATACAAATTGGCCTAGACGTTTAGCGGATTTTCAAGTTCCTTGGAGGCTTTCAAATTGATCTCTGTCTGACAGAAGAGTCTTATGCTTTTTCTTTTACAATTTTTAGAAGTTCTAGCCTAATGCCACTTAGCAAACCATGAAAATTACAAAGGCAATTTGAAAAATAATTAATTTTGATAGCAATATAATTCGTACATAACCCAGTAGTGCCTAAAAGATCAACTTGATAAAGTTCATCAATAAGGAATTATAACGTAAGTAATATATATTAAACGAGGTTAATTGGTATTTCCACGGTTCATTAAACATATGTGTACATACTTATACATATTTACATATAATGCGTATGGATAATGTATAGCTAAGTCTATAATACTGCTACTGATAAATTTGTAACAGCATCTATATATAACATGTTCTAAAAAATCAACTTCATAATAACATGGTCAAATTCCGTTATAAAGATCAAAATAGAAAAGTTAACAATTATGAAAGATTGTATTAAAAATATCAAGTTCTTGCTCTGGGTTTTCTTTCAAATAAAGTAGAATTTTAGGTAAAATATTATTCTGAATAGTTTTGTATTCTGTTTATTTGTGAACGTATCAAATTCAAACAAAAGTCTAATGAACACAAAATGAAAGCATTAACATGATTTTTAATGTAAAATTTGTATTTTCTAATCGTGTCTAACCCAAAAGGATACCTTCAATATCCTCAGTCTCATAAACACAGGTATACCCATCAGTATCATTCTTACAGTTAATTCTATATTAAGAGAAAGTTTTGTTGAAATATTTAATACTTAAAGCTGAAAATTGCCTTCCACACAATGCGTCATCAAGAGAATGATCTTTTTCTTTGTCTATCCATTTTAAGCCTTCAGCTCTTAGTTGTTCTCAATTCTCATCACAGACGTCTGCTTCGTCTTCTTTGTCTACTTCACCATCTGGCAAATTCAATATCGTTTAAGCCTCGAAGCAAAATCTTTTCAAAGTTGAACACAAAGTGCACTATTTTGTCAAAAAGGAATGAATATCTTTGGTTGAATAAGCATAGGAATAAGCTGAGGCCATGAACAGTGTTTATGAAAACACAAATGAGGAGCCAGTCTTCCTGGAGTGGCATTTTCCTGAGGAAAAGTAGTTTTTATCATAAATATATTTGGGTCACAGCATTTATATATCGTGATCCAAGGCAGCTCCAGTGTTGCTTATTTAGAACTCTTTAATGTCAGCCTGTAAAGCCTTTTTCCTTTCAAATTCGAAATTTATAGAAGATTGCATAATGATTCAATGGTTTGCCAGGGCTACCAAAAATATACTACGTAGTACAGTAAAGCACATATTTTCTGGACGACATACCTACCTTAGGAATGTTAAGAAAGAGATTATTTGGAAAAAATACATTAATTGAAGTTTTTGATTTAAAGATTAAAAGGAAAGTTGATCACATATAAATAATATAATATAATATAATATAATATAATATAATATAATATAATATAATATAATATAATATAATATAATATAATATAATATAATATAATATAATATAATATAATATAATATAATATAATATAATATAATATAATATAATATAATATAATATAATATAATATAATATAATATAATAAAATATAATATAATATAATATAATATAATATAATATAATATAATATAATATAATATAATATAATATAATATAATATAATATAATATAATATAATATAATATAATATAATATAATATAATATAATATAATATAATATAATATAATATAATATAATATAATATAATATAATATAATATAATATAATATAATATAATATAATATAATGAAATAATATAAAGTGAAAAGGTGAGTATCATATGTTATCTAATATTGTGTACAGGCTCTGTGACTCAGATCTTTTGTACAGATGTACATGATACCTATTATCATAGTAAATTAAAGAGTTTGCAAATATTGCTAAAGCATGCTGAATAGTATAAAGAATGAAATGTTAATTTTGAGAATGTAACTCGTGATAAATTAGAAGATCTACTTCATGTGATTTGACAAGAAATTTTCATTTCTTTCATTATACCCTAAACAAAAGCAAGCTGCTATACTTTATAAATATACACATACATGCATATATATTATATATAATATACATCTATGTATATGTATTATATATATTTATATTTATATATATTATATATATATATATATATACATACATATAAACTCCTGATTGGTGTACTTTATCAAGGAAGTCTTTGCTGGTGAATTTAAATGTATTTCTGCTTGAGTAAAAGAAAGTGAAACTCAAAATGATATTTCATGCCCTTTGTACCTAATCCTAGTTAGTCCATACCTCATTTTCCCCCCTGGTTTACTGCTCATTTCAATAATTTCTGTCATTCTTCATTGCAACAATTTCTACAATCAGTTTTAATGTAAAAAACTGATAAATCTTAGGCTTCTTTCAGAAGGGTTGGCTATGCCTGTGAAACGGTAATGTCTGATGCTGCTAAATCTGGGTAAGCTGAGCAAGTTTGGGGATCTATATCTGCTCAAAAAGATAGAAGTCGATATTTCTGGAAGATTTACAATTGTTTTTAAATTCTTGGAAGTGGGCTATTTCTTATCTCTTACATAGTCTTCGATTTTTTTGTCCTCTGGGAAAAATGCTGACCTATTTGCTAGATTGTTTTCCACCAATTCTTCTCTAAAAGAGACTGGGGTTTCTTTCCCAGAATTTCCTCCGCTAACTGATCGGATTTTGGATCTGTCATCGAAAATTCAAGGTTGGGTTTAAAAGTTATTCAGGGGCCTGATCAATCTAAAGATCATGGTCTACATTTGATTCTAGTAGTTCTTTTGAAAGAGTGTGCTTCTGAGATATCGTCTTTGCCGTCCAAACTTTTTGAACTTTTCCCTATCAGACTATTTTTTCCTTCTTCTTGGAAAGTTACTAATTTTGTTCCTGTCTTCAAGAATATATCTGGTCAATCTGATCTTCGCAAATATCAACCTATAACTAATCTTTGTCTCATTGGTAAGGTCTTTAAACGACTTGCCGAAAATGGACCAGTAGATTTCTTGCAGAACCTTAGTCTCTTTGTTAATATTCAGTAAGTGTTCAGAGGATCTCCTTCCATTGGTAAGGTTCAACTGAAATCACAGGAAGTGTCCAAAGGTTATTGAAAAATCTAGTGAAGGAAGACCATTATCGCTTAATATTGCCAAACATATATTAAGTTGTGGCACGCTGAGTTGCTCCATAAGCTTTTTGGTTAGGGTAATTGTGGAAAGGTCTTTGATATCCTTCAGTTCTTTCTTTCAGATCGTAAAATGCGTGTCACATTGGATTGGATTACATCTGATGAGTGTTTCATTAAAGTTGGCGTTCATCAAGATTCTGTTCTTGGTCCCTCTCGTTTCCTTCTTTACATTAATGATCTTCCTGGTAACTTAATTCAGTTTGTCAACATCTGTGATGATTACACTACACTGTACTCTGGCAAGTTACTCAGGTAGAACAAGTCAAATTTGAGGAAGCTTTGAATCTGACCTGTATCAGAGGTGGGTGTCAGAAAATGGGAAGGATGTGGTTAGTTTTTTTCAATGCAGCTAAAAGGCAACCTTGTTGTTCAATAGAAAGCTGAGCCTTTATCTTCTTCCACTATTTACGGAATATCATTCTAATGTTAATTCTGGTGTGGTTGCTTTTCCTGTTGAGTGATGTTCATTAACAAAAATGTTTGGTTTGTCATATTCTCCAGATATTTTGGGGGGTTCTTATATTCAACCCATTTTCTGCTTCTAAAAGGGTTGGATATTTGAATCGTGCTAAAGCTTACGTCGTTCATGAGGCCATTCTGTATCTAATATCTATAAATCTTCAATCCGCTCTTGTATGGAATACTGTTGCCATATCTGGCTAGTTGCTCCGTCATCGCATCTTAATGCTGTTGTTCGAGCTCAGAGACGTGATTGTAACTTGAGTAAATTAATAGGTTCAAATCTTGCTTCTGCACTCTAACCTTTATCTCGTCGACGGAATTTGGCTTGCTTTAGTCTCTCCTCTAGGTTTTATCGTAGCAAATGTTCTGCTGAGCTATTTTTGCTAGTACCAACTAAGTTTGGTGCATTTATTATGACTCATTTCTCTCAACACCTTCACCCATATGCAGTTTTTGTCTCTCGCTGTAAAAACGTTTTCTTTGCAAGTAGTTTCTCTTGGGCTGAAAGATTGTAGAACTCTTTGGTCTACAGTGCTTTCCTACATCATATGATGTGAATGTTATTAAGTCTAAGGTTAAGCCTTTTTGTTTTTGCTTAGCTTTCTTCTTTTTTTTCTTTCTTTTTTCCCTGACATTTCTTTACAGTTCCCCACAAGTAGTAGCATTATGCCTTGTATGGTTCTTAACCCTTGTATATATATAGTGTATTTTGCATCTTAATATTATTTATATTGTACGACGTTTAGGCCATTAAATTAATTTTTTGTCATATATCAAGGTTGACTTCCCTTTCACAAATTTGCATGGTTATGGATTGAAATACAGATATTATAACAGGTATGTAAACGTACATCTTTGGGATAGACTAAAGATTAAAACAGCTTGCACCTGAAATTTACCAAGATGATATCCCTTAAGTGTCTCAAGGCATAACGAAAATGAAAAAATCCACAAAATCGGTAATCCGTTCTCTTTTGACCATAAAGGTGTATTTTTTTCGAACCATAAATGAAGTGATTTTCTCGAGACCAAGCAATTTAGAGTGTTTGTATGAGACAAGATCACTTGTACTATTCATATCCAGTTTTAATGATATTCATCTTTTAGATCAAAATAATATATGATATTCCTTTATTTCAGGTAATTGGTCACAACAATTGACCAGTGTTTTCAGCCCCTCCTGTTTAGGCAAAATACTGCTTCTTGTCTGTTTTCTCTTTCTGGTATTTTGTATATTCTGGTGGCCGTATAAAGCATACTATTTGATATTTCTCGAAAACCAAGAAAAAAGTGAAACACAAAAGCACAGTATAGGCTTGTTGCTTTTCAAACAAAGAGAAGGCTTGCACTCTTTTTTCATGGTTACTTTACCTGCGATGATTTATAACTTTTAATAAATATCAATTGAAAAAAGATCTAATCACTCATTTATTTGTCTGTTACATCCTCGAGTGCTGTTTTTAAACTTTTCATCATCTTAGACTGTGTTGGTCGAATAGTGTTGTTTCGTCATTATCCGTAACAAGGAGCTTAAGATACCTGGTAACATTTTTATCATTTTAGTTGTTCTTTACTGTCTCTCTCTCTCATTTTGTCTGTCAACTGATTCCATTTACAGGGTTCTTTATTTACGATTGCGCTTTAGTTTATACGAAGTTATCATAGAATCTTAAACTTCAGTCTTCTGTTCTTTATTGGCATGAGGAATTTCGTGTTATATCCTATGAGGATGACCTGGCGTCACTGATCTTAAAGATTACACCATTTGAGGCTTTTCAGATTAATGTTTGTCTACAAATCGTTAAAAACAACATTGGTTTTAGACAGGGATTGTAGAATAGGTTCATCGCTTTTGTCGTAAAATGTGCATACTTATAATATTCAGTTAAGAAAGTCGTGCATAATGCATACGTCGTAATCCGAAGAAATCGTTTTAGATATTTCTTGGTAAAAGATTGGTGAAAGGCTGTTTTGAGTTGTGATTCAATATCATTTTACCATAATGAGTTAACAAAGGTAGAATTGATAGAACTAACCAAGTGTCCTTTTCGCCACCTTAATTTAATTATTACAATTTAACAAAATTACTTCTTAAAACTCATTAGTCATTACTTTCGAAGAAAGACTTACGATTTCTAGTGTTTCTTTATGAACCCACCCTCTCTTGGATTTACCTTCTAGTATGAAACAATAAAAATGCTACTATCTATAACAACACAACTATCTTCAGCATTTATAAAAGAAATCTCTGTGAGAGAAGTTATCAGATAAAAACAAATTTGATTTGTTATCTCCTTTTTCATCCTTGAGATGCTTCATATGTTGATTATCGCAAATTGACATTGTTAAGCGTAGTAGTATTTGGACATTTCTCTTCCTTTAGCTTGCTGTGGCATCCTTATCAAATTTTCTCGGAAAACCTCAAGAAGCAGTATGTCAAAGAAATGTTTGGCAGCTGGCATTTTTGACATCAGTATTCAAAATCTTCTTGTAATATAAATCGAAGGCTTGATAGGTCCAACGAATTTTGATGACGAGGGCTTACAATATAGTTTAAAAAGATGGTTTAATGTGGAGTCTGTAAACTATTTGTTCGTACGTAATTGCATCAAATTATACAAGCTTTGGTCATTTTTTTCTACGTTAAAAATTTAGTACCAGTCGGTCTTTTAGACTATAATTTTAAATATATGTCACTTTCTTTTCATTTCACATTTGAAAATAGCGCAGAAAAACGTTACAAATTAAAGTATCCTTTTGGGATCACTTGTTTTTAATAGTTGTTCACTACACAATTTTAGATCGATCTATGTACAACAAATTCAAATTAGAAACGAAGGTTAGTAGCGTGAAAATTAATTGTTAGAAATTTTTGTACACGAAAGTTATGTATAAATTTCTCCATTTTTAAGAACTTCATCTTGTCGGTTAGGAAATTAAGCGGTAGTTTTTTAAATTTCACATGTTTAAAAGGCTTTATTTGTCTATTCTCTACTCTTTATGAATGGTAAAATAAACATAGTAATTATATATCACTTAGTAACAATATTACATTCGTTACTTTTAATATTCGAAACTGCATAAAGAACCGAGTTTTATGCTGTCAGTTATGTTTATCATGATTATGGAGGTAACTTTCCATGCAACGCAGCAACGAACACTTGAACTTGAACCTTTTACCACATTTCAGTACGTTTTCTAACATTCTCTTCTATTATTCTACCATCTTATTTATTCGTGTGATTCTTAATGCATTTTATTACTTAACCTGAAAAAATATGACGAAAGGCGTCTCTTTTCTTTGATTGCTACTTTGTTTTTGCGAGTTGCATTTATCAAACTCTGTCTACTCCTTCTTTATTTGTGAGAGGAAAGCCAAAAAAAAACCAATTGCTATATCAACTTATGACTTCGCACAAAAACTTTTTGCTTGTAGAGAGTATTGGTGTTTGGTGATGCCCGTTGACAATAAATAAATCACAGGTCAGTTGCAAGGGATTAGTTCTCGATATCACTAAACACAAACGTTAACATGCACCCACTAGAATAGCCCTTACGAATATTTTTTCAAATCGAAGTTGTACTTATTTCAATCTATTTTGGTATCAGTTTCAATTCCTGTCTTGCTACTCACGATGGTTGTTCAGTTTCCAGTAAATTCCCCATCTCATCCAAGCACTTCTTTCCTGCATGAATTTGCCTTGTTTTACTCTTCTCTCAAGGCAATTATTTACGTATATTTTTAGCCAATGCTACACTATCTAATATTGCTCTTTAATCCTTACAAATGCGTTACCTTAAAATTAATATTTCTCAGATGAATTTTGTTCTATACAACGTGCTTAGTATGCTATATGCTTCAGCTGAAATAAGGAACAAATAATTCCATCGTAATGAGTGGTGACATTGTGAGAAACCCTACCCCAAAGCATTGAACCCCGCAACTTTTGTTCATGGAATTTAAAACCAATTTGTATCATCATATTATTCCAGTCTAGTGTTGGATGCATTGTCTGGTACTTGGGGTTAGATCAGCTATGTCCTCTTTGGTACTGGAGGTGGGCAGACAGGGAGATGTTGCTCAGTCTGAACCTCTCCACACGCTGACAGCAGTTCTCAAGGGATTGCCGCAAGACCAGAGTGGCCATGCTTCACTGGCGCCAGATGGAAGAGATTTGTGTGGCCTGAGAGTAGACAGTGTCTGTTGGACTTGGGCAAGATGTTCTGTCCACAGGACGACATGCTGCTTGTCCGGATTTCTGTTCAGAGCTTCTACAGAGTGCAGGAAACTGTACCTTGACTTTAGCCTTTTTTTCTGTGAGCTCACTTGTAAAGTTGGTGGCAGTGTCAGTTTCTTGTCTCAGCTTTTCCTTGTGGGATGCAACAGTTCTCCCGATGCTTGGAGGAGCAATCCCACTATATAAGTATAGGTCGTCAAACTTTGTAGGTTCCAAGCAGCCAGTGACAGCACGGCAAGCCGAGTTTAGCACTGTATAAACTCTGGTGGCATGGGCTGATCTACACCAGACAGGCGATGCGTACTCTGCTGCAGAAAAGCAAACAGCAAACGCTGTTGTACGTACTATCTTGGCATCAGCATCCCACTTTGTGTCGGTTAGCTTGCTGAGAATGCTGTTCCTTGATATAATATAATATAATATAATATAATATAATATAATATAATATAATATAATATAATATAATATAATATAATATAATATAATATAATATAATATAATATAATATAATATAATATAATATAATATAATATAATATAATATAATATAATATAATATAATATAATATAATATAATATAATATAATATAATATAATTTCAAATAATATAATATAATATAATATATATAATAATTTAATATATAGTTAGGATGTAATAGGTATTGATTGAATCTAATATCAGTGACTTATAGATGTAAAATAATAGATTTCTATGAGTAAGTATTATTGANAATATAATATAATATAATATAATATAATATAATATAATATAATATAATATAATATAATATAATATAATATAATATAATATAATATAATATAATATAATATAATATAATATAATATAATATAATATAATATAATATAATATAATATAATATAATATAATATAATATAATATAATATAATATAATATAATATAATATAATATAATATAATATAATATAATATAATATAATATAATATAATATAATATAATATAATTTCAAATAATATAATATAATATAATATATATAATAATTTAATATATAGTTAGGATGTGATGGGTATTGATGGGACCTAACTCCACAGCCTTGTAGATGTAAAATTATAGATTTCATTGAGTACGCATTATTGAAAAGCAGCCATCCACAGAATGTGAAACGAAGGGTTGTAAGACTATATGTAAAAGATTTCTTTCCTGGTGATAAGTGGACAAGTTCTTGTCATCCTAACTGAGTGTATTTTATTTCAGGTTCTGCTTGAAAAAATGAATAATTATGTCTTTTGCAATCCTCTACGGTAGTTCCAATCCGAGGGAAGCTGATTTTCTTTATTTCATAACTAAATTCATACTTTTTTTGCCAAGGTGTCTGGCGAGAATCCTTACCGATAATAACTGGTGATCTTAACTACGTTCTACAAACTGGTGGGATAATGACCAAGGAAATAATAAGGACAAACTTTTCAAACCTCTTACATCCGACGTCTATTCTTCACTTATAACATTTGACTACCACCCCACAATAAATATTCGTCCTGTCCGGGTCTATTTCGATATTTCAAATGCCTTCGATAGTTTGGCATTAGGGTCTCACAAGCAAACAACGCCAGTGTAGTGGATATGTTTAACTTCTAACACTAATCTAAAACTTTTTCTAAAAGAGAAAACAGTGTATTCTTTTAAAAACTATTTTACTCAACTTTCCCCAGGTTATAACCTCTCCTCTCTTTTCTTCCAAATTTACATTAATGGTTTGACACATGGTTTTAAGTGCAAAGTAGAGCTATTTCCAGATGACGGATTTTCAAAGTTGTTTATGATCTACATACAGCTATTTCTTGTATCAGGCAAGGCTTACATTACATTTAGCTGCGGCACACAGAAGGTGAATGACCTTTAATATGTCAAAACCTATCTTTTGTTGACATGTCTCAGGTCTCTCGTCACTACCTGGCGTCACGTCATCTTTGGCCGCTTTCTTTCTCTCTCGGCTGTCGGTGCCCATGTCACAACTTGACATGCAGTTCCCATAGCGAGGAGCCTCAATACCTGTTCTGGCCAGGGAGGAGCCTTTTGTAGATAGTTGTTGACAAAGGGAGCTGCTATTATCTGTTTCAAATTATCCTTCTCTAGTCATATTCAGTCAGTCATTTCCAAATATAAACAAGGAATAGAAATGTTGAATTTCCTTTTAAAATACTTGCTGCGACATACCCTTCCTGAAATTTATAAACTTTATGTTTGACCAAACCTGGACTATGTTCAGACAGTATATCACATTGTACAAAATACTTGAGAATCACCAACTGTCACTTTGAAAATGTAAATGGAAAAGCTTAAATCGCTTTAATACCCGGCAGCATGGGCAATAACTGGCCTTTAAAAGTGAACATACCGCTAGAAAATCCACAAGAACAGAGGGACTTGCATCAAGTTTCTATCTCAATGGTTTGTCAGGGCTGGAAAAACTATTTTGCTATTAAACAATCCTGTTCAGTAAATGTTTTAAGGAAATAACTGCTATCACTTATTCGTTCACCTCCAAAACTGGTCTACAACATTCATCACCTAAAACGTTTATCAAGTTTAGCACAGCTTCGTGACTCCGCAACCTGAATTTTTAAGGGAATTTTAGCAATACCCTAAATCTTCTGTACCCGATAAATGATAACATTGAGGATACAAAACACTCTTTTCTGCTCTACCATGCTTATGATGCTGATAAACGTGATGTTTTCGACAATGTAAGTGCGATTTTGCAAGCCCATGGATTAAAAAAAACCCTCAAACAAAGATTTACTCCAGGGAGCCCTATATGACTACAAGAAAGTTATCTTCAAATGAAAATACAAAAGTTGTCGAGGTAAGAATAACATATATTTATACCACAAAACGGTTTCGATAATGTATTGCTAAAAATATTCTCTTATGTGTAAAGTGTCACTTTTGCTACAATTATCTGTAATTTTTATGTGCACTTTTGTTAATTTAATTATTCTTTAAAAGCATGCAATTTGTAGTATTTAAATGAAACATTAATTCTAAATTTCCATTTCAAAAGTTATAGTTTCAGGCTTGCTATGAATTCTCATACTCCATGTAGCATCGTTTTGTTATATTTGTATGCTGCATGTAATTAAACCATGAAAATATTAAAGAAAGCTTCTTCCATAATACTGACAATGAATGAGAAAAAATCGCAAGAAAAAAGAATACCAGTGTTAAGTAGAATATGCAGAGCCCAAACAGTTGTGAATGTTCTTCAAAAATAAGAAGGAAAGAGTCCTTTAAACAGCATTTAAAAGGGATAACCGTCAACGTTTAAGGCTATTCTTTTATTGAAGAAGGTATTTTACCGTGAAGGAGGAGGAAATTGCCCAGTTATCTAATTTTGCGCTGGCGGCTACTAATACAAAGGAGCTGCGTATCATGCAGAAAGAGTACATGATCACTACCTTGGATTGTTATTGCAGCTGTAGAAAATACCATAATGTTTAAAGCAAGTTTGATCAGCCAAGTATTGAGGTTTTTCAGAACATGTAATCAGTGTTTTTGAAGTCGATCAATTTTCAGAACATACTGAAAAATCACCTTTTTTGAAGGTTGTTGTCATTGGGCTATTGAAATGGTGATTTTGCTGTAGAAACTTACATAATTAAATCTATTTTAAGGGAATCCAAGCCTCAATGCTTCGTATATATTCCGGGTCGTATAAAACTTGGTCCAAACCGCAATTGTTACTAATACCGAACACTACCTTTATTTTGAAATTGCTATTTGTCAACCCAGCTACAACCACAAGGTCTTATTCTATGGTAAAGAGAATAAAAGCATAGCTACCTGTTAATTCTTGGACAATATTACATGTTCGTAAATCATTAACAGACTCCTTAGATTAAAATGATATTGCCAACAAATCCTTTTTTAAGTCTGATTCTAGACGGCTAATCTATGCAACTTATCAAAAATTCTTTTTTATGGATAACCAGAATTTTATGATTATACATTATCCTTTAATGAGCTTCAGGCTGGAACGTAGCAGTTTTCCGTCCTAAATGTCGTTTAGTGCTTAAGTGTTGCCTCGCGGGCTCCATATAAATTTCGAAAAAAAATTACGAAAACAAGTCTAAACTTTAAACGTTGTCAGTGATATAGCCTTAAATAGTTAACGAAGACAACTGACTCAAATGGCTATTTTCCACCTGTTAGACATTGCTGTAGACGTTTATTTACTATAGCTCTAGGTATATCGAGCTTATAGTTGGTGCTTAGGTAGTTTCTTAAAATTTCTGTAATTTCAGCCTGGTTCAGATTGGTAGAAGTGGTGCTTTTAATTGTGATCCTGTTTTGTTTTGTTTTTAACCAAAGTCATGTGTTTTTGTTAAAACGTATTCAGTACATAAGAAACTTTTAAAAACATGGTTACGACTATCTTCTATACTTTACAGAACTTTTAAAATTATGATTCTGTAACAAAAGGTTGCATGTTGTTCTACCAAATTAGCATTGCAAAGATGGTGCGCTAATTTGTATCATTTTAGTCAGTGTATTGGATGCTCTATAAGATAGTGACAACAAGATAGTGACATATCTCTATCCAAAAAAAAGGATAGAAGAGAAAAAAAAACACAGTTATATTCAGAAACTAACTTTCTTCTTGTTTATGTTCTCCAATGCAACGAGCCCTGTCCTGTTCAACAACTGAAAGTAGCGTGTGTTATCAAACGGGCACATGTCTTACATAAGTGCCCAAATGGGAATATATCGTAGCAGGATTGAAAACAAGTCATATCTTAACACCCCCACATTACTGATAGTTTAATCCTAAAATGTAACTATGAAAGTACTTTAACATTTCTTTCCGAGTGGCTTTGTAAACACATCTGCATAGTTCTCATTTGACAGTACGTAATTCAACAATACGTTGTTGCGGTTAAGATATTGTCTGACAAAATAATATCGGATGTCAATGTGTTTGCTTTTGAAGTGATTGACAGGATTCTTGGCTAAAACGATTACTCCTTGATTGTCGTTGAAGACTGCAATTAGCTGGGACGGTTTTGACAAAACATCTTTGACTAACTGCATAAGGAATGTTATTTCCTGACATACAGCTGAGAGTGACATATACTCTGCTTCACACGTTGAAAGTGTTACAGATTACTGCTCCTTCGATTTTGAGATTATTACGGGACTGTCATCGGTAAAACCAACACAGTAACCGGTGATGTTTCAGCGATCATCCATCGACAATGCCCAGTGAGCATCAGAGTAAGGTAATAACTTCAAACCGACTGGTTGATTTCAGTATGTCAGCCGGAAATCAAGTGTTTATTTGACGTAACGAAAAACATGTTTCAGGATAACTAGATCTCCTACTTCTAATTTTAATAGATGTTGTGATAATTTGGTGACAACATAACTAAGGTCAGGAAGAGTACAAGTCATCGCATATACTAAACTCCTCACCATCTGGTGATACTTGGTAGAATCAATGTGATCGGTCTATGTAGTATCAGCATAAGTTTCTAGAAACTTATGCTGATACTAGAAATTAACATACTTTGGTCACATCATGAAACACGATGGCCTGGAGAGGAAAGAGTTTCAGTCCTAGATACCTATATAACGAAAAATTGTCACAGAAGCATTTGGTTGTATAAAAAGTATGCTTTTGAAGACAACTGTACAGCTTTACTATATGTAATCAACCAATAAAAACGTTACAACTGGTAAACTCAGTAATTTCAGTAATTTCACTTCTCATTACTTTTACGTCATTTTAAATATACTTAATGAAATACACAAATTTCTTTCCGCACATTTATGACATAAATGCGCCCACACAATGCTTAGGTGTTACAATATGCTTACTCTGTTAAGAATTGATTAAAGAATATTCAAAAATTATCCAAAAGTACATCATAACCGTGGTATTTTTAACAGCTCTTGAGGGCTAAAAAAATTTGTTTTTTGTCGCAAGGTATTTCAATACCCCCTTTTCTTCTCGAATTCCATTTTCCTGTGGATCTTTGTAGTTGCTTTTACTAGGTTACGCTAGTTTTACCCTGTAGTTTCTGTTCTCTGTGGCTACTAACTTATGATAACGTGTTTTTGCAGCTCTTCCACCAGCGCAGTGTATTTTTTTATTGTTGCTGAGGTAGTCAAGTATATTACGCCACACACAAGAAAGTTGTTGTCACCTTTATCAAGACTTTAAATAGGGAATTCGTCTTTACACACCTTGATGTCCATGCCCTCAGCTCAACAGCAAGGCATTCAGTCCACAATATCAAACTACTTTCCGACACCTCACACATCACAAAGATTTTCATTCTCGTTGGAAAGTCCCACCCTCCTCCACCCTCCCAAGAAAAAGTTGCTCACGTGTGTTTTGTTCAACCTGCAGGACACGTTGAGGTGAATCGTATCCATGAATTGAAAACTACTTCGAGTTGAGAAAACTGTGGAAGTAAACCACGGAGAATGTCCAAGATACAGAAATAAAAGCTCAAATAAAGACATAAAGCCATTCATGCACATTTTATTCTCAACTCAATTGTATTCATATTTATATATGCTTTGCCAGGTTTTTTTTTAAATCCTATGGTCTCAAAAAATCAAGGAGATGGTGTTTTTTCTGTTTTAAACTGTTTGATGACTGTAACGAAGATTTTCTTTACAACCATCAAACTGTGAGAGTGGAGAAATTCCTTCCCTGCCCTTGATCTTAAAGAAATTGTTGCAAAATCTGTAAAAAAGAATGGGAAATTTACTTTCCAAGTCTCTGAAAGACCAAATTTTATAAAAATTTTCCTTTGGGGCCTATTGTAGATCCAGTCGTGTTGTCTTTACCAAATGTAGCTCTCAGAAGTTGTCTTCAAATTTCACTCACTTCTTTTGTCTCCTGAAATCCAAATTTGCGCTCTGATTAAAACTTGAAAAAAACTCAATTTGTACTGCATTTAAAAATAAGTTTTTTTGCCTGATTTTTCCCCAATGAAAGATTGCTAGAATGAGATTTCTGAGTTGCTACCAGGTAAAATGATTCCTTTTATATTCCTTTTTTGTTAAAATGGAAACCGTTTCTTCTGACTTGTCCTTGCATGTATTTAATATCACCTTCCTTCAGCAATGTCACCAAGGCTTTTACTTCACAATAGTTTTTTTGTATGATTGAACAAAAGAATTTTGACACAGTTGAGGTGTTTTTGTAATTGCAGGGAGTGTCAAACACAATTGTTGCTTGTTTACATAACATGTCTCCAAACTCATCATGATCACAGATTCGGAAGATATTCTAAAAGGGAAAGTTATTAATATCTATGTTTCTACACTGTAGTCAAGTGGAATAGAATGTGTTGACAATGTCAAAGGTCCACCCATAAACGATGGAGGGAATGAATTTGATTTTGACCGAGAAAAGTTTGACGTATACTATGAATAACGTGTATGTCTGTGAGACATAAAAAGAAATTTTGTTGACTGATCTTGAAAATAGCAGGTGAATTAATGCCCTTTAAAAAGCTTTGGATTGATACTTGATCAAATACTCATAATTGCCTTGCAAAATGATACAATAGAAATAGGATATTTACTATTTAAAGCCAAGAAATGACAAAGGCTTTACACGCCCACCAGTAAAATATGCAATAAAATGAATTGCAAATACATTAAATGCTCTTGAAAAGGATGCAAGCAAAAGCTGGAAAAAGCATTAATAATTGGGGATATTGGAAAATTCCTAGAGTTCGAGTAGGTAGGAAAGTGATTGTTCATGTCAATGTTTGCAAGTGAGTCAGGGGCTGCTTGAGTAGGAAGGAGTATGAATTAGATATGGAGGTGGCTTTTGAAAATGCTGTCAACGCACCAGCTGTCGCCATCAAAGTTTCAAATTTTTATCAAAACAGACACCTAAAAGAAGTAAAATTATCACTGGTTCAAAGACATTTTTGTTTTGCACGGCATCGCCCTTGTAAAATATTCTTATGTACAACAGAAAGTTTGAAAGTAGCAAAAGGCACTGTATCTTTGGTATCTTTACATGAAAATTGAGCAAGGGTTAATTTCTTAGTTTTAAGTTCTCTATCCATATCATTAAAATAAAAAAAAAGAGAAGAGCACTCCCGTTCACTGTGGCTCCACTGTTTGCTTGAAACTATTATTCACATTTTGTGGTCTTGTGATGCTTATTAAGTACTTTTATTTTAACACTACTACAAATCTTTGACTTAATAGGTCGTAACCTCCCTGTATAACTTACAGTTACCATGTGTTACTTGTCGAATTATTATTTAATGTGGAGGGCAAAGTTTGTTCTAAAATCATTATAATTAAAAAGGCTAATAATAAGGAATCTATCACAACTCACCAACCACAGCTGTGAAATGAAATCACCTAAATATTTATTATTTCCCCTAACATTAGATACTCAGGATGTTTTGACCACAGGATAAAAGGATTATGAATGGAATGAAGAGGTATTTACCTCGCAATCTGACGTCATTTCTGTTTTTTTCACTTTTTCTCTCCATTTCTGCCCTTGCGTAACCATCTCACTTTACTGTGAGATGATGACGCTATATTGTGAAGATTAATTTAAAAATACCAAAATATTATAACGGTCAGATTAAATGACATTTCTGAAAAGTTCATAGGTTTTTGGGCTCATTACCATCCAGAGCCTTACATCTCGTGGCGACAGGAGGGAATGGACCCTCCAAATTTTTTAGCCAGAACGATTTTGTGTGTGGTATTATCGCCGTTTCCTTTCAAAGAGAGAGGTAACCTGGTCCATGAGTAACACTACTTTGACTGTCCCTATCATTGCATCATGCTATAGCCACTGTGTCATCGTTTCAAGATCTTGTTAAACTATTATTGACGACCATTATCTACGTAAATTAAGTGGTGTAGTCCTCGTGACGCAGACGCAGCCAATGGTAACACCTGTATTTAAAAGGGCTTGTCAGATGGATGTGAACATCATGAGCACTTCATATTTGTTACAGAACAGTGCAGAAAATAGTCATTATTTTATTAAACATGAACATTCGTTACATTCATAAGACTTAAGTATATACATGTCCTAGTTTTTGTGGTTGGGTACGACTTGGTGACCAAAACGTCCCTGCTATGGTATTATTACTACAAACTCACTTTACAAACCTTTGTCATGTCTGTCGAAGATCAGAGGAGGTCGATTTGTAACGAGGTATCATAAAGAAGGTTTCGTCACATAAAAAACTTTTAATACTTAAAAAAAGGAATTATTTTCTTGTGTGCTTTTCATTTTGGTGGGTATATTTGAATTCGAGAATTGCATCATCTTGGTGCTACAAGGAAAGGCAGTCACCGTGTTCCACTGTCATAACAGAATGAGAGCTTTCAAAGCAAACCTGATACTGTGGCATTGGAAGTTAAATAATTGGAACGTTTAATCATTCTCACGGCTGAATATATTTCGTGATGAAATAAGCTTCACGTCAGTGATGATATCCTTGAGTCGATGAAGCAGCACCTTTCTATTCTTAGCCAAGCAGTGGATGCAAGCAGAAAGCCTCCTCGTGGCGCATCCCGGAAAACGCTGAGAATCCAACCCTCAGCCGGCCAATTTCTGCCAGACTGGCAACAATCGACAATCAACGCTATATCAACGCTACTCGCGACATACGATCAACAAGCCTTCACACCAGAGTCAAAAACACGGGTTCTTTTCAGAAGCGGCACTGGCTGTTGTATATACAGACGTGAAGGCAGACCTGCTTGGACAATTTATCAAAGACTTTGACAGTGTGTGCTTCCAAGAGACACACCTCAAGAACACAAGCCGACGACCGGCCTTGCCCGAAATGAAACTGATTGCTGAGATACGACACGAGACGAGCCAAGTAGTGTCTCAATACTTTCCCAGTGAGCAGCGATTCTGAAGCTTGTATCGTTGTATCAACAACCCCTTTAAACTCTCAGTTCATCTGCCCTCAAAAGAATTCTTACTTACTTACTTAAGCCCATAGCCCACGGATGAGCATAGGCCATCGACTTTGTTTTGGGCTTCTCTTCCTGATGTTTCAAGTTGCTATTCTAACTTTTGCCTTTGGTGTTAGAAGGGCAATCGACCTTGCAGCTTCCTCTTGGCTTTCACTGCGATGCGTCATGTGTCTCTGGGATCGAGTCCCTTCTTCCCTTTGGCGAATGTGTTGGTTTGTTTTCGCCGATGCTTCTGTAGCTTTGGTGATTTTTACGGGGTGGGGTGGTGACCCCACGCCCAACCTTCCTCCTTTATTCGGGCTTAGGACCGGCTGTGTTATCCGAAAATATCACAGGTGGAGTTTAAAAAATTCTTAATTCAAGAAGAATTAATTGATTTGGTGCGCGACGGTGGCTGACGTATGGATTGAAATGGCGCAGTCACACCCTGATGTGACTAAAATGGGTTTAAAAGTACTGATTGCACTTGCAACCACTAATGAATGTAAAACTGCTTTTTCAACCCTACTTGCTATCAAATGAAGTCCCGAAACAGATTGGATGTGACTGATGACATAAACTGGACTTTCCAGAAAAACTGTTGCAGATCAAGTAGGTTTGCACATCCCATTGAAATTTGAGTACTCGGGTTTTTAAAAATAACTAGTCGTTTAGGAAAATATAGTTTTGTTGTGTTAGTTATTGCTACTTTCATAAGGGACCGAAAAAATATTTCAAGATTTGTAAGGTGACATCTACAAAATAAGTTAAAAAGGCTTGGGAGTCACTGATCTAAATAAACCAAAGGGACACTTCAAATCTTGCACTGTATCCTACCTCGTGATTTTTAAAGAACAAATAGCCAGCCAACTACATAGCACCATGATTGAAAGGCAACCATTCAAACAACAGTGCTGGCACCTCCTGTTTTTGAGTTTTTGTTGAATGAAGTGGGACAAAACGAGATGTGCCCCGAATGGTAACGCAATTCACTGAGGTCAGCTAATGGAAAATCGAGATGGAACGAGTGAGGAAGAGATGACTAGTTATATTGAAAATTCTTGGCTTTATTGACTGAGTGAAAGTTGTAGATATAGAAGCTTTATCATCCCATAAGTCGTAAAGAAACAAAAAAGTAGCTCAACAAACATGAGACAGCAGGGGCGGCTGGGTGTAGAAAAGTTCGTACAAAAAGTACATACCTAAATTGAATTCAATTTCTACCAGACAAATATGACATGTATAACTTTGTCATCATCATCATCATCATCATCATCATCAGTTGCCTACTGTTCCACTCCCATGACATATCTGCATACGGTTCCCAGTTGCAATGTAAAATCAACCATTCTTTCAAAACACGTGACGTTGCTGACACTTCAATGACACTTGGAATTCTTCATCTGATTCATANTCATCATCATCATCATCATCATCATCATCATCATCATCATCATCATCAGTTGCCTACTGTTCCACTCCCATGACATATCTGCATACGGTTCCCAGTTGCAATGTAAAATCAACCATTCTTTCAAAACACGTGACGTTGCTGACACTTCAATGACACTTGGAATTCTTCATCTGATTCATACAGGTGTGGCCCCCATGATTTTTTTTTACATTGGTACACAATGTTAGTGGTGAGATTTGTCAAGCAACATACTGATTGTCAAAAAATGCTTTCATTTGCAGCGAATGTACTAGATTTGGATTTGTGATACACTTGCCAGGCGTTGGAAATAAACCGTGTTGAGGAAACTGGTTATCTTTAGGGTGTATTGCAAATCTCTTCGTTTTTGTCAACTGGAAAAACTATAAGTCACGAGCACCGACTTTATTTTGAAAAAAAGGTTGGCAGGCCATGCCCCAAAGTTACGTTGAAAAGCAGAATTTCTAAATCTGTTTACGAAACCTTTCCTTGGATATGTGGAGATAAAGAAAACCTACTTATTTCTGTTGCCCTTGTCTGTTTATGGATATGTTAGTTGCGCAATAAAATAAGATAAATGATGATGCCGCAAAAGAAAAAAACGAAATGTTTATGTTTTTTTGTCTGTGATTTACCAGGTTGAGTTAAGAGGTGCTTTTTCTCTACTTTTCTTATCATAACATTCTGGACCTTGCAGTTGCGACACATCCTACCAGCATCTACTGTGAACTCGTTTTAGTAGACTGAAACAGATAGTGTCGTCTGCAGGGTTCACAATGTTATGATAAGATAAGTAACGTTTGTGCATTCCAAGTGGAACACAAAATATTGAGATGGCTCTTTGCAAAGGCTTCTTTCAAAGAAAATCCAGTTGCATACTTCAATATAATTACAACCAGCGTCGGTTTGAAACGTTCTTCAGAGAGTTATTCTGCGAATAATTTTAGATTTCATGTAATTTATTGCCCTTGCAAGACATATGGCACTTTCCCTCAAAACAATTTGGCCCCTGTCACCACGGAAACCCGTACTCCCGACGTAAAAAGGGGTTGTTCCTAATCAATTTGAGGGCGCGACGATGGGGTAAAGTATCCCTCGAAATTTAACTAAGTACAAAGCTTATGAATTAAAGCAAAATAAATGTACTTCTTGAGGATTTATATGTTTTACACTGCTGTGGATCCCAATTTTTTACATCGAAAGCGGCTTTCTTTGAAATTTTGTCAGGAATTTGATGAAAAAAATATTGAACAATTGGTGGAACAAAATGGTTCCTGTTTGCTCTTTGTCAGGAAATAAAAAATACAGCCTCACAACAGTTGATCCATCAGGTGACTCAATGAATTGAGACTAGGAAAACGTGATAAACAGATTGAAGCCAATAAGAAAAAATATCTACTTGAAATTTATTGGTGGGTCGTGCTCCACTTGATAGTATCTTACTCAGGGACATTTCAGACCTTTCAAACTGAATTTTCAATGCTTCACTTCGAGCTTGGTGTCACATCATTAAAAATGATTTTGCCTGTTAAAAGAGCGTATTGTACAATACTTTTACTTAACACGAAATTGACACAGCACAAGCTCCCCAAACAACATGTGAATATTGCACATGATTTGTAAGAAAATTCTAAAGTATTTGATCTACCTAATACAATTATAATTGAAAGGTATACTTTTGCATATAAATATGTCATATACTACCACTCCATTGCCAGCACAAATGATTTTACAAAACTGTCAAGTAATTTCAGTGAAGGCTATCAAAGAACTGTTATCTTATAAGAATTCTGGGTTTTTTTCACTGTCCTTACAGATAGTAGCTCTCTATAAATTTGAGGTAATTAACCTTTACTTATTAGAACAGTTAATTATATGCATTAAAACAAGTGCTGTGTATGTTCGCTAAGGAAACATCTTAAGCAAGACACGAAATAATGACATCAGATGTCCCATGTAGCAATAACTTGTACATTAGTCAGTGTCCGATCGATTAGGTAGCAACAAATTCCTCCAGTTATGGGTTACTAAAATTGTTGGGACAGTAAAATGTTGGATTAAGTTATTATCAAAGTACTAATTTTAGGGTAATTAGATTTTGTATTTATAGAGGAGAATTCGGATGTAAAAAGACACTTGTAGTCAGTCTAAAAGACAGATATGCCTTGTATGTGGATGTATATTGAATTCACTGCGTGTTTCTGTCATTGTGTCTCTTTTCCTGATTCCACGTGTACGTATTATAGAGTGGTAATACATAACAATTTAATAATAAAATTAATGACTTCCTTACCTATGACATTATGGCTTCGTAGAAATTCAGAATTTAATTGGGTTTTGTGGTTATTATATAAAGGTATCGAGTAACAGAGCACGTGATTCATAATGGTGGTATTAACTTCTTTCTAATTTATCAAATGAAGTACTTTTATAGATAGATATGAAGGTACGAACAAGAATTGAAAATACACTGATAAAAATGCTATTGATTGTAACTTTCTAAAGGTGCTGTTTATTCAAATATTATTTAAATATTTATTCAAATATTTCAAACTCCTCATTTTGGTCTTATCTCGGACAACTTGGAAAGAAGCATATATCAAACAATATTTATAGTGCGGAGGGAAATTGCAACTAGAGTTACATTCATTTTAGTAAAAATTATCGTTATCATTCCTTGCAAGAACCAATATCCACCCACCCCTCCCTCCAAGTAAGCCTCATGGTGCATACGGTGAGGCTGAGTTGTCCATATATAGCTTAATAATTGTAACAAAGGCTCTAAGGGTTTATCAAAGGCAATACAATACAATAGCGGAAAACAAAGTTATCTTGAGTAGTCATGAAAATAGATATATAGAGCATTCTCAAGGAAGCAAATGTGTTAAGTTCGACTTCACCAAAAATGTTTCATATATATATATATAAATATATATATATATATATATAAATATAAATATATATATATATATATATATATATAGAGAGAGAGAGAGAGAGAGAGAGAGAGAGAAATAGATATTTGTATATATATGTTTGTATGCTTATCATCAAGAGTCTTAACTAATCGGTATATCACAAAATATTTGACTATCTTTGTCTTTGATCGTCCANTGTACATTAGTCAGTGTCCGATCGATTAGGTAGCAACAAATTCCTCCAGTTATGGGTTACTAAAATTGTTGGGACAGTAAAATGTTGGATTAAGTTATTATCAAAGTACTAATTTTAGGGTAATTAGATTTTGTATTTATAGAGGAGAATTCGGATGTAAAAAGACACTTGTAGTCAGTCTAAAAGACAGATATGCCTTGTATGTGGATGTATATTGAATTCACTGCGTGTTTCTGTCATTGTGTCTCTTTTCCTGATTCCACGTGTACGTATTATAGAGTGGTAATACATAACAATTTAATAATAAAATTAATGACTTCCTTACCTATGACATTATGGCTTCGTAGAAATTCAGAATTTAATTGGGTTTTGTGGTTATTATATAAAGGTATCAAGTAACAGAGCACGTGATTCATAATGGTGGTATTAACTTCTTTCTAATTTATCAAATGAAGTACTTTTATAGATAGATATGAAGGTACGAACAAGAATTGAAAATACACTGATAAAAATGCTATTGATTGTAACTTTCTAAAGGTGCTGTTTATTCAAACATTATTTAAATATTTATTCAAATATTTCAAACTCCTCATTTTGGTCTTATCTCGGACAACTTGGAAAGAAGCATATATCAAACAATATTTATAGTGCGGAGGGAAATTGCAACTAGAGTTACATTCATTTTAGTAAAAATTATCGTTATCATTCCTTGCAAGAACCAATATCCACCCACCCCTCCCTCCAAGTAAGCCTCATGGTGCATACGGTGAGACTGAGTTGTCCATATATAGCTTAATAATTGTAACAAAGGCTCTAAGGGTTTATCAAAGGCAATACAATACAATAGCGGAAAACAAAGTTATCTTGAGTAGTCATGAAAATAGATATATAGAGCATTCTCAAGGAAGCAAATGTGTTAAGTTCGACTTCACCAAAAATGTTTCATATATATATATATAAATATATATATATATATATATAAATATAAATATATATATATATATATATATATATAGAGAGAGAGAGAGAGAGAGAGAGAGAGAGAAATAGATATTTGTATATATATGTTTGTATGCTTATCATCAAGAGTCTTAACTAATCGGTATATCACAAAATATTTGACTATCTTTGTCTTTGATCGTCCAAACTTTGATTTGTTAGCTGTATGATTTACTACCAACAAGCAAAACAACAATGTTGTTTCAAATTGTGTGTCTGTTTTGGATGCACAGGAAAGCGAACACTTTCATGTCAAAATGAAAATCCCAGGGAGCCGAGGAAAAGGATTCTGAAGCTACTAATTTGCCAACCAATGGTCCAATATAATTCTTGATGGTAACACAGCTTAATCGTATTGGCTGCTGATTTTACCAGGCAGTCGGCAGCTAGCAGTTCATGATTGTGACAATGTACGTGATGTCTTCAAGGATTTTCCATCCCAGGTACTGTAAGGTATTACAAAACCATTAACATCTTATAAATTTGAGAGATAGCTGCATTGAATGGCAAATGGAGATTTTGATTTCCCTTTTAGAGAGGTTTTTGTTTCAATTTGGCTAAAAAATCTTACATATTGTTTATAGTTTCAGAGCAAACCTTTAGTAATCACGAGAAGTTCATTGGCGTAAAAATAATACTGTCAGAACTTAAGGTTTTATTGATACCCATTGTAGAGACACTCCTGTTCCTCTTTCCAGCTATTTTATTATTCCTTTTCCAGCTCTTACAAATAGCCGGTTTTGAATATTTTGATCCTATTCTTAGCTCGTTCAGCTGAAAGTTCTCATGATGACACATTTCCTTTAAACGTGTGGGACAATTTCCAATTGATGGCAAGTACATAAAAACGTTATGTTGTTTTCGGGTGATTAAATCAAACGATATATTTTTGACTTGAAAGCAATACTGAATTAAGAAACATTTTTGTTGTTGTGGAAATCCAAGATATTATTGCGGATGGAAAGTAAATATTTGGTATATTTCCAGAAAAACCTTAGCTATTAAGAGTTTTGTCCGGTCTTGAATAATCATTTTAAAAATTTCTTGTAGCCGTAGAAGAATGCGAAACGCAAAATACACAATAGACCAAAGCAAGGAAAACAACAAAAAATGCATATCTGGAGAAAACGTGTTTTTTCTGTCACTGTTGAGGCCAAGAACATTAGGCTGCACTTGTGAACGAAATAGGGTCACTGTGGAAATGTCAAGTTTTAAAATATCTGTAAATTCAATGATTGTACAACAAAGTCGGTCATGCCTCACAACAAAGTCTCTCTCTTTCCTTCTTAAATGCACAAAGCAGCAATAGCGATCACTGCCAATGAAAAGCATATCTGTAAGCTCATGCTTACAAATATGATCAGAATTCATTTCCAAACAATGACGCGTGCTTACAACACCTATCGAATCTTTTTCAGAGAAAAAGGCATCACCATCTTCAATGCACACAGAGTGTAGTTCTGTTAGCAAGAGTAACCGATAATGATCTGCACTTAAAAATCGCCGACACAACTTGCTGCGCCACAGTATCATCATGTAATTCATATACTTACGTGCAGTGCAGCTAGTGTGGCTTACCAATAAACCTAATTGATCAGTTGAACGTGCTTGGTACAAATATTGAGGTTTTAAAAAACTTGCACCTCTCCGGCGGTCATTCCGGGACTTCCGATGCCAGCGGGCTTTAATAACGTCTGTTAATGTTCCCAATTAATTGAGGTCACAGACTTCTTTGATATTCATCCAGTTTTGATTGCATTGACAAAAACACAATGCCTTTTATGTGGTTTCCTGGACACGTTTGGTACAAGCTGTGTAAGTGCTGAACCCTTGTTGCAGATGCTGCACAACAATTCTACAATTCATTGAAAAAAGTCATCCAAAGAAGGATATTGACAGGAGCATGTTGTGAAAGAATCTGCATCACCAGTCTATTGTCTCACTGGAAAGGTAGGTTATGAGTTTCTGCATACAAATTTTGACAATACTATATCATCAATTGGAATTCTCAGTATAATTTTGTCAAAGGATCGTTCACAAATGTCATCAACCACTTTTCACCATTTTTAACCCCCTTCCCCGTATAGTTGACGTCAATTTTTAACAATATTTTTCTGAACTTTTATTGCAAACGAAGGTAACATATTGACACTTTTTTCTCAGTTGATGGGTTTCTAACTATAAGAAGGTTAGACGTTTGAAGCAGGGGTGATAAAAGTACCTCCGTGTGAAATGTAAAATTTAAGAGAAAAATAATTGCGTGAAATAACCTTTTAATTGAACCTCTTTGTTTTTTACACTTTGAAAAAACTTTTAATGGCGTCAAAAATATCCCCATCAAATTCTAGTCGTGAGGTAAAATCGTCACAATCTCTATTCTGTTCATCCTCTGCTCCACTAACATCATTTTCACTTTCATTTAAGTTCATGCCGTCACTACCTCAGACAGGTCTGTTGTCGAGTGGACACAGCAGCAAGCAACTGAAGGGAGGGTACTGACATAGTAAAAGGGTTGTTTATAAACTCTCGAGTAAGTTAAAAGGTTTAAGCTTTTAGACTTATTGAATTTTTTCAAAGAATGACGTCAACTTTCACCCTTCTTTCACCCATACCCAAAATATTGTCAACTTCTGTCAAGATGTAGGTACCCCCCTCCACCATCTAAGTGGTTGACGTCATTTGTGAACGATCCCCAAGCAGTGAACCAGTCCAGCAGGAAATTCTGTTTTGATGCAGTAAAAAGCACTTGGGAAAACGGAATTTTTCACCATATTTACATGTTCACATTGATGACACGGACACAAGAATGAATTGAACATGACCCAGAATCAGACAGATTTGTCGGCTAATGCGTTCCTCTAGAGTACAGACTACCGATCTGTCATGCTTACGTCTCCTGTACGTTAGAGGGTCTGAAGAACGCCAACTCAGACGTAACAGCTACCACGTATGCCTGTTGCATTATTGGCGTACCAATTTCACCTACTCGAAACATTTTTTTTCGTGTGGGGTACTGATGCAAAATATAACTGCCAAGTCATAATACACCAATCGAATCACATCAAAAAGGAATTTGAAATGCGAAATATCCATTTAAAATTGTTTGGTGCTTATTTTGCAAGAATTTTTTGAAAAGGGATGGTAAGTGAAACCTACTTGTTCATAAGAAGTGAAAATTGGAATATACCGAAAAATTGGTCATTTTATTTCATGCCCCGACATTGGCTTATTTGGACAAGATCACGTTCACGTTCTTGCCAAATTAAAGGCAAGACTTCTGATGCCCTCCAATTTACTTGTTTTGTTGACGACGCTGCACGTGAGATGGACACAAAAAGAGCCCTTAAGAGTTTTGACAAAGAAGAGCAAAGGCTGACTGCCTGCTATCTTGATGTTTTGAATAAATAAAATTATACCAGCATTAAACTTATGCTCAAACCCTCTGTGCTCAACTCTATAGGGGAGTTAAACAAGAAGTTAAGAACAAAAGGGACAGTGATGTTATTGAAAATTATGAAAGATATTCAAGATGGGTTTTGAATAAAGAATTTTCCGGAGGAGAGGCTTTTTGTGGTATGCCACAGTATTTTGTACACAATTGTCGTTGTTGGCTGCTGAAAAACATTTACAAAGAGTGAGACACTTTCACGACAAGTAAGGCGAATGTAAGCTTTGAGATGAACTGCTATCTTCTTGTTACATAATTTACAATCTTAAAAAAGGAGAACTTCCTGAAATTGTGCACATTTGGTTTTCAGTTTCTCAGGGTTGTCAGAAAATCTTTCGAGTATTGATTTCAATGACACCTATGTTTTCATCAACATTGAATTTTTAATGAAGGCAATTTTGCAGCGAGTACTTAAATTGAGTTACCTATCGACTGTCGAATCATTTGAAAACGTCATATTTCCAAGAGTTAAGAAGCCTTTTCTTCAACTAAACCAGAAAAGTAACAACATACCTTCATGGGATTGCCTAAACATTTTTTCTGTTCCACAGCGTGCAAAAGACTTTGCCATCTGGTTTATCAAACTCGAGTGGGATGGTTTTAACCGGCAATGATGATGAAGATAGATATATAGAGCTGTGAGACAGGGATGTGTCTTTTCACCAGACGTGTTCAACCTCTATTGCGAAAACGTCCTGATAGAGATTGGTAACATCAAAGGGGTAATAGTAGGAGGATATAACATGAATAATGTGAGGTATGCAGATGACACCACTTTGGTTGCAGAATTAGAAGAAAAACTTCAAGATTTGTTAGAGACAGTTAGAAAAGAGAGTGCGAAGAGGGACTTGTCAATACGTGTGAAGAAAACAGAATGTATGGTAATTAGCAAGGACAAGATGCCACCAAAATGTGAAGTCAAGGTTGGAGAGGAAGTGATAAAACAAGTTGATAAGTTTAATTACTTATGAAGCATAGTAACATCAGATGGTAGATGTGACACTAAGATTAAGAAGAGAATTGGCATGGCAAAAGATTCTTTTCAAAAGATAGCTAAAATCTTGAAAGATAGAATAATGAACATGCGGATAAAGGTTAGACTGCTAAAGTGCTATGTTCATTCTGTTCTCTTATATGGAAGTGAGTGTTGGACCATATCACCAACAATGGAAAAGAGAATAAAGGCTGCAGAGATTTGGTTCTACAGAAGGATGCTAAAGGTATAATGGAGTAAACATGTGACAAATGAAGGCGTTTTGATTAGAGCAGGAGTAAAGAGGGAATTGATGATGACTTTTCGACAAAGACAGTTAAGATTTTTTGGGTTAGGTCATGCGCAAAGATGTATTGGAAAATGTAATTCTCACTGCAGAATTAGAAGGGAAATGCAGTAGGGGAAGGCAAAGGCTAACTCACATCAGTAGTCTGAGCAACTATCCAGTTTATAATGATATTTTTCACAGGTATTATTATTTCTTATCAAACGACCACCTATACACCACATCATGCACAACCTCAGAAAAACAACCACCCACTACCAGCATGCGTTCCAAAACTTTTGTATGTGACCCGTAAAATTGTGATGCAGTTAAGATCAGTGTAAAAAGGTTTATTTGCGATTATCTATTATCACAAACTTTATTTTTCGTAATTTTCAAAATTCTTTTAATGAAAACTTTTATACAACATTTTAAATAATCACAAAAAAAATTACGAAAAATTACAAAAAATAATTAAAATCACTAAAGAAATCATAAAAGTCAAAAAAATTATGAAAATTACACAAATCGTCACAAAAAATATTGTACACATTCTACCGAGTAATACATTCCCTGGAACGCACCATGACTTACTGAGGATCTTGCCCTCAAATAAGAGGAGAGCCATGCCAAAACATCCTAAAGAATTATGGTATAAAGGTAATGGGGTGCCCATCTTTCAACCAGTTTTATTTGCCCCTTAGTGTACTGCAAAGTAAATCCTTTCAGGATATTTTTCCAAGTCAGCATCTCATTGTCCGCCTTCTTTGCCAGTCAGGTACAAACTATTTTTAGGCAGGTTGACGTCAGCACAGATAAATTAATATAAATGTAAACAAACAATCCTCTCGCTGCGTTCTCTTTTCATGGACAGGCTGATTAACACAAGTAATAAAAAGAAAAATTCCTTGTTCTCATTCATTTTAAGTTTTTTGTGAAAGATATTGATCCAAAGCAGCTGTAAAAACACGAGCATTGGCGTAAGAAAGAATTTGTTGTTTTATGTCAATAGGAGTTCTCAAATTAAACTCAACCCGCCACCACAGTGAAAACAATTTATCATAACTTCAATATTCTATCTCCTACACAAACAACAAACTGGTCATTTGAATTTGAGATTACTATTTTGTGTTACAGAGTTTTTACCACTTCCATGACGTTCTGGCTTAATCACATAGACATCTTTACATAGCGGACTTAGGGAAATCACACACCTTGAGCTGTTGTGGCAGATTTATTTTGCTAATACTTGTTGAATGTCAAGAAGGAACTTTTAACAACAAGTAAATAAAGAACTGTTTTTAATGGATAATGTAAACAAAAGGTGTGAAGACTCGTGCCTTTTGTAAAAATGTTAAATGCAACTTAACCAGTGCTCACATTGAAACCGAGGAAATTCAACATCTGAGTATCAGTGCCCAAAAATATTTACTGGCAGTACGCACGTGGCTACCACGGGGGCAGTGCCAGTCTACAATAAAGCCTTTGGGGGAAAAGGTATCTGAGTAAACCACTATTGTACTTACTCAGGTATCCATATCTCGCTTATCCGAACGCTCCTCTGGTTCTAAAAAGTGTGACGGTGCCCGAGCCCCCCGGTACAGGAGTTATAGGCAACACTTCTGCTACTGGGATCATGAGAGATCAAATAGGGTAAGTTTAATTGTTTCGTTTGAGGGAATCTCAGATGAAGAAAGGGTGATTGTTGATCAACTGCTTGAAATTTATAACTCTGGAGAAAATGCTGATGGGATAGTGTTTAAAAAAGTTGATTTCAAAAGAATAAATAATGAGGTTCGTCGATTGAATAATGTCTTGATATTCTTTAATGCCAACAATATTTTCTGAAACCAATAAAAAAAAACAATATCAAAACAGCTAGGTCTCAAAAAGATCAGGAACGGCGAATCCAAAGTAATATTAAGGATCTTAACAAGTGCATTAATTTACTTACAAGGTATAAGAGCGGTGAGGTGAAAACATCGAAGAAAATTGAAAACATCTATACTAGGTATAGGATCAAAGTAAAAGGACTTGGAACAGTGATTGAAGAACTCAAACAGCGAGTATTAGCAAAAGTGGCCAAATTGAAGAGGTATAATGAGAGAATAGAACAGTTTCGACAAAACAGGTTGTTTAATTCCGATCAGAAAAAGTTGTTTGCAGAACTTAATGGTTGTAATTTTGGAAGTAGTGAAATACCAGATGCAGCAGAAAGTCAAGCCTTTTGGAGTGACATATGGAGTAAAGAAAAAGATCATAACAAGGATGCAGAATGGCTACAAAGATTGAAGGAGGAGAGCAAGTACCCAAAACAAAATGAACTGGTAATTACAACAGAAATGATCTCAAAGCAAGCTAGAAAAATTCCTAATTGGAAGGCACCTGGAAAAGATGGTGTACAAGGATTTTGGATTAAAAG
>RDPX01000013.1:2345004-2422737 GCA_003991215.1 Morbakka virulenta | reverse complement strand
TGTACATCAAGATCGCACACACTTGGGTGTGATGCATGCACCCAGTTTACCCTTATCGGGCTGGTAGTCGGATGGGTTTGCTGGGGTTTCTACCCCTGAGTCCCCCATGGGCTCGTATTGCTGCACCACATAATAATAATAGTATAATGCAACAATTTTGGAAGGAGTCCTTTAAATCTGCAGGTTAGTTTCTTGTTTTGACCTATCCAAACATCAATGGCGATCACTAGATATACTAGCCCCAGTTATGTAAACAACAGGATTTCAAAATGTGTATACGTCACTAACCAATTCAACAGAAAAGATGTATCCCTTGGCTGCCATTGGTTGAATAAATATTGTAACGTATACTGTCATTTCTGCCACGCTGGTCATTTTTTTTCGATACAAGTGTCCTTTGTTATTAAGATTTGGAACGTCATTCGATTTAAGGAAACAAAAACTATGCAGCTGCAGGAGTGGTTTAATCGTCAGAAAGGAAGAAGAAATCAGAGAAGTAAGTATTTTAAGGCTCAGTATATGTATATGATGCAAAAACAAATCCTTTCTGTGAAGAAACCCAGGGAATGTAAATAATGACGTTGAAGGCAGAGTGGAGGAAAATAACACAACTGTGCATAATGTAAATAGACATGGCACTGAATTAAACCCCGTAAATAATGTGCAGTTTTGCTCGGGATAGTCTTGAATTTCCGAAATCAATTTTTGGAAAACGCGAACGTCGGTGTTAACACCAGTGGTTTAATGACTATAAATGGTTACATTACGATAAAGACAATGACACCGTCTTATGTTTTTATTGTTCAACTCACCATTCCAAATTAGTCACAGAGCATAACAAAAGATGTAGCTTATATATCAACAGGGTTCTTTAACTGGAAAAAAGCCCGTAAGTGTTTCGAAGAACATGAGCAAAGTAAGTGCCACACTGCTGCTAAAAGTTACGAAACTGTTGTATCTAAATGTGGCGATCGGAAAGAAATGTTAGTACCGAGATCATTAAAAAGAGGGAAATAGAGCGCCAGTATTTGACTATTGTAATGGACTATTTACAGTATTTAGCTCGACAGGGTATAATAGCACTTCGTGGTGACGAAGATATAGAAATTAATTTTACCCAGTTGTTGATTTTGGGCAGTAAAGATCATCCGTGGATTAAGGATATATTGTTTAATCGAGATGGAGGGAAAAAATATGTTCATCACGATTATCAGGATGAGGTGTTAAACATCTTGGCCAATCAATGTTTACGGCACAAAATTAATGGCATCAGTAACAGCAAAATGTTTGCTTCTATCTGCGACGAGTACACTGACATTGCAAATAAACAGCAGCTTTCTTTGTGTTCACTGGGTGGATCAAGGCCTCAACCCATGTGAGGACTTCCTGGGTTTTTATGAATTTCCAAACATAAAGAGTCAGACAATTGTATCAGGTATTAAAGACGCTTTTATGAGGTTCAATCTTTCGATATCTGATCTTCGTGGTCAAACATACGATGGAGTCAGCAGCATGTTGGGAAAAAGAGTGATGTTGCTGCTCAGTTCAACTTGATCCAGCCGAAAGCTGTTGAAAATCACTGCCACGGCCATTCCCTTAGTCTTTCCGTGAAAGTCACCACAAAGTCGTCTGGGGTCCTAGGCGATGTGATGGGCACATTTGCTGAGATTACCACTTTAGTGAAATGCTCTCCAAATAGGAAGCAAGTTCCTGGAAGCATCAAAGAAAACTTTGAAGTAGAAAATGTTGACTTCGAATCTGAAGAACACATTGAGTCTTTATCAAGTTATCTTTCACACGCTGGACTGCAAGAGCAACATCAATGGAAAACGTTATTTCAAACAACGATCTACTTTACAAACTCTGGGAAGATGTATTAAGTGAAAGTTTCGACCAGAAAGCTCTATCTCGCATTATTGGGTGTCAAAACCAAATGAATGAATTTCGGTTTTTTCTGTGACCTAAATTTAGCATACACAGTTTACTCATTGACTGACAATCTTTCAAAAACTTTGCAAAAAGAAAACATGTCTGCAGCCGATAGAGAGTCAATTGCAACGAGAGCTGTCGAGACATTCGAAAAAATGAGAGACGAAGCCTCAGCTGGCCTTTTTTTCGATGCCGCAAGCAAAAAAGGATCAAAGATTGACTTCGTTGCAGATCCAGTCCTTCCAAGAAAAAGAGAAAACCCTAGCTACAAAATAATGACAATTTTTTTTCCGAGTAGAAGGATATTCGGAAGGCGGCCAACCGCACCATCCTTTAACGGCGAGGGAGCATTACCGTGGAATTTATTATGAAGTATTAGACGTTATGAAGAAGCCAACGTTGTACGCACTATTATTTTAAAAGAAGTGTTTTGCTCTAAAGATATATACAGTAAAGTTAAAGCTTGTTCCAAAAGAGAGCAAGAGTGGATGCCGAATATAGTACATGCAGTGAAACTTTTGCTCGTGAACACTGAAACGTCATGTACGCCCGAAAGATCATCCTCAACTGCTCGGCGTTTGTAAACTTGGTTACGTTTAACAATGAAGAGCAAACGTTTTAACTCTTTAGCTTTGTGGCATATTCACAAAGACTTAAAAGATGATTTAAACCTAAAAGATGTGGGAAACGAATTTTTATTAGCAAGGAAGGGAAGACAGTACTATTTTGGAAAGTTTGTTTGACCTATTTGTAATCTTGTTTTGTTTTTATTTTATGTTGATTTTTTTGTAAGATTCCGTTCCTTTTAATAACCTTTGGAGTGCGTTTTAGCCAATCTAGAGTCCTGAATGTTCAAAAAATTTTCGGCCCCGTCGGCCCTGGAGATAATTCTCCCATCGGCCGGCTGGGAGAAGACTGACAATGAGAGAAGTAGATTATGGTGGCATACTAAGTTTCGTCATTGTTTTTTTAGAAAAGTACAGAAGCCGTGGCTTGAGGATTAGCGTAGTTGCATCGTTACCAAGTGGTTACGGGTCCGATTCCCTGAGCGGGTGAAATGACTTTGGAATCTAACACACAGAAAAACCATTGGCTGCCGTCAGGAAGGGCATCCGCCCACGAAATTCCGCACTGCTAAAAACAAGTCCCTCTGCAGGGCATCATCTGAGTCTAATAACAGGTAAAAATGACGGCAACCCCACAAGACAACTTTTTATAAAAAGTCAGGACCTTTTTAACAAATAGCCTGTGAAGATTTTCAAGAGCAAGTCCATTACAAGCTGTAAAATTATTTAATTTAAGGAAATGTAAGGTAGTAAACAAGGAGAATGTAAGACTAAGTAAAAAGATCTTGTTTGGACGTGAAAGAGTTTAGGTCAAAAGAAAAAAAAAGAAAAGAATAGAAATGATTTCAGCAATCCTGCTGTTGAAAGAAAGAAGCCACTGTATAGTGGAAAGACTTCATTATATGTTGAATTGCAACACAATTGAAGTAAGGTCACTGTGTATAGCTAGTCAGAGGTAATAAGTGATCTGACATAAAACTCTATAAGAGGGCCCGTAATAATAATAATAATAATAATAATAATAATAATAATTATAATAATAATTAAAAAGTCTGAGAAATAATGATAAAAGAGTTAAAATTAAAAAGCCAGTCAAATTAAAGACATGCTTCTTAACCTGTTTTAGGAGATTAAAGTGGCAACATGGCATATCTTTTCAAAGAGGATAAAATATTTAATACAAGGACAAAATGTAAAGTTAAAAAAGATAGGAAATGGTCTCGGATGTTGTACATAACCTAATGTTTAAACCTTCCAGAACCCAGATAAACAAATAACAGTATGTAAAAAGCCCAATAATAAATCGGGGGAGAAAGTAAAGCTATACAATTTGGAAAAAAGCCCTTCCTCGAGTGGTTCAGGGGGATGGACTCTTCTCTTAATTTTAGCTTTAATAGTTAAGGATGCAAAAACGAGTTCGGCAGTGGTAATCAAGATAGCAGGTCATCTCGTGTTTAGGTGAAAAGTGAAAACTTGGTTGTTGGTTCCCCCAGTTTTTTCATTGTTATCATGACTTATGCTAATTCGAAAATGTCTAAGGTGGTGGTCAGCTGACCCACCTACCTAATTCTCTTTCAGCTTGTGTCAGACCTACTTATCGTTTAGATAAAACCGTCAACATCTTTGCTTATTTTTCTTAAATTCTTCTTCCTTTTAAAGTCATCAAAATCCAAGTCCATATTTGTGAGAATCGTTGTACCTTAATTTAGTTCCTTTACAAATTTCATTAAGATCATATTGGATCCTTTATTCTTGATTCAAACGAACAGCGGGTTCTGAAGGACTTAATATATTGTTTGATTTTTGGAGGAGAAACATTGTGTCAAATAGACAGGCGATCAACTCTTTAACTTTGTTTAGACTTTTACCAACTTTAAAAAATTGTTATCTTAGCACCAACAAGCCTTTTCAACCTCTTGTCTTTCATGATCTAATAAGTCAGTCACCACTGTACTATCTGGTACTCTGCAGCAAGGACAGCGGATGTTTTATTCTGTACAGTGAAGTTAATGCGGTAAAGACTTACGCAAACCTGGCTTTAAAACTTTGACTGATGGTTCTTTACTCGCTAGTGTGTATCCTAGACATGGAAATTGCCAAAAGAAGACGATCGCGTCACTTAAAAAAATAATTTTTGTGATCTTCATTAATATTGGAGGCCTAATAGCAAAAAATGTTTGTTCCACATCAACTTTTTCTTCAACTATCCCCGAAATTTCAACTTCTTCAGACACTAATGTTTGAGGAGGTATTGAGAGTTGCACATCTGTTGTTCCTTTATGATATTGACACCATATTCTTGATAGTTTACCTTACTACTGACCTCAAAACTTCTGTTGTTTTGCAATTGCCTTTGGTTTATTCTGTCTCCTAGCGTTTTTCCTTCTATATTTTTAAATGATTGTAAATAACCCTGCACACTTGAGTTCCGCTTTTATATGCATCCTTTATTTGCATATTTTTATTTTTATGTAACTTCAATGCAAGTTATGAAATTGATTAGCTAACTTTTAAGAAACAAGTCATGCTTAGCTTGTAATTGTCCCAAATCGAATTCTTCACATCACTGGCCTATGACTCTCAGATTCTAAACGAGATTTTATTTACTAATCCTAAAATATTTGCAGTCAAAAGTTGTTAACCTCATTTGGGTAGAACAGTTTATACAGTTTGGAGTGCCAGGTTATGCCACAGAGTGCCTCAGAAAGAAACTTCTATTCATCATAAGATTTTATTGTAAGGAAATACAAACAGGAGCACTTTTCGGGACTACTTGGGAGACACTCCTTTTGGTTCACTATATGTTGATTTGGCTCCTACAGGTGCATCACAGTTTTATGGTTGGACTAAGATGGCCATGGGTCCCTTGTTATTTGTAATCAATTGCTTGCTTAATCTTATTTACTTCCATAGGTATCGTCTGCTATAGGTCATAGAAATAAATCCTTTCATTCGTATCACCAAGGGCAGACTAGCGAACATACAATGGTAGACTGGAAGGTCAGAAAATGGCGTGAAGCAGTCAAAAAATCTTGTATGGACAGAACAAGAGAGAAATTCCATGTAGAACATAGCACGTGTTGATGTGTGAACGATCCATCATAATGACTTGAAAGAGAAAAGTCTTTTAAATTTCCTTTAAGAAATGGACCAAAACTATTGAAACCATTTTCTAATAAGGCACATTTTGACAAAAGAATTTTTAAAAACTCGTTTTAGATATTTCTGGGACCGCAACACCGTGAATACCACATCAAAGAAATTCTTCTTTGCTTGGCATCTATTTAACTGGAAGGTCCTTTTCCTGGTGTGATATCTCGCCTTAATTACTCCCAAATGTTTTATCTTGATATGATTCCTGTGATGCTGATATGACTCTCATGGTGAATTTGAAATATGTCACCCTGTTATTTTCAGGATCTATTTACAAAGTAATAATATTAGATTGATTGGATAGGGAATATATATATATATATAATTCGTATGTGTTATGTAAGAAACTTAAAGTTGCAACAAGACTGTAGCTTAGTTTGGGGTTGGTACAAGAGTATTATTCATAAGATTACCAATCGTTAAAGGTGATTATCTTTTGTTACCTGAGCCATTATTTTGAGGAATTAGAAAAAATTGTTATTTCTGGCAACAGTTGACTGAAGGTTATCGAGATCCAGCAATTGAATTGTTAAGAAAAAGAGTTACGAAGTCATGAATTGATACCTAAAGTGTAAAATCAGGCAAAGATCAATGCGCTATATGTGAATGATTTACGAAAATTGGAGAAAATGAAGAACAACCTGATGCCATCGAAACTCATGTAAGAGGGCTAAAAACAATGGGTATTGACAAGGATACATGTTGACAGCAAGCTATGAAGTTAGACTACGAAGAAAGCAAGGAGTAAAAAATGTTAATTGTGCATAAGACACAAAAACGTGGTTCGAGACGTAAGTATCTTAGAAAAGAGAAAGATCCTCCTCAGCTTTGTTGTGTTTACGAAAAGGCCAAAGATCAGCCACTTATAGAGCATCTAAGTATTGTTCATTTTGAAGGGAAGTGGGGGGGGGGCTTAAATTGATTTATGATGTACTGTTTTCAACAATCAGCTTGATTTCGGAACATCAACTTTCTTCTGTTTTAATGTTGATGAAAGGGATAGCTCTACTAGTAAAAACTATGTTTTGGTTTTAGGAACTGCACATGCTTTACTCGAAGGAAGGGAAAGATTGAGATATACATATAATTATTTATCGATATCAGTTACGTTAAAATTGTTTGATTTCGAACTTTTCACCACATTTGAGATTCAGAAGTAGATGTGCTCCTATGGTAGAATCACAATTAACAAAACTGGTGAGTGGTTATGGACTATCGTTCTCAATGAACTCAATTTCGGTCTGCAAATGCCAGCAATGTGCTTATTTTATACTATTAATCAAGCTCAAGGAAGTGCTCCCCACGTCCCTGGTACCACATTGTTATTAAATTTGCAGGTATACGTCATAATTTAATTAAGCCATACTTAAATTTGTATTTACCAAGATGCCTTTTGTAGGTAAAGGAATGTAAAAGTTACTTTTGAAGCACCAACACGACAGCGTCCTTGAAAATGTCCCTGGTAACTTTATTTTCAAATTTAGTTGAAACCAATCTATCCAGGATAGGATGAAGTAAAGCGGGCAATTTTGTGGTATTCGTTGGACAGGAAGGTGAAAATAAATAACGTGTATAAAATAACGTTATCTGCCTCCTTAAATTTACTTTGTTTTTAATTTAAAAGGAAGTAAATAACGACACCATGAGGAAACTATTCATGTGGGGTTAATTTTAAAGCTAGATCGAGGAACTTTTTGGCTCGTCAGTGCTTTTCATTATCATACGATTTAAATATTTTTTTAATCTAAGGCCAACACTGATAATTTGGTCTAAACTTTCTTTGTCTATCCTTTTATCACAGTCTCATAAGCTTACGGGTTTTATGCCTTGTTTGGTTTTTAAACACCATAAGTTGTTTACCCGAGTGTCTAATGATCAAGTGCTTGGTTATATTAAACGTATTAGTAAACTTGTTTTAAGACGTGGCTGTAATTTGGTGGTAATCAGAAAAAAACTACTTTTGGTATTTTGTTGTAATGTATATTTGGTGATAAGAGTAAATAAAATAGGCAGCTGTCAACATTGGTGATAAGGGACTCAGAAAAAACACTTATTTTTCCTTAAGGAGCATGAGACCGGTCTTTGTGATAAGACCAGGGGCTATGAGGGATTTGGCAAAGGAATATTTTGTCATTTAAAAGAACAGGGTTTAAAGTTCGTGCTTATGGAACAGATTTTCACAATTTGGGTGGTCATACAAAATTGGTTAAACTCTCATATGGTTAAGAATGTTTTAGGTCAGATGCAAGCAATAGTTCTAAAATCTTCGAATGGACAGGAACTGGGCAAGGTGACAATCAAGCGAGGAATTTTTCAGGGGACTCGCTTTTGCCTCTTCTGTTTGTCATCATCCTGATCCCTTTCTCCATCATACTGAGAAACAGTGAATATGGCTACCGTCTTGGCGATGAGGAAGTGGAGAGTGAGAGTGACCGTAGAGTTAACCACTTATTGTTCATTGATGACCTGAAACTTTATGCAAGATCTGAGTATGAACTGAACACTCTCGTCCACACAGTGCGAATTTTCTCTGATGACATTGGAATGACGTTTGGTCTGGACGAGTGTGGAATTTTGGTTCTAGAAAGGGGCAATGTGAAGCAGACTAACGGAATTGAACTTCCAAACGGGAAAACTATTAAGGTAGTGGATGGGGAAGGGTACAAGAACCTAGGAGTATATTAGTTGGTGGGAACACTGCATGAAAAGATGAAGGACCTCATACGGACAGAATACTGCAGGAGGATGAATTTACTGGCCAGATCCAAACTGTATGCAGGGAACCTGATTTGTGCCATTAATGCATGGGCAGTCGGAGTCATTCGGTACAGTGGAGGTATTCTGAAATAGGGAAAGAAAAATGTGGAGAAGATGGACACAAGTATTCGAAAAATCCTTACGATGAATTGGGTTTGCACCCCAGAAGCAGTGTTAAGAGGTTGTACCTGAAGTGAGCTGAAGGTGGAAGAGAAATGTTGAGTGTGAAAGATGTAGTGACATTGTGAACGAAACCGCCTGGCTGAGTATCTTGAAGGAAGTGATGAGTGGTTGCTGAAGGAAGTGGAAAGGCAGGGTATTGTGAAAGGGGGAGAAGGGGCTGAGGAGTACAAACGAAGAGTAGAGCAGGAGAGACGCGAACAGTTCCATGATGCACCCGTCCACGGAAACTTCCTCAGAGACGTTGAGGGGATTGCCCATCCAAAGTCAATTGATTGGATAAAAAGCGGGCATCTAAAGAAGGAAACAGAAGGCCTCGCCTTTGCAGCACAGGAACAAGCTTTGTCAACACGTTTAGTGAGAGCCAAAAGGTACCACGAACAAATCTGTCCTCTATGCCACTTGTGTGGATTGAAAGATAAAGATGCCATGAACATTGCAGCTGGGTACAAAGTACTGGCAGAAGGCCAGCATATTGCCAGACATGATCAAATTGCACACAGAATGCATTGGAAGTTGTGCCGAAGGTTTGGAGTGGAGGTAGGAGAGAACTGGCTCAAGCACACCCCAGAGAATGGGATGCTAGTGGGCGATGGCAATGTTGTGCTGTATTGGAACACGGTTTTGTCAACGGATCGCCGAACCAAGCATAACAAGCCAGACATCTCCATCCACCATAAGCGTGAGAGAACCTGGACGCTCACTGATGTTGCAGTGCCAATGGATGTTCGAGTTGTGATCAAATAGGGGGAGAAGCGAGAGAGGTATTCAACTCTGCAAAAGGAGCTTGAGCGCATGTACCGAGCCAAAGTGACCATTGTGCAAGTGATAGTTGGAGCCATGGGAACATTACCACCTGGACTATTCGAAGCATTCGAAACATTGCAGATCCCTAACATTGCCTCAGATTTTAGAACTTTTGGGCACCGCATCAGTCTTGCGCCGTGTTCTGTGCCTCTGAGGTCCTGATCCGGACTTGAGACCCAGACATACTTATCCTAGGCTACCTGGTGACGCAGTAGCGTGATATATATATGCGGCAACATTAAAATTAAACTCTAGCAGGATGTAGCTAGGTTGAAAACAGAAAATTTAAAGTTGCTGAGATGAAGTATTGGTAGAACCAGACTTAAACCAGTTGACTGCAATGGAGAAATGAAAGTGGTTATACGAGGATTTAGTCCAGTCCAAGATTCTTAGTCATTTGTCTTGAAGGAACAAACAAAGGAAATTGTTCTAACTGTACATCCTAGTACGAGTGAGTTCTTAACTTTCTCTTGAACATTTTCTGGCTTCCGAAGGTACTTTTCTCATTTTTTATGGGTCACTGTAAATTAAATAGTTTAAGTATAACAAAACCTACTACTTTTTGTCAATAAACGAGCAAGTTGAAGTAATATCCTAAGGACAAATAGTTAAATGAAGGGTATACGACCAACCCTTAAAAATTTCAACACCAAAATCAACTGCAAGGAAAAGATTTGCCTCTAAACCTGGAAAAGACAGCTTCATTGTGAACATTGAAAAAGACTAATATTTTATCACCATAATGTTTCAAGGAAAACTTTTGCACAAATTCCACTTGCCGCTTTATCAAAACCAAAAATTGCGAGATAGGTAATGTAATATGTTATAGTGTGGAGAGGAGGTAAATTTGTAAACAACTAGTAAAATAATATCTAATATCTTCGGCGGTAGAATCACAGGTAAGTACATTTAGAGATGTGTCATTTATTTACATATATTAAAGTGAGGCCAGATCAAGATTATTTAGAATACGATGATAGAAACGTAATGGCAGATGTTAGCAATTAAGGGTTATAATATAACAGGTAAAATAAAGAAAAGCAAAATGGACGTCCTTAACTCAAATCTTGAAAGAAGAGACTTCAAAGAAAATCAAAGGGAAAACACTGGCTCAGCAATTCATTTAGATTATTTGGTCCAATAGTATCCATGAAGACCAATAATGGAATCCACACCGTTATATATTACAAAATGTTTACACTCTATTCTTTCTAAAAATACTTGAAAGTATCATATATTTGCAATGCAGGACTTCATCATGGCTGAAGAGAGCATCTAAACAATAAAAACGTTCTCGAAACCTTGAGGTCTTTAACAACAACTACCAGTCGGTTAAAGGGAAACGACAGAAATTTCAAACCCAACCGTCCGTAGCTAAGTAGGAGCACAAATGTGGGTACTGTTAGAAATTTACATTTTAAACGAAAGTAAGAAAAAAATTGCAATGTGAAAACAATGGAGTCTGGAGACGACAAAAAAAATAAACCTCGAAAATCCAACTGAAAGCAAAAACACTTTAAATGAAATTCTATTTCTGGCACTAGTGTTAAAAATAGGGATCAGAGACCAATTAAAAACAAGTTGACTACTCAAGGTTACCCTTGACCTTACCACCAGCATGGATCGATCATATAGAAAATTAACTAACCAGTAGATTTTGGTCAACACGTCTCCAAATAAGTTCCAATGGTTATGAGATGAATCCGAGAATCTATCAGTAGAATGCGTCTAGAAAATTCATAATCCCAAATCAGGATATAAATCTGCCTTACAATAAGAGGATGCTCAACCCCGTTACCTTTACTAACAAGCATTCAGCCAATCGAAAAGTGGGAAAAAAATTGTCTGGTTTTTTTCTCCCGCCACATTGTTCACCCATACTTACACAATACAACGAAGACCGTCCAAATAAATATCAGCAGAACCTATTTATATCCCACCAACAAATATTTTCCTAAAGTTAACAAACTCTTAAACCTATTTGACAAGATCATCTTCAAATTGAGCAACAACTATACAGAAAGTATATTGGAAACTTTGAAAGAAAAAACAAAGCATCACTAATCTTAATACAACAAATATGTACACCAGATACAAAGTAACATTTACTTTGTAGCGCTCATAACATTTAACTTTTAAGTAATTACGCAAAAAAGAATAACATTTTTAAATTTTGTACTTTTGTGTATATTGTAAACACGTTTTTGTTTTGTACCAATATTAACTTAAATTAAAAATACGAACAAAACACAATCAAAGGGTTTTAATTTGTTTAGCAAACACTCATAAAAGCTGGGAATAGGATCCAAAAGTTCTTGGTTTATTTTGGAAAGACATTAGCATACAACACAACACCAAAAGTAGCTTCCTAAGTGTTAATTTCTTAAACGATTCTACAAATCTAAAAGTAGTTTAATTTTATTGCAATCCAGTCGAACGTGTTTGTCTGTCTCGATAAACCAGCACCTGCCACGCTCCTAATATATTCAAACATTTAACTGACTTGAGATTTCTTTTTAGATTTTCCAGCAACAACTGCATCTAACAACAAAACGTTTCTTGCTTTGACATAAACAAAAACCCTTCTGCTCAGTACATTTGGTGAGACAAGACAAAATAAGAGTTGTTCCTTCATATTCATATATGGAACAGATGCTATCAATTTTTGAAAAAAATTTGGTAGAGAGAAAATTGATTTGTAATATTTATTTACTAGTAACACATGTGGGCCAAGTGCATTTTTAATCATCTTATACATATACATATATATATAAATATATATATATATATATATATATATATGTGAGTATATTTATGTGTATGTGTACTTTGGTTTGATTTGATACTCTCCAACTGTAAATAATGTATAAAGTATCTGCCCATGTGACAGTGTGACAGTATTACAGGACAGAAATTAGAGACTCACCATGAATTTGAAATGGCTACTGAGGTGAAAACTGAATAGGGAATACCACGGACCCAATCGAGAAACAATAAGTGAACACATCTCAACCAAAGAGTCAATCCTGTTCGTGGCTTATAAAAACTGCACAAACAGAAACCGTGTTTATGGACTATAAGAATTAGTTATTCATCTAAGAAGGAACTGGTCCATATCATAGTTACTAATCTCAATTGGCCACCAAATTTCAATAATTCGTATGGAGCACTTAAATAGATATCTCAATTAGATTTTGCCCTACCCATGGAAGTAGTACACAGTCCCACACTGACCACCAACATAGTTTGTAATCTTTTCTCGTAAGACTACTCCCCGAAAATAAGCAGTGCTGAAAGTTTTTTACTTTCCTCCGGATGTTTTATGGATGTCACCCAGCTCTGATAGGATAACCATTCTTTAAACTATTGTTTCTGAAAGACAGACTCTGGATAATTACTTTTTCAATATTTCAAAGTTGGCATGACGTGGAGATTGAACTGTATTTTATTTCTACTGTCATAAAATAATATTGAATATTTAGCTGCTATATAGTTATTAGTGCTGCTGGGCGTCAAAAATTATCTACAGCATTGAAAAAATCTCTTAGATTTCCTGACGTTCTCACAATCAACAGACTGTTCAAATAATACAAACATCCCCAAGTGCCTAAGCCAGCTAAAGAGTTGATTCTATAAACCTATTCCGTTTTAAAATTGGATGGTTTGGAGGTTCCGTTAAACAGACTGCATTCTTACAGTAGATCATTGTTATGATCCAAATAGATAATCTGCGGGAACTAATAGATAAAGCAATAGTATTCCTGGCTCTTGATCTTGATCCTTTGTTAGTATGGAAGTTAAATCTTTGATGCACCACAACTGATACCAATAAGATAATTTTTTTCCCAAGACAAAAGCAAGGTTGAGAGTAAACAATTGTCTGATCACACCCTTTTTTCGGAAAAAAATATACTATTCTTTTTACTGATGGATCACTGTCCCATTGTGTAGAAACAGCATTCAGGTGAAATAAAAAAAATACAACCTCCCAGAAATCCCCGTGGTCTCAGCTGCTCTCTTCGTATTATTTTCTTCTCTTTTTTATATCCGTGACATTTAATAAAAATTGGTATGGTTAAACTGACAAAAATGTCGACTAAGAGACTTTATTTCTTCCTAGATAAATAAGTATTAGCTCCAAATTCTTCTTTCAGAGTATTTTCCCTCAGTAACGTAACGCTGTGGCGTCTACAAAGCGTCGAAACATGGACAGTCGACTCAACTTAATCACAGTTTGATAAAGCAAGACAATGGCTTAAAGCAAATCACCAACAAGAGATGTGTTGCCATGTCATGCAGGTGCAAAACCTAGGTAACATGTAGATACTTGATTTCCAGGCGCTGCCTTTGTGTTTTATGAAAGGCGACAGGAAAATACAAATCGTTCTTTTTTGGCACAGAATTAATTAGAAGAGTTTAAGCGTCTGTTGTCTTGGGATACAAATGATTTTTTCAGTTAACCTCTCATTGCAAACAACGCAGCTGTTTTCGGTTAGATTGCTTATAAACCGACTTCTACTGTTGATAACACTTACAAGGACAAAAAAGATAATTTTCCACAATCGCAGCATCGTCCCACAATAATCTCACACCCTGCTACCATTAAAGTCACTCCAAAAAATCCTCTATCACGATGGAATTTCAACAAAGCTAATTAGACCAATTTCAAAGAAGCTACAGCTACCCTGCCAGAAAGACTTCCATCAGCCAACTCTAAAGATGTTGATAGGTGCTTTCGTTTTTTCCAATCGCAAGTTCTCAGAAAGGCAAAATGATAACCACCAAGTCATCGGGAGAGACTTGTTACATGCTGAAATCACCATTCCAACAACCTTGCTGAAGTACACTACCCTGTCTGATAAAGAGGCAGCAGCAAGCAACTTGTTAGACCATATTAACAATTGTCGTTGGAGAGTCTTGGTTCTCTGCTGTAAACAGAATTGAAATAAAGCATTCCAGCAGGAAAACTTGGTCAAAACTCAATCATCTGATATGTAGGAAGAGGCAAACCACCACTAGGAACGCCGTCTCAGTTAACGCGAAATGCCTTGTCAACAATGTAAAATATAAGGACTTTGACAAGGCTTCACTAGAGATGTAAACAGGAAGCTCATGGAAACATGGCATAGCCCTTGTTCCGATCAAGACCTTTGTCCTCCCATTACAGTAGAGGAACTGAGGACTGCCTTAAAGAAATCTGGTAGAATTCCAGGCTCTGACTCGCTTCACCTCTAGTTCTACAACCACTTCCACGAGAACTTTATCGAAAAGCTAGCCTCTTTGTACTCCGTCTGCCTTCCCAAGAGTTTAGAGAAAAGTAAAGGTCGTTATCATTCTTAAGCCTTCAGCTACGCTCACTAGCTAAAGGCCAGTAAGCATCCCCTGAATCGGTGTGAAGATCTCTGAACGCCTGATATACAACCAAAGGGAAGGCATAGCAACTACCTTCAGAGCAAGCTGGATTCCGACCAGTAAGAAGTAGCCTCGATCAGGTATACCTTCCTACAGAGGACGTTGAATCCGCTTTCCTTGCGAAAGAAAATTGTTCTTGTAGACCTCTCGGCCGCATCAAGGACTAACACGTAAGCTGCTGCAGTGCATCCCAAGCAAGGAAATGGTCAGAATGATCATGGAAATGATACGTACTCGTGGATTTACGCTGCACCTTGCTGATGAGAAGGCTCACTGACTTATTAATGGCATACCACAAGGGTCAGTGTTAGCACCGATGCTATTTAAGATATATACAGCTGACCTCCCTACTTGAACTAGCAGGAGGTACATATATGCAGATAACATAGCTTTTCTGTACCGGCCAAAGCCATTCGAGAGCTTTAAAAAGATCTTGTTACAAGGTCTAAATGAATTAAAGCAGTATTTCCATTTCTGGTGACTAAACGTCAACGCGACCTAAACTGTTTTGAGTGTGTTCCATTTGGCGAACAGGCAAGCTCATCGCAGACTCACGGTTACAGTCGGCTTAAGTACGAAGTACCCAGGTTTAACACTTGATCGATCTTAAACATACAAAGAGCATCTTCAGAAGACCTCAGAGAAAGTTTACGCCAAATCAGACCTACTTCGTTGCATTCCAAGCAATCGATGGGATGCTTCATTTGATATCGTCCGAATATCCGCGTTGTTGCTCTGCTACTCTAATGCTGAGTATTGCGTCCCTGTTTGGCGTGGTAGCTTGCATTTAGACTCTGCCCTTGGTGACAGCATGTACATTATCAGTGGCTGCATCAGCTCTACGCTTCTTCACTTTCTCGCCATTCTCTCATGAATTCAGCCATCTGACTTAAGGAGGAAAAACATTATTCTTAAGATCTAGGCCAGAGCGCTCAATAGTTTACCTCACCTACTCTATCCCATAGCAATGTGTTCACAAACAGGCCCTCAACGGCTCTCATCCAAACGTACTCTATTCACAAGGAAACGAAATATTGCACATGACGCAAACGAGAACCCTCTGGATGTATGGACAGCAGAGACGTGGCAGGACAGGTAGAACAGCACTGAATGTAGATTGAAACAGTACAAACCAGACCTGAGCAGTACAATACGAGCCTTCAGGGCATGGTCTTCCTCGCACAGCCTGGCCTTTGCTTAACAAACTATTTCTGAGCTACATTTCTAGAGATACTTCTCCCATCGCCAGGCTCTGATGATGGGAGAAGTATCTCTAGAAACGTAGCTCAGAAAAAGCTTACAATTCACAACATGATAAATATCCTACATCAATGTCTTCCATTGAGTCGTTAAAGACAAGAATTAAAAAAATATAATACTAATGCATATACCTAAGTATGGTTTAAATTTAGTTTCATTTGGTGAGCACTTAACTATGAAACTTTATTAGTTAAATTTCTCACAGATTCAATGACCTACATTGGCAAATAAGAAAAAAAACTCTGTTAATCTGGAAATTTTGGTGCACAGGTTTCGATTTGTGATTACAGTAAGTTCACTAATAATCACTGGGCGGGGGGTATTTAAGAGTGGAACCTTTTTGAAAAAGGAGCCTATTAACAGTACCCCAAAATATTTCCAAGACTAGTTTTGTTTTCCCTGGGGCTGGTTAGCATGCTTAAAACAGCAGGTACATTGGTATATATTGTTTTCGAGGCAACATTTGAGACAATTCTATGGGAGGCTCTCAGTATACAGCAGAAAGGTTGTGGACTTACATTTATGTTTAAATAAATGTATACTGTCTGCCTAGAAAACAACACAGATCAGATAAGTGTTCGTAAAATGGCAGGTTATAATTATGGCTCATTGTTTGAGTCTTGATTCCTTCTTGTCAGCATGAAAGTGCACACGCACTGCGACTTAATACATTACATCTACTTTCCCAAAATATACAGTGTGTAGCACACGATGATGCAAATATCTATTCCGAACAATTTTTAAAAAATCCACAACAAAGAATACTTGTCTCTAAAGAATTCAATGTGAGCCTAAAACAAATATAAACGTAAATACAATCAAACAATAATTAGTGCCATCAAAACAAGAAGAACAAATGAAAATTTCTCAACGAAAACTTGTTTAGACCAGTACATGTATTATCCATACTTAAAATACAATATACATTATACAGATAAGTGCCATTAGCTAGAAATTCTTAGTGTGTTTTACCCTGATGATATCAAAAAAACTCTTATTGGCCGCAGTTTTCCTATTCAAGTAATCCCTCACTTTGATAGAGTCTCTCAAAACGAGAGTTGTTGAGGTCACGGTGTGGTATATGTCGTACATTTGCACTTCTCTAGCGGGTTAACAAAATCTGACTAGTCTCGATGGAGGGATAGGCTTGATTCCTCTACAGCAGTTTTTGACATGTGACCAGTAACCTGTCATTAACAAAGGAGTACCTTTCCTACCACTGACAGGCTGTACAGGGAGTAGAACGTAGCTTCTATCTAAACTTTTCAACACGTTACGTGTCATTGCAAAGTACGGTGGGAATCAGAGCGTCTATTGCGGAAAAGAGTAAATAACTTTCTCTGGGCGGATATTAAGACGGTCGTGCGATTCATCTAACATGTAAGAGAGGGTAAAGCTCTTGCAGTACAGTTCCTGCAATAGTTATGTAGCTGCGTTACTCAGTAACGAAGCGAAAATTCTCTGAATCCGATTTCAACGTCTTTATTACTTAACCAGAGAATGAGAAAGAGGATATGACGTAAACATGCTTTTTCGTGAAATATATATCTTACGGAAAATAATAGTCTATTATAGTATCCCTACAGCGATAAGAATAATAATAGTTTCCATGATTTATAACTAGTCTTATGCACAGATTTTTGTTTATTTACAAATATGATCTTTCTCTCACTTTCTCAAAGCGAACGGCAATAATTTGCGTCAGTACATGAATTGGGTCTGTAGTTGACTCAAAGGTGGATCACAGTCTTGTTTCAGAATGGTATGTTACTGAAAAATAATAGTATTGCGCTATGGCTGGCACACGGATTTGGGTATGTTTGACATGCGCTTTCAAGCAAACAAAGACACTGCTACAATGGTATTTGCCAGAGGTTTACCCCCTGTCCCCAGCTGTTGGTGCGATTTAATGTAGCCTGGTTTGACATGTAAATGACCCCTGGTTTGATTCCACTTACTAATGTTTTGTAGGAAATTTACAGCGCTACACATAGATCCAACATCATAACCCAATTTAACTTTTTAGCATAGTAATAGGAGATTTTTCAAAATAAGATAATTCATCACCTTATATGTTATATCAAACGAAAAATCTTCTCAAGGCTTTTTAGATCATCGACCAGAGTGTTCGCGTCGCCCTTCTAGATACAGAAGCCTTGTCAATGACAAAGAATAGCTCTTTTCCAGCAAGTCCCTCCACAACGTTGTTTTTCTTTTCTCAGGCTAGAAAGGCGACGTGTGGACGGCAGTTGTCACCAGAAAGGAAGTGTGACCTATGTACTGAAGTGATCGTCTTATAGTTTTGGGATTTAATTGATGCAAAGGAATATCAACCCAGAAAATAGCAGATGTGACTTTGTTTACAAACTTCGAAGCTACTTTTTGATGTTATACAGCATCCCTTTGTTTCAGAACATTTATTTGTCAACCACGCCTTACGATTGCTGCAAGTAATTTTCATTCCTGTTCTTCTATTGCACTGCGATACAGAGACTTTCGTCTTTGTGGTCCAAGGAGCCCCAGCTTTTGGATATCCACTCGTAACCTTATTGGAATGTTTGTATAAACTTATTTTGTACGTTGCATCTTTTACTCAAAGTTTAACTTAGAGCTGACAATCTTCATTGTGACTTTCCTAGACAAAATATTCCATGTCAAAAGCTGCAAAGCCTAATGCCAGGGCAAAGGTCGGTGAGAGCCTGGTGAAAGTGAAGTTTCACAAGCGTGTCACAGACAGTAGTTTCGAGCAAAATCAAAGCGATATGCGTTTATTGACTTAAGGTGTATATTTTTTGTTCAAAATATAATATATTTTTTTCTTAAAAAAATGGCATTTATTCAGTAAAACTAGAAAAATTGTAACAAAGTAGCGCTAACAATAAAAGTAGCAATATTATAACGTTTGATAGGAGATAGAGTGGACGCTAGAACAGCGGACTTGCTTGTTTCTCATCGAGTACATTTAGCATAAAAAAGTAGCAGTACCAGTAAAGAGTTCCCCTACTCATAAATAACTAATGACCTCCTTTTGACCATTTGACACTTCGGGCTACCAAATAAACATGACCAATTTCCAGTAGACTCCCCAACAAATTCTAAGGAAATTTTCCATTCCGCATTTCCACTCCACATTTGAAGGTCATAAAATGCCAAGCATGCGTGATACAGCTTATGCAAAAATAAAACATTTGCATGCACATAAAATTTCTGCAATTATCTCAAACATTCTTCTTCTTTAGGTACCATGCCTTGATAAGGCGCAAGCGACCATGGCTCTTCATTCTATTCTATTCTTTGCCTTTCTTATAATATTCACATTCGAGGAGTTGGTCAATTTTGCTAGTTCACTCACATACATTAGCCTACTTCTTCCTCTAATTTTCCATCCATCCACTTTCCCTAATAGCTAAATATTCGAATCCTAACTTGTTTGATTTCAGCTCCACCAATGTTAACTGGACATTTTGGTATTTGCTTTACTTAGCGACATAGAGAAGATTTTGTCAAAAAATAACGTTCATCCCCATTCTTTCACTATGATGTACTAGCTGATGAAGCAACCGTTGAAGATTTTCATTGGAGTCTGCAATAAGCACAGCGTCATCAGCGTACCTAATGTTATTTATAAGAACTCCACCAACGGAAATTTCACCCACCTTTTCTACTTCTGAGAATATTTTCTCTTTGTCAAAATTGAAGGGATCAGGAAACATAACACAAGCCTGTCTCACACCTGGTCTCATTTTGACAAATTGATCCACTTTTCCATCAATAAATACAACTGTGGTTTGATCCCAATACAAGTTTCTGATGATTCTCTGGTCTCTACTCTACCTCTGTATCTAAAATGCTTATAATTTCTATAAGTTTCTGTAACTCTGTAGGAAGCCTTACTGTAATCAATAAAGCACGTATGTAGAGTCCTGTTCATTTCCAAGGCCCCTTGGCAAATGATTCGCAATGTAAATATGGCATTTCTCGTTCTGGCTAAAACCGAATTAACTAAAAGTTATCTCTGGTGTAGTGCTTTTCCTTATTCATGTCAGAATTATTCTCACTAATATTTTCGTCAAGTGGTTCATAAGACTTCTTGTACGGTGTGGCTCGTCCTCTGTACCGTCCGGTTTCTTGCGGAGTGCAACTGGGGCTCAGACGGTGCCATTCACAGGAATTTGGATTTGGCAGTGAGGAATTTCTTGGCCAGATGCCCTTCCTGACGCCAACCAATGGCTTTTTCTTTTGTGAATTTCCAAAGTCGCCCGCTCGGGGAATCGAATCCGGAATTCTTGGTTACGGTGCAATTGCACTAACCATTAAGCCAAGGCTCTTCTCATGTGGTATGTCATCTGATGTATAGATTTTGTTTAGCGTTTGCTTCATTTTCTTTAAACCGAAATCATCTAAAGCTTTCAACATTTCTACAGCCAGTTCATCAGGGCCTGTTGCTTTGTTATTCTTCATTTCGCGGAATGCGTATCTTACTTTCGCTTCTGTTATGCTCAGTCCATCAAAATCTCTGGAAATATTTGGCTTTTCACCCCTACTATCGCTGAGTAACTCCTCAATATGCTCACTCCTTCTATTCGCTATTTCTCTCCTCTCCAACCGAAGGCTTCCCTCGGAGGACTTAATGCAACCATTAGAACTGCATATTTGCTTACAACTAATTTCTTTTATTTTCCTGAATAGGCTTGGTGGCTTAGGGTTTCTAACATTTTCAATTTCCGAACACTGTTTATTGAGCCATTTTTCTCTTGCTTTCCTACAGTTTTCATTTATGGTTCTATTTATTTTTTGGTACGCAACAAACATTATAAACGTATTTAATATTTGAATTTTAACTAGCAATAGTTCCTGCTATCTTTTTTGTATTTCAATGGCATTTTGTCTTGCATAGTTCTTAACCCATAAACATATTACCGAATTCACAGACTAAATATTCCCAACTTCAGAGTTTTTCTTGTAGCTGAAAGGAAAATGCGCAGAACCTGTCAAAAGTATGTTCTGACTTGTGTACACCAGGAAAGCTGTATATGAAGTATTCGCCCCTGTGACAATGTTTTTTGAAAGTAACGTTACATTTGCATGTGATAAAGTTTATTTACTAACGTCAGTTACTATCCTAATGAGTGAGTAATATCACGAAACAGGCTTGTTAAAGTGCAAAGTGTAGTCATTTGATTCTCCTCTCCTTATTATGCATACATTCATATATTTATATTTATATATATTTATATAAAATTGATGATAAAAGTTAGGTGTTTAAGTATTGTATATGTATATGTTGTATATGTATTAAGAGTGCTTGATATAAAAAATAGCATTAATATGGTTAAATCCTAAACTCATTCTAATCGAACCAGAGATCAAATGGTTGCCTTTATCCCTCAGGTGTCAATTAATTTTATCAAAATTCATAATTTCCTAGTAGCTAAGTCTGTATCGATGTTATATTTATGTTTAAATATGCGTCATACAACCATCTTTGTATTTTTGTACTAACACAACAGCAGGCTCGTATTATAATTGGTAAAACCAGAATTTCTCACATTTCCTAAATTCTACTTATCTCTAGCTTAATTTCCTGCTGTTTTGTCACATTTTCTCTTTCTTCAGGGGACAGTTTGCCATCTGCTAGTGTTATTATATTTACTATCAGTCAACGCTTTCTCATTCTTGGTTACTCCTGGTAAAGTCCAAGTGAGCATTTATCGTTGTCATGAGTTAAGAAAGGGAAAGAAGGTTCTGAGTTAAAGAAGCGAAAGAAAATAATGGTTAACAGAAAATTTTAAAGAAGGAAGATTAAAACTATTCCGGAAGTACGATATCAGGAGTTACAAAGTCGGATGTTAGAAGAGCAGCAAGATTTTTTGCGAACTTGTTCCAAAACAGTATTTGGACAAGCACTTGTAACAATACATGTAGACCGCTTGAAAATTTTCAAGGAAGGAACAAGAGAGAAAGGCTCGTTTGAACAATTTTTACAGGAGGGCTTGAAATTGAGCAACAAGATAAGGTCAGAAAGTTTCTTTTAATATAACATTGAATTCGATTGAGGAGGCGGAGAGAGCAAGCAGGAACTCCAATTCAGCAATGACAACAATACCCCATATAAGGCTGACTATTGCCTTTTAGATGTAAAGGATGGATTTAGGAAAAATATATGAGAAAACACGATAAGGAGATTATGGTTTCGTTGCTAAATATATATCAAAGACAGCAATTAACTCAATGTATTGCCTTCAAGAAAGATGGTTAGAGAAGATAAATCCCAGAAAGTTGAAAGATTGAGTTTCATGCAGAGGAGATCCAGCCATGAAAAGAGACAACGAGTTGGCAGATCAAAGTCCATTGATAACGAGAAGCTTAGTTTTAGTAGCATTGTAAGTGCCAAACCATTAAAAATCCCAATTAATATTAGATTCAGGATCATGCTGATAAGAAAGTCCAGCTTGATCAAAAGAGTGTTTAATTTCAATGAATGAGAAAAAAGGCGTATCGTCTCCCAAAAGTAGCCATGTTACTTAAAATAGCCCAGTAGTTCAGTTTTGAAAATACAGAATAAGTTAGGTCTAAGGATATAGCATTGAGAAAAATCAAAATATATAGAGAAAACAGAAGTTTGGCCATCGCTTACAACTTTAATCATGCGATTGTTTAGAAAAAATGCTATGATATTTTTAAATGCTACCTTAAATGACATATGATCTCAATTTATTGAAGATATCAAGGGCAAGAGCCTTTGGCTTTGCAAGACGGTCAAGACTACTACAAAACCACTCCGTGGTGACTGCGAGGAGGTCTGCATTGGACTGATATTTACGGAGATCATATTGCTTATTAAAGAAGAGATCTTGAGACATCAGGTGCAAGAACAAGAAGGAAAACCACATTAAAAATAGCTTTTACAGAAGAGTTTTAAAAGTACGAAATAAAGCTCACAAGAACAGTTCTAATGAACAACCACAAGGATGTTTTGTAAAATGTCGTGTTTGTAATATTCTTGAGAATTACTACAGATATTCTCTTTATCCTGAAAATTGCTTAATCAACGTTTCCGCCTGCTCCTCCCCGTTAACCTAACTGCTACACAAAAATACAATCAACCGGCAATTTCATTGAGCCATAAAATACTTATTTTCGTGTGTAATTGTGTTTACATGTGGTCTGTTTTAAGAAATTTAACAGGCACACTCTTTTTTTCTAATTTTTCTGTCAAGTTTGCATTATATATTGAGAGCTGGAACAGAACTTTCGGTGTCATTGCAGAAATCGTGTAATTGACACTAACCAGATACTACTAAAAAGAACAGTGCAAAATATTTCCCAATTTTTATGCATAGATTTCTGAGAAGTCAAGTCAATTGTGTAATGCCATTTGGTGAACTATCAGAAGCAATTCTTCGAGGGGCTAACTCCCTGGGACAATTTGTTGGGGAAAATTCAACTAGGGGGTGTCTGTCAGTATGTGCCTATCCCAAGGAAATATGTCAGGTTTCTTACTTTGAAACACGTCTATTTTGAACATGTATGTTGCTGGTTTTAACACATTTTTTTCTCTTTTATCTATGTTCTTAGCTTTAAATATTGCAATTAAAATAATGTTCATTTTTTGGTAGCCTTTTTTCACACTCGACTGGACAAAGAACAAGAAGGCACAACCAGAGTCGGTTTTTATCAATACGACAAATAAAAAGAGGATGGAGAAGCACGCCACTTTTTGTCCTCAACTGAATAACACAAAAACTATTAAAGGAACCCCGTCATTTGCTGTGATTGGCTGTTCACAACAATTAAAGTCCACAAACAAATTATTTTTGTCTTAAGAAGAGGTAACGAGCGTTGAATATGATTTGCCCCCAATGCTGCTAAATGAAAGTCACACTTTGTTAATTACTTTAACCTGATACATTTCCAAATTCTCACTCCATTTGCGGTTTACCAGTAGATGCTGTGCTATGGCAGAAACACGATTAACAATTTTACGTACTCTAGTGCACGATCTTTTTGGCTGAACTCGATTAACTTGAGGTTTTACTCTTAACTAGCTACGTGTTGGTTTATTCTGTTGATCAATCTTCCTTTTTCCGTCAAGAACTACAGTGAGAAAGCATAATTTTTGTGCTTTCAGAAATGTGCGCTAGATTGGTGCTGAAAATATATTTGAAAGGGAGTCATACAGTCTTCTGGAGTGAAGGAGACAAGAAAACAGTATGAGTTTTGTTTCCCAACTTAGACAGACGACCTACGCATTTTTATTAGACTCACAGCACCCTCTCAATCCCTTGATATCTATCACATTTTATTGTGTTCCTAGGCTCAGTCACATATGCTGTTTATTATACCTTCGTAACATATTAATGACCCAAGCATATTATCGTTTTGTTTTGCCTGATTAACAACTCTGCTCTGTAGAACAAAATCTCTCCTTTTCAAAAAACAAAACTACGGTGCCTTTTCCCGGTATCTATTTCACAAGGAGCGTCTTTCATTGTAGCAATCCATTACTAAAGTTGCTGTCTTAAGTCATTTTATTTCGTTTTTCTCCTTCTGGAAATGATTCGATGATCACGCGCCCACTTGCTACACTATCTTATGAAGTTACTGTCGCATTCATTCCGTTTTTTAGAGAGTTTGACTGTTCATCATTGGCTTAGAAGAGTAAAGAAAACTTAAAGTTGCAATTCGGTGGAACCTTAAAAAAAATTGTATTGCCTTAGATTTAAAATCTTTAAGGAAGTTTCCACTCAATAACAAAGAAACTCCTGCTAATGAGAATAACTATCGCCACATTAAAAGGATACTAACTTTGCTCTTTGTAGTTTGAGGGAGAGGAAATGGAACTTAATATTGTTCAAAGGTGATTCCTTTTTCCTTATTGAAACTTGGTACAGTTTCATGTTATGCTTCATGTCTGTTTTTTTCAAATCACCTTTTCATTACTATTAAATATTTAATAGTACGTAGTAGTATTAATAGTAGTATTTAATAGTATTATTATTAATTATTATTATTATTATTATTATTATTATTATTATTATTATTGAAGCAAGCTACATCCAGCAGCCTTAAATCTCAAAAATCTTCGACACATTCTTTTTGTTCCAAATAATACAGCTTTTACCAGCAACACTATGCTACTCTCCAACTGCAATTTTTCTAACGAAGTCTTGAAGTTAGGGGACGCCATTCCACTTATTGCAACAGGTGTAACTATTAAAATAGATACATTTAAGCTCCATTTTTTTACTTTCCTTCTCAGTTTACTGCAGTTGGCTCTGTTATTTTCTTTCTTGCTGATCATGTTCTTGTCTCTCGGAGTTACCTTGTCAATGATATAGTACTTTCCTTACTTCTTGACAAGAAATAGATTATTTGGTTTTATTTTTTCAATAACAGAATCAAATAGTGCTTGGAGCATCTGGTGTAGTATATTGTACTTTGCATGCTGTTTTCCCATCATACACTAAATACTGTTCTACAGCTATTTGTGACTTTAGAGAAAAGACTTTTTTTACTGTTGATCGCTATGTTACGTGTTGTAAAGCCAGAGTTTTGTTTGACGCGATTTCTATTGTTCAAAACTTGAGCTCTGTTAATGACTTAATTTTTAATACCTGTCAGACCTTTGATGTTATTATTAAATTTTTTGACAGATGTCTAGCCAACAACAACCAAGCAGAAAGCAGTACAAACAATCCTCGAGATATGAGCAACAACGCGAAAGATGATTCTCTCTATGTATGTTATTATCGTTACTAATGCAGTGACTATGCATATATTTCAAATGAAATCGTCCCGGTATCCATATTCCGAATTTGAAATGTTGATCAGAAAACCACATTATGGACAAAAAGCCTCTGTATTTATAAATTAATATCGATACATTTTTTTAACAATCTATATCAGAGTTTTAGGAAGAAAAGGATACTTATTAATCTGATACATTAATTTGTAGAGTCCCACTGGTCCAGTTGAGCATCAAGGAAATGGTTATTTTAACTATCACTACCATATTAGGATCTAATAACCAATGCTGACTTACAATCTGTCAGTTTTAGACTGAATTGTATAAAATAAAAAAACGTATGCCGAGCACATAGCTAGGAAAAACTAGAATTAAGACAGTTGTAAAACTTACTCGATTTAAAAGCTGTAAAGATTATTGGCAAATTGTAAATAAAATCATTTAAAAAAGGAACTGGTGTAGTTTCTTCTGCTTTAGTTCTTGACTGATCTATATATGAGGGGTTTTTTATCAAAAATTATTAAAAACATCGTTATCCACATCGGCGACTGCAGCAAAGCTTTCAGCATTTATAGAAATGAGCCTCATACCATTTGTTTCATAACTATCATATGGAATACAGTATTTTGAAAAATAATGAAAATTGTTGATATTATTTTAATGAACATCAGTATTCAGACAACAAAATGGTGACAGAGTAGATATATCTACTAAGTGTAAGGCAGACTTGCCGATTTTCAGCTGTATTGGTCACTGTTGGACAAGATCAAGTTCCAATCAGGGCTTGATGATGGTAATCAGAATAATATTAAGTCTTTGGTTGAGTGCTACTATGCTAGACAGCCGAATTCCTTGATATTTAATGGCAAGGATCACTAACTGTTATTGGCAAAGGAAAAGCACTTCACTGTCTATTCTTTGAAAGACAACATGACAAAATGCATTAAGGTGAAAGACAACCACACCAGCATTAGCAACATGGCTTTTCAAAATGGAAATGTTACTTTGGCATTGGAAGGATAGAGGCTTAAAATAACACTATATGTTACTTTTCGTGATGACCAAGCAATAGTAGCCACCACAATAAAGATTGAAGAATAGTGTGGCTACTCTACTAGAATAAACTAGGAAATACTAAAAGAAGATTGCGTCGAAAAATAAAACGGTAATAAAAAAATTTTCAGGCTAGGTAGAGATATAATCAATATCACAATTAACAGTAAGAAAGCAAACAGCTGAGGAAGAATAAATTCTTGTGACCAACTGCTGTTCGAGATAGAAAAGATAAAAGAAGTAAGCAAAATAATTGGTATAACAATGAATAGATTTAATGAGAGTGGCTAAAAAAGTGTATGGCTGGAAAATTTAGGATAAATTGTGTGAAGCCATTGTTTAGCAGTGTAGTTTTGAATGATTTGGTCATAAAAAAGAAAGACACCAGGGGGTTGGGAGAATTCGAGGCATGAGAAGAGTTAAAAGAATCCTCACAGAAAAGGGAAAAAGGAGAAGTACTCCAGATAGGTACAGTCGGTAATTATGTGCAATTGGTACTTGTGTACAATTGGTACTTGTGTACAATTGGTACTTGTGTGCAGTTGGTACTTATGTGCAATTGGTACTTGTGTGCAGTTGGTACTTATGTACAATTGGTACTTGTGTACAATTGGTACTTACGTACAATTGGTACTTGTGTACAGTTGGTACTTGTGTGCAATTGGTACTTGTGTGCAATTGGTACTTGTGTACAATTGGTACTTATGTACAATTGGTACTTGTGTACAGTTGGTTCTTATGTACAATTGGTACTTGTGTGCAGTTGGTCCTTAAGTACACTTGGTACTTGTGTACAGTTGGTCCTTAAGTACACTTGGTACTTGTGTACAGTTGGTTCTTATGTACAATTGGTACTTGTGTGCAGTTGGTACTTACGTACAATTGGTACTTGTGTACAGTTGGTACTTATGTACAATTGGTACTTCTGTTTAATTGGTACTTGTGTACAGTTGGTTCTTATGTACAATTGGTACTTGTGTGCAGTTGGTCCTTAAGTACACTTGGTACTTGTGTACAGTTGGTCCTTAAGTACACTTGGTACTTGTGTACAGTTGGTTCTTATGTACAATTGGTACTTGTGTGCAGTTGGTACTTACGTACAATTGGTACTTGTGTACAGTTGGTACTTATGTACAATTGGTACTTCTGTTTAATTGGTACTTGTGTACAGTTGGTTCTTATGTACAATTGGTACTTGTGTGCAGTTGGTCCTTAAGTACACTTGGTACTTGTGTACAGTTGGTCCTTAAGTACACTTGGTACTTGTGTACAGTTGGTTCTTATGTACAATTGGTACTTGTGTGCAGTTGGTACTTACGTACAATTGGTACTTGTGTACAGTTGGTACTTATGTACAATTGGTACTTCTGTTTAATTGGTACTTGTGTACAGTTGGTTCTTATGTACAATTGGTACTTGTGTGCAGTTGGTACTTTTGTTTAATTGGTACTTGTGTACACTTGGTACTAATGTACACTTGGTACTTGTGTACAGTTGGTACTTACGTACAATTGGTACTTTTGTACAATTGGTACTTATGTGCGATTGTTATGAGCTAAAAAGATAACAGAAAAAATTACTCTAATAACCTTAAAAACTATCTTGTTAAGTATTAACATTTCAATCAGAATTAGACAGAATTCGCATTTTACCTTTTTGTGTTAAGTTAAACCCCGACTTTAATAAACTGTATCTGAAGAAATGGGCTTAATTTTACCCGGCTTAATTAACGTACGGACTTAAAATAAAGCTGGATAATTTTTCCTTGCTTTGAATTTGTATAACAGAGAGAATAACTGAATTATTACTGGTAATGTTCCACCTGACTATTATTTCTATAATTATTTCCTAGACAACCTGTACCAGCGGAGATTTTCTCGACGTCGGATTGCTTACCTTTCCTGAAATAATTAATCCTTCTACAAACCTACCAGATATACCTTGAAATTTTGTGCGGAACATGATCTACGACCACAAAAGCAATCTTTCAAGGAACATACATTTTGCAGAAACAGCGAACTTGTCATATTTCCTATTAAATTAGTATGCAAAATCTAGCTTTCCCTCTAAAAATGGAGTACAATTGACTTTATTACTGTAGACATGATATCTCCGAACAAAAGAGGAAAATTGATAACAATAGGTTCTTTCAATGCCCTGTTGAATTAACCCCTACGACAATAGAATCACTCTTACGTCGTATTCTCGATCTTACATAAAATTTGAAAATTTCTATTTTGGCAAGGTGACTTACATAAGCTGTATTCAGATTCTCTTTGGTCTTTCGAACATTCAAAAATCTGAAACAGTTGTTTCTCTCAGATGAATTGAATCGAGTTCTTTTTTTACCTTTATGACTGTCTGGTACCTTGGTTTTGTTTAAGTATTTTCCTGCAACTTGAAACAAATGTATAAACTTTTGTGAGAAAGCAAGTTTCATAGTGACAATTTCATTAAATAGTATGAGGCGTTGATAGTCAAGAAGTTGAAGAAGTTTCACCTGAGCTTCAAAACTTGTTTAAAAAATTGATGCTTATGTAAACAAAAAGAAACACACATGGTATAATAATGAAGATAAAATTAGAATTGTTCATTATGTTTTAACCCATGTTACTCGCCCTGTGGTTGCTAAATTCAAAAATGAATTTCCTAAACTAGACAAGAGATGTGTGAGGTGTTGGACTACTAGATACGAGTCTCGATTATAAGGTAAAGGAGAAAAATTTTAAATGATAATGCATTAAATGGGAAATTGGTGAAAAATTAAAACACATGATAGCAACTTTAAGAACTGCTGCTGCTTGCATTAATATTCATGCTGTGTAAGGAGAATTAGCTGAGCTATTGCGATCTTATGTATACAGGTATTTCCCAGGTATAGTCAGCATCTTCACTTTTTTATTAACAAGATATAAGCTTGTTCTCTGTGCAAACAAGTAAACATATCTCCTTGGACAGCAAGAGTCTCTGGAGCTGTTACTACTCGTTCTTTATAGGAGAAAATATGCACTCAGTGTTGAAACAATAATTTCAACATTGGCTTTGCTGAGAACGTTCCAGATAAACTGATTATGGATCTGGATCAAGCCCCATACATGTTTGTGGCAACCAGCAAGAAAATAATATTGAAAAGGGTGCCAAGGAAGTTGATAAACGTACTTTTCAAATTGATTATTGTAGAAACTCTAACTGGTTGAATTTTGCCTTTTCAAATTTTTTATACAGGAGGGAGTGACAGATGTCTGCCACCCGCAGTTTGCAACGATGGTAACTTTTTGTGCTCCTGTGACAAATCATGAGTAAAATTTGCATCGAATTAATCGTGTATTGGAGCCATATATTGAGAAACTTCAGCAGGTGTTGAAGCATCCTGCTTCACAAAAAGGTATTCCTTATTTGGAATGTGTTCCCAGTACAAGATAATAAACCAATTAGAAAGAGGTTAATAGAAGTAAAAATCTCTGTGGAAAACCTTTTTAAAAATCTTACACATTTGTTACGACCACTTGATGTAACAACAAACGGAGCAACCAAGAAGAAAGAAAGACTCAATTTGAGTAATTATTTTATTATTATTAAATTATTATTTTAATTTTTTGTTCTCTCGTTATGCAAGAGCTGTTTTGTTTAAGGATCCAGGGAAAGATGTTACTACCAACAAATTGATAACAATAGGTTCTTTCAATGCCCTGTTGAATTAACCCCTACGACAATAGAATCACTCTTACGTCGTATTCTCGATCTTACATAAAATTTGAAAATTTCTATTTTGGCATGGCATGGATTACNACTTAAGCAGGTGTTGAAGCATCCTGCTTCACAAAAAGGTATTCCTTATTTGGAATGTGTTCCCAGTACAAGATAATAAACCAATTAGAAAGAGGTTAATAGAAGTAAAAATCTCTGTGGAAAACCTTTTTAAAAATCTTACACATTTGTTACGACCACTTGATGTAACAACAAACGGAGCAACCAAGAAGAAAGAAAGACTCAATTTGAGTAATTATTTTATTATTATTAAATTATTATTTTAATTTTTTGTTCTCTCGTTATGCAAGAGCTGTTTTGTTTAAGGATCCAGGGAAAGATGTTACTACCAACAAAATGGATTACATTTGTCTATCTTGAAACCATTCCATTTCGAAATCTTGAAGAAAGTCATGGACTTTTTCAGGTCAACCGATCGAAAAGAAATCCTGAAATTCTGGTTCAATCTGCTGGAATAACCGATGCCACCTCAAAAGCTCGTAATGATCAAAAATCAACTATGGACCCATATGAATAAGTTACCTTGTATGAAGTCTGATATCTAATGAACTTCTGGGTGGTTTCATATTTTGTTTTAACTACAATTTTTGTATGATTGCAGTTCCTGTCACTTCACTTTTATTTCATCATTTATGGTAAGATTTAACTAATGACAGCCAGTTTGTGGTTTTTGAAAGAGTAGATTAATGAAATACGGCTCAAAGTAATGCGGATTGTATAGGTCGTGGTCTAATGTAGTATAATAGGGTATCATGACAGCAAATATTAAGTTCAATATCAGGATAAAGTCTCAGATATACTTCCCAGGTAAATGTACTATCAAGTTGAAAACTTTTTGACTATTTTTCTCCCTCTATGTACCTGTATATACCTTTTTGAAGAAGGCAAAAATCTTTAATTGCGATCTCTACATCGTTTACTCTTTCACATTCCAGTGAATAAACAGCACTCGCACATGTGTGCCTATCAAAGCTTTAAATGTCTATGATAATCACTAGAATTTAATGGGTATTTTAATTGTGAGACACCTGTTCTATGGGAGTGCTCAATCTACTGGCAAATCTAGCTATCATCATTATTTTCTAAGCTGGCTCTAAGTAGTTAAGTACAATTGCCATTCTGATAAAGTTGAAGAAATATTTTAATAAGAGCCTCCTAAACCTACTTTAAGAAATATTGAACACTTATCAAATGCCATCAGGAAAGAAATATCCAATAATGATACATACTGTTTACTTCATCTAATCAAAATCAACACTTTCACAGAAAAAGTAATCAATTAAACTAAACATTTCTCTTTTTAAATGGTGTTTAAATACTACGAACACACACACACACACTTACACACACAAAATAGCTTTTGTGCATGTGAAACATCGTTCAAATTCCAATTCCACCATTTCACCATGCAAAAGGAAGGAGCTGCTCAATGGGGAAAAGCTAACTAACCTTGCCTTTCTATATTTGACAATGATGAATTTATGCTGGTTTTGAATTTAAAAAAGTTGTTTTACATGCAGAACCAACAGTTGTTATGTCTACTACTGTAGCTATTTCTTTCAAAACAAAATAAGTCACCGACACGTACTTTTACGGTTAAAGGTAGTATCCTAACAAAAAAACGGACTTGGGGTCACAGATCTGTTTTAAGAGCTGCAAAAACAGTTTTTGTCCTAAAGAATTGATGAAGCTTAACTGCTTTGATATATGCACCTGCCATTCTATAATAATCCAGGTGTTCTTTTATTGCCCGAATCCAAAGGGGGCCAATCTAATTGTTTAGTTAGCAAAGTGCAGAAACCGCTTGATTTCAGTCAATATGTTTTTCGTCGCACATGAAACGTAATCATAGAGGTCAGACAGGTTTTATTTACATTGAAAATCATGTTATTTTAATACAACTTTTGTAGATCTAACAGTAAACGAATTACGTTACGTTTAATGCGAGGTACAAGTCCTTTACCATTTTGCCGTTAATGGTTTATTTGAATATTTCTAAATTTTACAAACAAGTTCTCATGAAATAACTTCTCCTATTCATTATGAGATGCTTTTAAACTAAAAACTTTATCACGAAATGTTCTTGGACGAAGAACTTCAAAAAAATATTTGCCTTATACAGCAAATACAAACTCCTCTTTCTTTAATTCATGAAGAAACTAAATTTGTTTATTTTTCAATTTATTTATCTAGTTATTTATTTATCTATTTCAATAACATTTTTACAGGATTACAAACCAGTTAAAGATAATTTTCTTGCTGCACCTGTAAAACAGCAGGCATTATCAAGAAAATGCATTTTCATAATTCTCTTTATGTTTGAGCTTACACAGGGAGATTGTAGAAACATCATTCTTCTTTCTTTTTATCTGTTTAAAGTTAAGTGGAACCTACTTTGATGAAGTAAACTTACTGAATGAATTTTTTAGTAAATAAATGTATTGTTTAGCGACCGATACTAGTAACTAGCGTTAGTAGAAACAGAGATGGGGCATATAACAAGATGGATATCTGGAATGGAAACTTTAAGAAGTTTTAGACTAGTTTTGGGGTGTTGAATCCAAATCGGAACACAAATTTGCTCTGTCATATCGGCATAATTTTTACTCATAAGACACAAAATAAATTTTTCACAATTAAATGAATGGAAAAATAGAGTTTACACGACTTGGTATCCGAAACGCTGGTATATCAAAAGTTGGATTCTGTGAAACCAAGCATTTCAAAGACCTAAGTCTTGTGAATTTTTTTCCCAATATTGTGAGGTGCATAAAAATTGAAATATGTACCCTATAATAAAATTCACAATAACCACTATTTAGTAAATTATTTTACTTTCTGGCCCGAAGTTGTTTTTTTATAACCCTCTCATCAGGTGCTCAAGAAAACCGTGATAATTTTTTTCGAATGAAATCGTAGGGTTTACAACGTGCCCACAACAATACCTGTTAGAAACAAAAGTTTTAGAATTTAGTTAGTTTCATCAAGACAATTTAGAAAATAGGATTTCATAAAGGCCACTGAGGTCATTGGGATCACATTGAGAGAAGATAAAAATAAGATTGAAACAACAGATTATGGATATGGACTTTTACTTCGTTAGACAAATTTCTCTAGAGGAATATCCAATTACAGTTGAGAAACAAATCAGTCATAAAACATGTCAAACCAAGGGAAATGGTGATACGATGATTTTCCAGGGCTCATATAAATATATATATATGTGTGTTTGTGTGTGTGTGTTGAACTTAAATATCTAATTAAAATATTGATGAAATTAATTGAAAAAATTAACTATTTAAATAACCCTTTGTGTAATCCTTTAGCATTGTGTACTGACCAACAGATTAAGAAAGCATTAAAAAGGTTATATTGGTATTTTTAGAGAGAGATGAAGAAAATTGCAGCCTTGAAGGACATACAAATATTTTGATCTTTCTGTTGATTGCCAGTTCAGAAAAAAGCTTTTGATTTGTTTGAGGGGTACTACAATGACAAGTTTATCAACGGATACTACTAGAAATGGTCCTTCAATACAACATAGAAACGATCAAAACATATATTATTCTCTTCGCTCAAAGAATCAAAAGCCCACAGTGCACTTATTCCAAAGCTTACAAGTTTTTATAGGTTCAGGGAACCCTAAGAAAATCATTTTGATTCATCACACTGATGAATTGCAGACATCGGATATTCTCCAAATTTTGGAAGAAATTTTTGGAGGAATTTTTGGAGAAATGAGACACTACTCTTTAACATTTCATGTCTTGATCAAAAACAGGTAGAGAAAACAATTGGACTTACAAAAATACAGCAAGAAGAGAATTTAAGCATTGTCCTGAAGCACATAGCAGCCTTTATTAGCGCTGACAGCTCAGAACTGCCCCTTTTCCTGCTGTGTAATGTGATATATCTGATGATTGGAACTTAAAAAGATACTTTACATGTGAGACTCAATTTTCATTTTTTTGCCATAGTTTGTATTTCTTATGAAAAACATTGAGTAACATCTGATGTAAATTCACACTAACCATAATGCCAAAATTTCAATAATTTTAGCCTTTTGTTGCATACTAAGGTTTATTTTTATGCATATTTCCGGAAAAATTGGTATATATTTTAAGTATTGTAACACGAAAGTCAGACAAATGTTATAAAAGTCTTCAGCATTATCTTCATTCATCTTACTGTACCACAACAAAAGAATCTTTAAACTTCAAGCAATATCTTTTAAGGGTTTCAGGTGTTACTGCCCCAGATAATATCGTCCGATTGTACAGCTTGTCACCAAGTTCAGCCATATCATCAACTACTTTCTTGACTTCCACTGCAGCCATTTCAGGTAAAAATGCATTAATCTCCTAAATCAAGCCCAGAAGCACATCTCAATAATTTACTAGTAGTCATAACCAAGAGTGAAGAGAGCTTACATGCCCATTGTATTCAGTGTAATCACATTAGCCAAAGCCTTTAAGTATAAGTTCATTTAATAAAATTTGCTTCCAGTCTCGGTCAATCCATTCATAGATGATCGAGTAAGAGATTTCCTTTCTGTTTTTCATCTTTGTGTACTCAAGCTTGTTGCTTTCAAGCCATTCGCCTCACTGTTTTTTAAGTTCTCTTTGTAAACTTTATTGAATTGTGTGTCTTGAGACTGCAGGGAAGGCATTATGCCTGCAGGAATAATTTTGGAAGTTCTGCTTTACTCTTACGGTTTTGCTTCAATTTTATTTCTGACATAACTTTTTTTGAGTCCATGAGTATTAAAACTTCCCTGAATGAGCAAAGTCACCCATTCATGGTATGTTGTTGTTAATTATTATCTCTTGCATCATTGTACTATATTTGGATCCTACAACTTGAATGCCAGGGGGAATTAATTGCAAGTACTTTCGACAAGATCTTAAAAATAACCCATGAGGGCAGTCAGAACGAAGCAAATCAAACAGTGAAGGCTACATGGAAATGATGTCTCTCGTGCCCATTTGTTTCCAATTTTACAACTGCTACTCCTTTAAATTAAGTGGGGGCATTAGAATAAGACGGCGATTTATCCATATTGGCTAATATGTCATGGCCTTCAAGCTGTTTTGTTCTTCCTCTAAATTCCTTGGAGAGCTCAAGTGCATGGGTTGGTATTTTTGACCTATACTAGTGATATGTCGAAAATCAACAGCGAGGAGCTCAAAAGTTTGGGTTAAAGTTAGGTTTCATATCTTTGAGTTTCGCTTCCGCTTTTTAACGGAATTTTATTTTCATTAACAGCTGTTCTTTCCTTTCGTTGTTCTGCAACAACGAACATAATGGTTTTATCAAGCAAGAGATAGTAATATTTACAAGAGTGAAGCCGTTGGCGTTCATGTAAACGTATGTTATGGTTTGCAAATACTTGCTCTGTTAATCCCTCATGTTGTTTCCATTTTTGAATGCTTTTTTGATTGATAATTAATCCACGGTGCAGTTTTTGGAATGTTGTGTCCCTTTTCTGCAAGTCTCTCCAGTACTCTGAGTTCAAAACTAATGGAAAGTTTGCCTAATAACCCTTTTTAAATCTACATATTTTCATATTTGCTGCTTCTGATTAAAAATCCAATCTTCAGAGTCAATGTTTGGTTATCCAGAACTTATGAAAATGGATATATTTATTCTTATTTGAATTCAAAATCTTCCCTGCTGCATTGGAATTGAAAAATTCAAGAAAATATTGTTGTAAAACAGTGTGATCTAATAACCCTTTTATGACATAACACTGCTATGAAATGGCAAAGGAAAGCAAAGAAGCATAATTGCTCGAGGAACATTATGCAAACCGTATTTATTTGAATTCTAGAGTAATATTCGGGGTTATCATATTAACAAGGAGATTTTGGATACCGTCAATGGAAAAAAATCTACTCTGTGAAGTTGATTGGGAAATACAAACATATTTGATCTGCAGTTAGTATTGTTAAAGAAGCACAAATTGTTGGACGTATTCCAAGAGAATTCCCTAACTACTGCTTCTACAGATTGTTATTAGAAAGGAAAATTACCCCAAGGGTCACCGTAAAACGAGAAAATAAATGTAAAATTGGACTATATACCCCATATATTCACAATTAAAAGAGCCACTGACAGAATAACTACGAAACTGTATTATGTAACTGAGTATAAGAAAGAACAACGTTAAAATAAAGAAAACAGGTTTTCTGGTATTGCTTTTCTTGTGTTAATTTTTACTGATAACGTTTGGTTCCGGAACAGCGCTGAACTATTTTTAATGAAGTTATTTTTTAGAATTTGCTTTTAGCGCTTTTGATATCTATAAATGCCACATTCCAAATTAAATGTCCGGACTTATTAAAATCTCATTGTCCTATTCGCCGTCATGAATTTGGGTAATCCTAACAAATTTGGGTAATAGGGTAGTCCTAACACGAGAAGCAAACAATGGATAATTATTTTTGCAATCATGTATAATTATTTCCTGTATTTTACAAAAATTGAATGAAGGCTAGTTCAATGATAAAGCGTATTTGGGATTCATACAAAATAGCATTCCTAACTGCTGTTGTCTGGGGTACCAAATGGCAGCTATTGCCTATGTGAATTCAACATGTGCCCAAACCCTTAGTTAGAAAATATATTTTCTATCCAAGCACTTGTGCCACTTAGCACATTTTTTAAACTGTAGATCAGCTTCACCTCGTTACATCCCATCGACACTGAACTGAATCCTCTCAAACCAGCTGTGTATATAAAACATATGGCTTCGGTTCAATTGTGAACCAGCCATATCAACATAAACATTAGTTTTCTTTGGATTTTTACCCAAAATCCGTGCAATGTTTTAATGCTTGCCTAGCATTGTAACACATTAACAATTGTAATTACTTGCTGGGAATCGGTAAGTAAAAGCTAAAGCGCTATCTGTAATAAAATAAATACAATTGTCGGTTGAAAAACTACATTTGGCAAGAATTTATAATGACCTGCTGTAATATAAGACAGCTGTCTACAAAATTAAGGTTTGGGTGTGTTTTTTAATTCCTATCAACACAACGCTTTTCTTAAAATAAAACCATAACAACAATAACAGTTGTACTTTACCTGCTTGAATGTAGTTATTACAAACCATGGTGGGACTTAAGTACCGAGAAATTCCTGATTTTTGTGTAGATTTTATTACAAAAAGTTTCTCAGGAGTTTTGTAGAGTTTATTTCCCCAGCACATTGTACATTGTGTTTTTGAGCATTTTTTTTGTATGTGATTGGGTCACGAAGCTAGTCTTTGGGATATAGAAAAAACTCCATCAAAAAATTTAGAATAATGTAAAAAAAAGTTTTAAAAAATTTTGAAAATGCTAAAATTTCTTAACGATTTTGAAATAAGCATGAAGTTGGAGCTTCAGTAGTGGGATTTTCAAAAATGGTTGCTCATTTGACATGAATAGGGTTGCCATTAGAAATCCAGTAAACCTGTCTATTTCTTCCCTTTTTAAATTCCTCAGATTTTTTCAAAGTAGCTATTGAAAAAGGTGCCCAAATTTCTCAAGATTATCTAGACCTGATAATGTCAAACCAATGCAACAGAAATCCAATAAGGGAAAAATGTGCTGCATCAAAGTTATAAAGTTGTAAAGTTGTTTCATGCAAAAGCAAAGAAGAAGCCAGTTGTTTTAAAATTGAATGCAGTGCTTCCACTTATTATCTTAAGTAAACATACAACAACAACGTTTATTTGATTTTTAAAAGGTCAAGAAAGCATATAAATACAGAAGATAAAAAACAAAAAATATCAGATATAATTGCAACAATTAGTTTCACAATATTTCAATCATCAGTGGCAACAATGCCTGGACGATTTAGCTCGAAAAGGGTCGTAGTGGCCCTGGTAGCTATATTTTTGTGAAAACTAGTTTCTCACTTGAAAACACAGATATGGTTTTTTTATACAGATTTTGTCTAAGATAAAACGTAAGGAATTTGAACGGGACCAATTTATTTTGATCGAACGCTTTAACGGAATTAAGGAAAAGGAATGGGTATACAATTCAACCGACTATATTGTCTTGTATTTGACTGCAATCTAACAACATTTAATCCGTATACCTCACCCAAAACGTTTAGCTTCTGATAATATATTATTACCTTTTCGTTTACCTTCAGTTACTGTGCATTCCTGGGAGGGATGGGGAAAATTGTCTAAACCAACTTACGTTCTGGCATTATTTGAACGATTCCATTTACACCAAATTTCAATCCTGTGATATAAAATCTGGATATTTGATACTTTCCATTATCATCTACACCCAAGTAAGAAATCCTGTCTTTAGGCGGAGACCATACAAGGTTCTATGTACATGTAGATGTACTTGTAGAAGTACATGTAGATGTATATGTAGACGTATATGTAGACATATATGTAAAAATATCTCATGACATGCAATTCATCAAAGGTGGAAAATGGAAAGATGATGATGAACATGCCCCAGTCTACTGAGCCTTCTTATTATTACACTGCCTTACAATCAGGTCCTGTAGATTAAAAGAAAATTCTTCGTCTTCCCCGCCCAAACACCCTTCTTTTCTTTCATTAATACAAACCTCAGCTTCATCTCCTTTTTTCAGCCTTTTGGCCTTGCGTGGCTATTTTTTAAGTAATGTTTTTTAATTTTTGGTCCCAATATGGCGATTTAAATATGGCGGCCCTGGCCTCTCTTTCAGACTTGGGGAAAACAGTAGTATGCCTAATCCAATTTTTAATTAGAGGTCAGTGCTCGTACCTTTATTATTTTATTATTCCTTCGAAGCTTCTCCCTGTCACTTCTCGTAAAATTCGTTTTAATAGTTTTTATCCCTGCTCTGTTATCTTCCAAACTTTACAGCCAAGACTACATCTTAACCTATTCCGCTCTAAGGTACATTTTGTCTTATAAAATAACAGTTCCTTACGCTATATTAATCATTATAATTAACAGCTAATGTATATGTATATGTGTATGTATATGTATATGTATACGTTCATGTATATGTACATGTATATGTACATGTGTATGTAGATGTGTATGTATATGTCTATGTATATGTGTATGTAGATGTGTATGTATATGTGTATGTGCATGTATATGTGCATGTATATATATGCATGTATGTGTGCATGTGTATGTGTATGTATATGTGTATGTATATGTGTATGTATTTGTGTATGCATATGTGTATTTATATGTGTATTTATATGTGTATGTATATGTGTATGTATATGTGTTTCTATATGTGTATGTATATGTATATGTATATGTATATGTATATGTATATGTATATGTATATGTATATGTATATGTATATGTATATGTATATGTATATGTATATGTATATGTATATGTATATGTATATGTATATGTATATGTATATATATGTTCCATTATATGCTTGGATCAATAGCACTGTCAACAAAAAGGCTAATATTTGTGGAGGAAACATTAGTCTTCTACCTGAAGTTCCATTGATCCTTTCGGTAAATTTTAAAATTTTGTAATAAAAGTTCCCAAATTTTAAACAACCATTGGCAAGAAAAACGAAATTAACATCTATCTTAAATGTTATAGCTAAGGCCCCCAAGTTAACCGACTTGTTTTCCAAAGGTGAGAATAATAAAAATGGTAATTGCTATCATTAAAACAGCACGTGTTATTCTTTGGACGGAAACCAAAATAAGGGAATAAACGGGAGATCGCATAAGGTATATGTATATGTATATGTATATGTATATGTATATGTATATGTATATGTATATGTATATGTATATGTATATGTATATGTATATGTATATGTATATGTATATGTATATGTATATGTATATGTATATGTATATGTATATGTATATGTATATGTATATGTATATGTATATGTATATGTATATGTATATGTATATGTATATGTATATGTATATGTATATGTATATGTATATGTATATGTATATGTATATGTATATGTATATGTATATGTATATGTATATGTATATGTATATGTATATGTATATGTATATGTATATGTATATGTATATGTATATGTATATGTATATGTATATGTATATGTATATGTATATGTATATGTATATGTATATGTATATGTATATGTATATGTATATGTATATGTATATGTATATGTATATGTATATGTATATGTATATGTATATGTATATGTATATGTATATGTATATGTATATGTATATGTATATGTATATGTATATGTATATGTATATGTATATGTATATGTATATGTATATGTATATGTATATGTATATGTATATGTATATGTATATATATGTTCCATTATATGCTTGGATCAATAGCACTGTCAACAAAAAGGCTAATATTTGTGGAGGAAACATTAGTCTTCTACCTGAAGTTCCATTGATCCTTTCGGTAAATTTTAAAATTTTGTAATAAAAGTTCCCAAATTTTAAACAACCATTGGCAAGAAAAACGAAATTAACATCTATCTTAAATGTTATAGCTAAGGCCCCCAAGTTAACCGACTTGTTTTCCAAAGGTGAGAATAATAAAAATGGTAATTGCTATCATTAAAACAGCACGTGTTATTCTTTGGACGGAAACCAAAACAAGGGAATAAACGGGAGATCGCATAAAAATCGTTGACTTTTTAAGTATGAAATGCAAGTAATTATTAGAAAGAATTTAGTAAGGTTTCCTATATGTTCTTGATAGTTGTTGTTTGTTAAAAGAAAACCACAAAAAATTGTGGATAAAAATATTTGGGCAGCTTCTGTTATTAACGCAATAAAATATTTATCTTTTGTTGTTATATTTGAAAACCATAGAAGGCATACATGTAAATCCACAAAGTGTATGAAGCTGTAAAGGAAAAACAAACAAAGTAAATAGTTAAGCTACCAGATAAGAGTTGATCGTGAACCAAAAAACATTCTAGCTATATGATAGAGGAAACCATTCAGAAGTCATGAAATAAAACTATCTAGCCGTCCGAGGTAAAAGTTACGTCCATAGCAACAACTATTACAACGGGAATCAAAACTACATGAGCATGAAGATTGTGAAAAAACCGAGTCACATAGGAAGTAACAAACTGAAGCGGTACCAGCAAAGAAAGCTTTTCAAAACACTTCTCATAGTATTTATTTCCTATAGAAAGAAAACGACAAGCCCACAACTAGCTACCCGTCGTCGACGAGACAAAGTTGGAAAAGTAGAGACACTTGGAACTATCATGTTACAAACACGTCTCTGATTTTGTTTATAAAAAGCAAAGTGAGAAAGGGAACCATCTGACACTTCCATTCCCATTCTCTGAAAACGTGAAGGTCAGCCTCCCTATCTTCCTCAAGTTTGATTTGCTCCTGCTATCTTGCCTTGTGGCTGTCGGACTAAAACGTATTTTATCAACATAGAAGAACTGAGGAGCAAGTTACCAGAACGATCATTGTTGTCAAGGAGCAAGTGAACTTGCACAAGACTAGAACCTGAGAAAGGCCTACACTAATGGAAAGCTTACCATATGTACTTCCATTCAGTGTGACATGTGTTTTACAATCTGAGAAATGGACTAAATAAAACCAAAGGCCCTTCAACCAATACAAGGACTAGAAAGCTTTTGAACTAAGCCAACATGGTACACCTTATCAAATGCTTTGAAAAGAAGAATGTCCTTTATTACACTTATCAATAAACCTCTAGCTAGGTTTTGTGATTACAGTCAAAAGGTCACAAGTGGAGAGAGATCCTCTAAATCCGTAGTAAACATCAACAAATAGACCTAGATTCTGCAAAAATTCCACGAGTGCGTTGTTAGTAAGGCCTTTAAAGATCTTATTAATGACAGAAGGAAATAACTAAGTTGATATTTGCAGGAATCACTTGCAAGACAGAAAGAAGATTAATAACTTCCCAGAGAGACAAACATTGAAAAGTGTGGACTAAAAGGACGATAGCTCAAAAGCACACTTCTGCAAGACAGCTATCGAAAATGAATCTAGACAAGGAGCTTTAGATTGATCAAGCTCATAAATAACCTTTACAACCAATCTTAAGTTTATGATGCCAAAGTCCAAATTGTGATCAGAATGCGAAGAAATAATCTGGCAAAAAGATCAGGTTATTACCTCAATGATACTGAAAAGCAAACGACATCATCAAGTAGAGAAATCACCTACTTGCCACAGTTCAATTCATTGTCTTCCCGACTTTCTAGCTTTTTGTAAAAAACAGATGGAAATTAACTTGCCCTGCATAGCAAGATTTAACATAAAAAATCATCCTTTTTTTTCGAGAATTCCTACACTACCTGAAGAAAACCCCCCAGGATTTATTAGTTCCATGATGTTGAAAGTATACATCGAAATGATTGCAATGAGCAATTGCAGAGGAGCAAAGCCATTGAACAAGAATAAAGTTTGACTTTGTAACTACGATTAGGTAACAATGTTATTTACTATGTTCTTCTAGATTTTCTACACTCCGTTCTTTAAATGACTTTTGTTGGGGTTTTTTTTTGCAGCAGCTTATGAGATTTATGTAGGCTATTTTTTACATTTCACAACAGTGCATGGCCGACAAACAAGCTCACGCCATCACTTTACAGGGCAACTGTGGAGTAAGAGACCTCAATCTGTGGCTCCAGTTTTTTAACGTTATTTCTTACAGATAACTACGTTGATTAATTGGTGGCACTGATATGCCATTTAAAGTCTGTAACATGTATGAACTTCTTGAAAAGTAGATGTGAAAAATATTCTCCTTCATGACAATTATCATCATCATTTCTCTAACATTCATTTGATCATTATTACCAGTACAGTTGACAAAAGTATTAATCATAAATGCCTTGCTACAGTCATACGGTTATTAAAACATTTCTATTTCAGTACAATGTTAGTCTGATCTATTGCATATCAAGGCCTGAGATGCTAAGAATATTATCTAGATCACCAAAACTACTGCAGCGATGATGATAAAAATCACACTTACCTTTATCTGCTGGAATTTAACTTTACCTTTTATTCCTAGCTCTGCCTTACCTTGGTATTGTTACAGACATGTAAACATCATAATTATTACATAGCCAAACCAGCAATTAATGTTTACTTTAGTACCAGGCCAGAGCAAAAACTACTATACAATCCTCTCCATTTTCGTTATTTTTTATTCACTCTAAGTGGTGTGCCTTCTAAAAGAGCTTAATTCCTACTCTAAACGTCAGAGGATTCAATCCCGCTAATCCCGCTAAAAGCTCACCTAATAGCTATCCCCAAACCAGGAGACTACCCAAAAGAGACAGCGAGCTACAGGCCCATATCGCTTCTCTCGGTCACATATAAATTTCTGGAAAGACTCATCCTTAATCAAATCAGCCCAATTGTTGAGCCCCAGCTACCCAAGACCCAAGCTGACTTCAGAGCAAACAAGTGTACAGGAGACCAGGTGACAACAATGACTCAGCAAATAGAAGACAGCTTCCAACAAAGAAAGAAACTGGTATTGTGCTAGTCGACCTTACCCCTGGCCTGTGACACCGTCTGGCTACACGGACTAGAAAACAAACTGCTAAACTATATTCCGGCCGAGAGCTAATTGAGTTCATTTGTACCCTGGTGAGAAATAGGTCGTTTGTGTTGACTAATCCGAACGGAGAACATGGCTGGACTAGACGACTGTGAAACGGTGCTCCAAAATATATCGTACTAGATCCTATCCTCTTTAATATTTACATAGCGAACACTCCTCTCACAACCTTCACGCAGTACGCCTATCCTGATGAGCTAGCACTGTCCGATATTGCCCTTGACAAATTTGAAATCGAGCACACAATGTTTGAGCATATTACTAAGATTTCTCAATACTTCCATCACTGGCGATTACTTTTAGCCAGTCGGCAGTATCTAATTTCAAATTTAGAGCACAAGAAAGGTAATCAAATAAGAAGTACCGGCAGCTTTCATTCCTAGATTCACAATGAGAAAAACATTATATTCAAAAGAGAAATTTTCTTTATTCAGATGTTTTAAAAATTTTCGGTCATAATCTATTTCAAATACACTTGATGATAAGTGTTAACCTTCTACTAAGTGCATCGTTGAAATACTATAAACTTAGGAAACTAAGGGTACACAGAAAAGAAAAACATGGTAAAAACTGTCTCATTGAATATCTCTCCATACTTACTGCAAGAAGTGAAGGATCACGAGCTATTGAGGAAATGGTCTTTTCTAATTGACAATAAAATGAGGAAAAGCAAAATAATTATCATAAATTCAAAATCTGGGTACCACATTACGTTACGCACTAATCAATAAACCGAGAGAAAAACAAAACACAATAATTTTCAAAATACAAAAATAGGCAAACAAAACCAAAGGAATTATGGGGAACGTGACGGAATATGTATGCATGAAAAAGTGTGTTTTAGAGGTGATTTTTACGGAGATGCTACTCAAAAATAATAAGCACGATATAAATACACTTCAGGTAGCAAAATTTAACATTATATTCCAAAATTCCAATTTTTTGTGAAAGAGATATGAAGAAAATAAGTCACATACTAAATAGAAGAAAGGTATAATAGAAGTAGAAAGAGGGAAAGGCACTAAAACCTTAATGGGTAAAAAGGCAAGAGAGTGCAATGTGCCTTAGAATGTACCTGCCGTACGGCTGAATCGTCAAAAAATATCATTATAATGTCATTGCTGTCGGCAGGCAAAACGAGCCTTTATAACTTCGACCTTTTAGATATCCTGCCCTTTAAAAATTGATAAAGGAACACAAAGTTGTTGTTTCTGGTCAATAACCTGTATAAATATATGCTGTATCCACAACTGAGATGTAAAGTTTATGAGAAAAGAATCCCAGCTTATCATTATAGAGATAATTGGGTAATTATACTAAGTACCAAACCAAGGTTACAAACGGACATGAATACCCTTCGGAAGTGAAAAACTAAATAATTAATTAAGACTCTTAATAGCAAGGAAATCAGCAGGAATGTACTTATAAATGTTAATTTGGCAGTCGGAGATGTGAAGATGATAGAAGTTGAAAAGTAATTAATTTTAAGAACATTATCACGGGAGGCGAACAATTGAGAAGAAATTAGACACATGGTAGAAAGGGTTAAAGAAAAATATTGAAAACAAAAGATGTATTACGAACAGCAAAAAGATGAGAACGTACACAAAACTGTTATGGTTATTAAATGTTAGCCATCTGGTGATGACGTAATAGTAGCTAAAAATTACAGAAATCTAAGATATGACATGATAAGCGTCTTATCTAAACTCGGAGTTGTTTCACACACTACCATTCCTGTACCAATACCAATTACTGTACATACCAATACCATTCAACTTAGGATTGGTGGGAAAAGTGCTGCAGTTGCTGAAAAATGCTTAATAGCTCACGTTGGCAAAAAGGTACAGTAATGTGGTAGATTTATAAAATATTAAAATCTAGAAAGGACATTAAGGAAAGACAAATATGAGTTTTCAAAATCCTTTAAAAAGTTGTATGAGACAAGTATGAAGAGAGATAGTTTAAAGGAACAACACAATGATAACCCTGTTCTGTATGGTCAAAGTATGAGCAAAGCCTAAAAAATCTAAAAAAAGTAGCCGTATATAGGAAATGGGTCAAAAATAATTTATTGTATGTCTACTACTGTCAACTTTGGATACACAACCACTGTATGGAATAAGGAGGAGACTTAATAACACCGTAGACTGCAAATCCATTGGATTCAATGGACAAGTTCAATCTTCATCTGCATCAACCCTGGCCAACCCGGACCTTTTACCAGCCTTGATGGTAATGAATTTTATCAATTTTTGCAATATGATTAGTCTAGCAGTTATAAATTACAGCTTCTTTGGTATTTTTCTGATTAGATACTTCTTCCTATTTACCCTTCCATTAACTTTATTTGTCCTTATCTTATTCTCTTTTCTTGTCATATCCATTTATTCGCTGTAACACACATGCAGGTGTTTAAACTTTTATTACCTATTTTAGCACAAGCACCTCTTCTTTTGAAAAACAGCAATTTGACTGGAAAGTAGTAGTTTGATTTTCTTGTTTCACTTTCACTCTGCTTCTCCAAGGTGCCTTAATATACCGGTTTTACATAGACTAAAGAACTAAACACAGCTGAAGTTAAGGCAAAGTCTGAAAAACTAAAAGCAACAAAGCTCCCTTTATCTGCGAGATCACAGCTTATATTTGGCACGAGAAAACACAAGCCAATGGTTGGGAGAAGTCAACAACTTGATTTGGTTCCACGATAGGCTACTCAACATCACTGTCTTTCTCCTCCGGAAAAGAAGGGGAACCAACTGATTTGTAACTTACCAGAAAGACCATTCATTCTAATTCCACTAAATTCTATCATATCAGCTATTTAAATAATGTCATGTCAAGAGAGACATGGTCTCTGACCAACTGTCCATCATGAAGATTCTTAAATTCTTAACGTTCTGTCCAAAATTGCCAGTCTGGTTAACAGGTAGATCACTATACTGAAAACAGCGTAAGCGCTTATGAAAGAGACACAAAAAATTATTTAATAGCAGAGTGAAGCAGTGACGTATTAGTTTATCTTATCTCGCCATGAGCTACCTTATAATTCGGGTCCACCAAAATTCAAAGAACTTCAAGCAGGCTGATGATGACCTAAAGTGCATGCACCATCCAATGTCTTGATGTCTTAATACATCATCTCAGAACCTAGACTGGCACATTACTGTAAATTAGTTTTGAAACAAAAGATGGAAATCTAGAGTACAGCACTTTGATTTATGAGGGTTGTATTAGCAATCTTCTCAATTTTTTAATTTACCTACAAAAAGAAGAAAGCTATTATGTATAGTTGTTCAACTATACATAAGATAAAAAGTGTTTTTTAAATAATCCCCCCCCCCCCCAATATCCCAAGCTTTCATAAGTGCTGGGATGTATTTGGGACCAATATCCTTAAAACCGAAGTTAGAAACTGGTCAGATTTAGAAGGAATTTCAAGTTTAGAAGAAATAATTTTATTTCAACTCCTCTGAAAAGTAATGAGATACTAATCATCCCATAGAAGCGGTTCAATAGTGGTTAATGGAAGAAGAACATTGCGGTCAAGATTTGACCATTCATTTTGACCTATTTTCCTCGAAACAAAGGTTTATGACGAAATTTCGAATCAGCTTAAAAGGATCATATTATCTTTAAAACTATTTTTTCGTCAGCCCCTTTAGGGATATGTATTTATCATTGGTGTAAGTTTGCATAGGATACTGGAGTAACCAGAGTTTCTTTTTTCAAATATTGGAACCTTAGAGGCATCTTTAAAAGTTTGATTCCAATATATTCTCCCTTTTTATTTCCGTGGTGATAGAAACTATATCAACAGTGAAAAAATTTTAAAGAGTGCCGGAGATAGAGAGGGGTGGACTGTCTGGATTATGAAGATAACAATTACCTTTAGAAATCTTTAAAACCATTTGAACTTCGAACAAGATCTATTTGTATTCTTTTAAATTTTATTTTGCATAATTTTGAAAGAATGTTTTGAATGCTTGGAGAATATTTGGTCAACCAAGTTGTCAATTTTTGTCAAATTTGAAATTATATTTTGTGGCAACCTCTTACTTTTTTGGTGTATATTTGATAAGACTTGATGCAAAAGTACAAATTTAGGACCAAACCGAACCCTATCGTCATTCCAAATTACATAAAATCAATCAAAGTTTTAAATAATTTGATAAAAAATTCGTTACAAAACGGATATTAAGCAAAAAAAGATATCTCTAGATATGCCTAGTTCTAGTTAAAAATAATATATTTTGTGGCTTAGAATTGTAACAGTATTCACAAAATTACAATAAATCTCGAAAATACATATGCATTACATCTATTAGTATACATCACGAATGAACTTGAAAAGTAATTACTATTTTAACATACAAACATTAAAATTTAGGCACTTTTATCATAAAGAAGTTTGTATTCTTTCAATTCTTGCAAGAAAAAATACTACCTATACAATATTACTAATACAATATTACCTATGCTATCAATAAGATGATTACAAGCAGAAGACGACAATGACTATAACATGGAGAAACAACAGGCCTGTCTTGACAGAAGTACTGTACTTTGCAGAGAATTTGCTTAATGTTTTCATAATTTTTATACATATCCTCTTGTAGCTTATAGATTAGGCCTTGACAAATTATAGTTGGCAACGTTTTAGCAATATTATAACCAATAAGCAATATGTACTCTTGGTTACCAAGTAACAAAAATCAAATATACTGTTTTAAACGTACCACGAGAGATTGTACAAAACATGGGGCTTACAGGACAGGAGTTATACCAGTGTGTGACTTTTAGATATTTCTTATCTACTTTCTTAATACAAAGTCAGACTATGTTATTCCTCCATTGTTTTGTCCAAAATCAAATGGCTTTCTTTTAAGTGGCAAATTTTTTCAAATTTGAAAGCAACTTTGATAACTTTTACTGAATTTACTAGCAAAGTCTATCAAGGAAATAACAGACCACTGCTGGCTTGTTGACACCGAGGGGGTCGATCGTCAGAGGACTGAAGATACGCAACTGAAATGACAAGCAATATAAACATGTGATATAGCAGGTAGTGAATTGGTGATTGTTATAACAGACACTGTCAACAGATTAGTTTAATTTTACAGTTACAATCATATCTTTTGTTAATAGTTCATAATAGAACTATTTAATTTGTGAAAGTAATTATATTGTCATACAGAATGGAGACATTAAGAAAAAATTGGATTTCTTTCGGCTAGGAAGAAGAATAGAATTCTTGAACCAGACATCCAAGATGACCAGTTTCCTTTGACATCTCCTTTAGAAACCAAATGTGAAGAATATAAAACATTCTCATTTCACTCAGACATTAGCTGCATTCCAGTGTACAAGGGTCAAAATAGGGCAATATGGGGCAAGTGTTTTTTTTAGTTAATCTTTGGCTTTACAATTACTAAGTAAGGTCAAGTGTTTATGTGTCACATTGTTACAACGAAGAACCTTTTTCCTTTTACGTAAAAAGGAACAAAACTGCGCCCAAGAACTCTTACAAAGGATCACGTTTATCAGAATTTGCACTCTGATGATATAGATCGATCTTTTCCTACCATATTAAAACCCCTATGCTCTATCCGTAAATTGACAACATTTTATGGTGTCAAGTCAGTCACTGATAACTTTCCAAGGATTTTGAACTCGCTGAGACGTTTTTAAAGAGTTTGGAAAAGACAGCGGGTCACGTACTGCTGAAATTAATGAAAATCGTAAGTCCGCGAAATGTGTACAAAGACTTCCACGGTTTTCTGCCTTTCCTGCACTTACTTGAAATTTCAACAAACCTCAAGAAGCTCTTTAAGCGAATTAGCAATGCCTGCAGTAGCGGAGCTTTTTGAAAAAGCTTTGCAAGCTCTACTCTCTGATGAATATTTTCATGATGGCTAAAAGCATTGAAAGCAAGCTTCCACTGAAAATATGGAACTGTGAAAAACAGACAAAAAAAAAGTTTAAGTCAAGAGTTAACTTTGGATTCAAAAGTATTTAAGTCAAATGATGAAAAAAATACTAAGAAGCCAAAGAGCCTCGCATTTCAGCAGTGTGAGGTGAAAAACTACATTCCGAGAAAGATTAATGACAACGAGGGGCAACAACTGCATAAGGATGAAGGCGTCGAAAGAAATGAGTCGCATGAGATACAAAACTGAGCTGGTACCAGTCAGAAGAGCTCACCACAACACTTCAACAGCGTTATTTCGACCTACAAAGTTACAAACTCGTCTTTGAAATAAAGAGGAAATATCAAGATGAGATGAAGGAGCACCTGTTCAGATATGACAAGAGCAGTACAAGGAAAGATATTAGATTTATAGAGACACAAAATAGCCTTATGCCTGATGTGATGGATTATCTGTATTCTGGAAAACAGTTACAACATTAGAAACCTTCCAGGAAGGGGCAAAAAGCAAGACTCTGATAGGTAAAGGTTGAAAAGTTTCGACAGAATGGAAGATTGCTCAGAGGCACACTCTTTCAAGACAACTAAAGGAATCAAATCTGCACCAGAAGGTCTAGGTTTATCATTCTCGTAAACACCATTTGCAACTAACCTCGGATTTATAATGAAACCGTCGAAAATTTGATCAGTTTCCGAAGGTAACTATGGTAATGAAATACCAGTGTCATCTAGAGAAGAATTGACAGAAATCAATTTGGAAAAGAAATTAGCCTTTTGCTAAAGGATATAGAAAACTGAACACCAAAAAAACTGAAAAAATAATCGATTTGTAAGGAAGCAAAACACTGCTGTAAATGTTTTAGAAATTTGGACTTTAAAGTTTTCTGGGGGGAAAAAGACACACGGGTTTGCTCAGCATAGATTTAGCATCAAAAATAAACCTTTTAAAAGCATTGCTAGCCCATCAGTTTTGTCAAGTTACAACTGAACATTGAAATGATTGTGATGAACAATGGGAGAAAAACAATGAGCTTTGAACCATGGAAGACAGTAAGATTTGACTTTGGCAAGGTGCAAATATTTTAATGACAAACTGAACCCATTATGTTGCAACATAATAAGCCGATTTGTTAACGACTAAATGACAAACTATATCATCAAGAAATTATCGAACTTGATACCAGTCAGTCCTACCAAAATTCATACGGTGAAGTAGCCTGGCAACCAGGCTTTAAACAGTTGCCTTAACTGTAACAACAATATGGTCAAAAGATCCAAAAGAAGGTAAATATAAACCTCTACAATGCCCAGGATCAAAAGCCGAAAAGAAATTTAAAAGAGCAGGGTCTTCTGGTCCTAGGTCAGGAAATTTTGTTAGAAAATCAACAATCAGTAGCAGATCATGGGAAGGGTGAAGTTGTAAGAAACTTTTCCAAGTCTGTCAATTCTATTAAAATGAGTGAACCACTTCATGCGATAAGCATTAAAGTCATCAAAGACAAATGTATTAGCAGTGTGATGCATGTTCAGAGCCTATGCAATGGAGTCTGATACTGTATAAATAACTGAACAAGAGTCAGACGAGATAGATCGATACTCGAAAAATAGGTAACAAGTGGTCTGAAGAAAAAGTAATCTGAAGTATTCGAAAGGACTATTTTTGCATTCAAGTTCTTGTACTCTAACAGCTAGAAAAACCTGTCGAAAAACAGTTTTCTTGTGGTCTTTTCCAGTGTTATTGATTCTACAGTCATTAATTTGACTGAGCACTTCTTTACAGCTGACATTAGCTCGTACAACAAACTATTTTCTGAATCATTTAACAATTACCTTTAAAAAGAATATGGTGAGTTTAAAAGGTCTAGTGTCGACGATTTTTGTTAAGTTTTAAAGGACATGGTTTCGGAGGTAAGGAGAATTTTTCCACAAATGGAAGAACCACACCTATTTGTCCTCAGATATCCGCCAGTTCATGTTCTTCTGAAAGATCTTTCAGTGCCTTGAGGAGGATAAAAAGGTTATTAAAAAGCATGATACTTCAGCTAAGAATGGATCATGCTATGATGTCATGTTCACAACAAAAGTATTGGTAAAGTAGACGCTCCAACTGTAGCAGAAACATTTGTGGAAAACTGCCCTGACACACGACATTGCGTCTTTGGAAACTGGGCGCAGATAAATTTTCAACTTACCAGCTCTTTTGTGCTTTATTGCGGAAAACGTGATTCAGAGAAATTGGTCCAAGAAGGAAAGGGACTGGAAGGGATAATTTATTGTATGGGTTTGAGTATTTATTGAGTTACTTTGACATGATGTATTTAAAGCTTTTGCTTGGAGGAAAAACTTTCGAAGCAGAATAGTCGTTGCTGTACAAAAGTATTTCAAAAATACCCCCTAATCCTTCATCAAAACGGAGAATGTTAATTATATGTTTATTAACTACAGCCGTGATCAAATAAATTGGAGACATTATTGAGTCTGACAGAAGAGTAGCAGGCGAGGTGGAGGTCATTTTACGGAGTTTATCTTCTCTGTGGTTCTCTGTTGGGATAACATACCAATTTATCCTTGAAGAGCTAACATTGCCTGGGGTCAGCAGCAGTTTGTTTTACAAGGTTCTTACCTTAAAACACTAACAAAGGGGAGACAACAGAAGGAAAGTAAATGGAATAACAGCAGAAATCCGAAAAAAAGTAAGGTTCTTTCTGTATTAGAAGTCTTTGTATGAGACAATTTAGTTTATTTATTAAATGAACCTATTATCTTGGCCCGAGAAAAATAGAAAATAAAATAAGCTGCTAAAACATTCCTCCAGCCATATTTTATTAGGAAATTTCTAAACCAGAAACTATTAGTATTGTAGGTTTTAAAAAAATCCACTGTTTTAATGTCCTTTGCTGCAAACGGAAAGCATTCCGCTTCATAGAGTAGATAAGACCTAACCGGTGTAACTATAGCATCTTCTGAAATCAACAACCATCAAAATGTTAGTTAAAGCTGACTATGTAAACGACTGTATTGAAATAAAACGAAGGAGGTGTGAAATTGAAGAAGCAATAGTGAACGAGTTTTCCACAACAATTCCTTTGTACCCGTCTATCATCATCATCATCTCACTACCTTATCCCATCTCTGGATCCTAATTGGATAAGTTTCACTTCAAAAAACGTGAGAAACGCCTTTCAGTTACAGGAATAAGTCGCGGGTAAGCAAATGGTGTATTAAGTGCTGCGTGCCTTGATCCATAGACAAATATGAATATGCTTCGATAAAGCAACGATAAAATGATTGTGATTTAAATTTTTAAATAAAAGAACCTAGCAGGATATTGGAAATATTGGAGAAATTAAATTGACAGTTTAGGCAAAAAATCGGTTTGCCAAACTTTAGTAGCATTTTGAAGAATAAAGACTTTTAAAACAACAACAAACCTCAAAATAGTTTAAGCTATGCTTTTGACCAATAAGGTAGATTGATATGAGTGCTGGACTGTGAGAAAAGCTGGGAAGAAAAGGACTTATCTTTTTCTTAACTTTTGTTGAACCAGCTCACTGAAGACGATCCGATCAGAAAATGACAAATGAAATTAGACCAGGAATGTCATTTGAAGTTTCGGTAAGTAATCAAAGACTAATAGCAGGAGTACGTTGAACTGACCGTATTGTTAAATAATGATAGTAGAGTTAGACAAACAGGCAAACAGTGCACACGGTAGGTAGATGGAGATCCTGCAGGCAACTGGAAAAGCTTTTTGAGAAGTTTTATACCCCTTACAAGATCAGCGAAAGTTAGAGGGGTCCATCCATAAGGTCATAAAGAGTCAGAGACAACCTGATAACCCATTACAACGACAACAATACATATTAACTCAAATTTATTTTAGAACAGTCATGGTTCTGACAGTTGTTGCAAAGGAACAAGATATTCCATCGCTAGTGTTGGGAAAAAAATTACTCACACAAAATTGATATTTTATCGGCATCACGAACAATCTTACAAATAATAATCCTTTTTCAGTAAAAGTGAGCCATTCTACTAAAAAAGGTGGAGTTTAAAGGGGAAAAAAATTAAAGAACCTTAAAAACACTAAATTCTATGGACTCAGAGGAAGTCATAGATGTAAGAGCTTTATCATGCATGATCAATCTCTTACATCTATATTTAAAGAATGTATTAAATACTGAAAACAATAACCATTAGCAAACAGGATAATATCCTTTGTCGTCGATGTCCACCTAAAGTGGGAATTGTTGAAAGAAAGGGATAAAAATGATTGCACACGTCAGAGTAACAGTTTTTATAAGATAAAAAAACCCCGCCAAAACATGTTCCAAGACTGAAAAGTTATTGCTATTACAGGGCTTTGCTACCTAGCATCTCTCGTATAATTACTGTTTAACCCGTCAGAAATACCGACACTGGTCGTAAGTACATTAGGACTGGAATTGCTCATAAACTCCAACACGGAACTTGAAAGATAATACGATAGAGAATTTGGAAGAGGTTTTGGGCCTTGGTAAAGGAGAATGATTAAGGAGAAGATTGGAAGAATAGCAGAAGCTCAGATACGAGAAGAATTTATTGGGTTTCTGACTTGTGAGAAAAATCTCAGCCAATGATATCAATCTACAAGCGTTTTAACAAAGTCAATAATTATGTTGAAATAGCGTCATTAAGTCATTCAGCTAAAGTGCATCAGCTACATGCAGTAGTTTAGTACTGCCATATAAAAATAAATCATGGAAATGTTTTCGTACTACTGACTCCAGAGTGTCTTAGAAATACGCCTGGCTGTGCTTGCAATTGAGGGGTTGATAGCTCGTGCCTTGATTTCATCTCACACGACACCTTAAACATAAAAGCCCTGATGCCGAGTTTTTTTGTTAGGACTCCCATGTAAGTGATCCATCAGAGGTTTACTAATCATCACACCGTAGGTCACTGTCCGCTGTAGCACTTTCCACCTCTGATTCCCGGACTGCGAATTAAAGTGAAGAGTAAGCAGGATTCCAATTCAGCACCAATGATCTGTCCTCATCACGACAATGTTTCGAAAAATAACCCAGACCTCCCAATAAAAACATAAAAGTGCTAGTATATGAATACATGCATACATACACATATATGTGTATATCCATGCAGAAAGAGAGAAAGAAAGGTACATAAATAATGGTAATATAATGTTCCTGTGTGATAGATCGGGCACTGCAGGAGCTACAATTGTTATTTCTACACATATGAATTCATCATAACAGTGGGCTTTCATTGCATAAAAAAATTTCTGATAACAAATCCTTCAGCCTAAAGATGATGAAGTAAATGGTTTCAAGGTAGATTTAAAGACAGATTTGACTAAAAAATATATATAAAATCTCTGTGATGGATGTTCTAAGGAACTGTAAATTTTATATATTAGTGATACCCTAGCAAGATAACCTGCATTTCGTAGACATAAACGTAGACCAAAAGGAAATTAAAAGTTTGGATGAAGATGGAACTATCCTTGGATCGCAAATATCAGTAGGTTAAAGTGCTTAAATGTCTGAAAGTTTTTAAAATTTGACCAAGCAATAATGAACTGAAATATTTCACGAACAAAATACTTAACACACTTTTGCACTGTGTTGACGTGATAAAAAAGTGAAGCAGGAACTGACCCTAAAAAAGCAAAAATCTTTGAAAGAACTGCTTTGTCTTGCGTACATAATCCAATCAAATGTGGGGGTTATAGCCCCAGAGCCAGTTTTTAACCCTCCTAGTATCCTACAAATTCTGGTAATAACAAGCAAGGGTGTTTATCTTCTAACAATTTTCTTAATTTTTAGAGAAACCTTTAAATGATGAACAAAATGAGGGAAATGATCTTTTTACCGTAAAGTTAACAGTGATTTCATTCAAAATTCTTAAGAGCTCATGTTCCTGTAGGTTTTAAAATTTCCACAAGGATACTATTTAAATCATTCTTGGTGGCAGTGAACCATGGAAAACCTCTTCCTCCATTTTTTTTCTTCAAGTAAAGGAAGGAAGGGAAACGGTGTTGGATAGGCATTCTCAACCCGGCTGTAATGAAAGGGTTCGATCGCGTGGTGGTAACAGAGTCAAAAATCAATTTGACAAACTCTCTGCTGTGTGATAATTGAGTGCCCTTAAAGATAATCATAGACGATGAGATCCTGATTGTATCCTATGGAGTTAAAAAATTCGCAGTTGAGATAGGAGGAGTTTTTGTAATCTTTAATGTTTTATCAGAACTGGTCTGATAAGATATGGAACATTTTCATATTTCGTTGTACCAAATGGTTAGATACAAGTACAAGGATATAAAATTTCATGTAAGAAAACTAAAACGTCAGGACCAATCAATATTTGTTCTTTGTAGCTTGAATTGAGGCATCAATTTCTACATGACATAGCAGAGGCTGTGGTTAATCAGAAAATCCCTAGTTCTTTGATTAATAGCGTGGAAAAAACGCTTTCTAGTTTTTTTAACTGAAAATTTCATAGTATTCAAAAAGTTTCACAACCTATCTTTGGTAAAGGTAGAAGTTATAAGGCTGAAATCAGTGGAATCTTGTCTGGAAAGAAAAATAAAGAAATGCTTTCATTTCAGTTAAGATACACTAAGAAAACTGAAAGGTCATCTATTGAAATTCTATAAGGTTTCTGTTTAACACACAATAAACGCCAACGAAGTAATAAAAGAGAAGTAATTTAGTTGTTGACAAAGGTGATCAAGCCGTACCACCGAAAGATAAAATGTGACCTATATTACCAAGTCGTCTAAACTTTGTTCCATTTTGGAATGCATTTAAACTTCTTAATGATTAAAGAACTAAATGAGTTAAACATCGTATCATATTATTAGATCCAAGAAAGTATGGCTGGGGTCTTTAAACTCCTTGGTATTGTTATAAATATATTGTTTTAAAAGTAAAGTACTCGTAAATAGGGATGAAGTCACGTCAAGCTTAGTTAATGAGCAAAGAGGTAATCCAGAAAACTGTACATATACAGTGTACGAATGCCTTTGCAGACTAAAGGAGGATAGGGTATCCATTCAAGATGGAAAACGTCAGAAATTTTGGGAGCTAAAAAAAGGCATCAATACAATAACAAATTTCTTTCTGTCCACAATAATTTAACACTTAATTTTTAAAATACTTATTAATTAAGCATATGTTATCACTTATTAATATTGTTGATATTATGTTACTTGAAGATTTGTTTGTTATCAAGATTTCTTTTCAAGATTAATAAAATCGGACTCAGAAAGTGTTTCTCAGCTCACAACTCTTACTGTCATGTTATTTTTTTCAGCGCAAATGTGGACTGGCCCAAGCAATTGTCTGTATCCATGAAGAGTGTTCTGTGTAACCAGAAGCTCAGGATCAAAGCCCGAATGCGGGTTCTCTTCTGCTAAAAATGGCCGATCATGCTCTCTGGCTCTAAGTCATAGACACTTGGAAAAGCCGACCAACGTAGAATCGAGGAGTCAGAAATGTGGTTCTTGAGGAGGATTCAAAAGATTCCGTGAACCGCAAGAATAACTAACGTAGCAGTCGCGCAAGCCTTAGGACACAAGAGGAAGCTGTTGTCAAAGCTGATTAAAGAGTGACAGGTCATGTTCCCAGGATATGTCATCAGAAAAGACCAACTGGAACACGTGGCCCTGTTTGGGAAACTCTCTGGAAAACCTTCTCCAGGAAAGCAAAGGTTGACGTTTCTAGATCAGATCAAGTCATGGACTGGCCTTATGTCGCAACAACTTTTCCTGTGTATTGCAAAAGAATTTGGTCGCCGATGTCAATTGATATGGCACCAAGGAAGGCAGTCTGATCCATAATTCATTTTCACTCATTTTTGAATAAATATGAGGAGCTTCTTAGGAATTCATGGTAATATTTTGACGTACTTTTATCGTTCAAAATTTTGATTGGAGGGAGCTTTTGTGCAAAACCATAATTTAGTTTTATTGTTCAGCAAAGACTATTCAGGAACCATAAATTTGTATATCCAAAAAGACATTGTCAGTCTCCTTACTCCTAATTCTTGTTCACAAAAACAAAAACAGACTAATACAAAAATTGTGTTGTCCCTTAGTTCGGTAGTTCTGTTCACTTAATTTTAAGTGTACTTAGCATTTTTGTTATTGAAATTATTATTTTTTTGTTTTTGAAACAACCAAGCAACCCAAAGAACATCGTAGTTAATTTAATTTTTGCCATTTTTCTGATGCAACAAAGAAATGAATGAGACTAACAAGCTACAACAATAACCTACCTTGTAATATGACATACTGTGCCCTACTGGAACCACAATTAGCAAAGTGATTAATAGTTTTGCTGTGCCGTTTTGACCAAACATGATTTCTTTTGCTTCAAAGTACTAGATACTTGCTATATTCTACATATGCACCCGAAGGCTATCTAAAAGTAACAATTTTCAACAGACCAAGTCATTAGACACTATTGTGTTGCAACTCTTTTACAGTTGACAAACGTTTTAACATTTCTTCTTTTGCCACAACTTTTTAGAACATTTCCTTTTTATTGCACTGTTTTGTAACATAGTGAGTATCAGTAAGAGAGCTTGCAAATGTGTAAATTTTGTGATCTGGAAATAAAGCAATCATTATTTGAGAGGAAGGGGTTATTTCTAAAAAATGAGGAACCATTGAGGCAAACCTTTCCACAACCCCACTCCCTTTTACAACATAATGACTAAACCTGTGACAACATTTTGCTTGTCTTGATATAACTTTGAGAACATAGCCATAGACCTCAAAAAGACCTTTTTTCCTCGATTCCCATAATAAGACTATGAGAATTTAATGACTCTAACAGAAATACGAGTATGTTGATTTTACCTTAATGATACAAAAGAGCTCTCTGCTTGGGTGTTAGCATCAGGAGACAGATTCCGAAGGCTGTTGACAAAATGTACAGATGAAGATTTGAACAAGGTGAACAAAGTCAGTAAAATTTTCCATTGGAGGACTGTTGTGATATAGACCACTCCTGCTTTGTGTTTAAATTCATCTACATTTGGCATTTGTACAAACCTGTAATACACAGGCAAATACGTACTGCTAAATTAAAACTCCTGGCGTGCCTTGTTAGATTATGGATGGAATTTGAAAAGACATTCCACTCAATGAATTTTTTGTCCAATTCCTCGTCATAAAACATAGTTGAAGATCGATCACTAACATATACCGGCGGTTAGTACATAAAAACTAGGGCTGTCCATTTTCATAAACAATAGCCCTTTTCGCACAGTCTATAGTCACACCAAAAGAAATAAAAAAAGAAAGTAGTTTCTGAGTATTTGTCAACAGAAATCCCTAATACTTGAGGTTTAATAACTCTTCAGAAAGCAGCTACAAAGCACGAACGTCATCCTTAGCAGAGAAGAACACTGGCTGACTTGATTTTATGGTAACAAAAAAGACATTTTGGTCATTAATGACCTCGCTGGAGTTGCAGCTCAGACATATACGCATGCTGTAGTTAGTGAAATTTTTGTTCCAATAGGAGTCTGGCTTGTTGGACCTTAAGAAAGCAAATAGAATCATGTAAAGGGAGGTTATTTGGATACATCAGTATATACAACTGGTTAAAGAATGGGGTACCATACGTGGTAGAATGGTGGAAAAGCGGAAGTAAGGCACTTAACAAAGTACAGAAACATAAGCTATTATCAATTCGGAATGTCAACACAGTCAAATCTAGGGTCAAAAAATTATTGTTTCACTTTATTTATCACATAAAGCTGGTTTACCTATGTTAAGAACAATTCCCATAAACACTCTGACTGAATGCTAGTACTCCTTAAAAAAGTTTTTCACTAACTCACTTCGACCAGGTTTAGCTCAATATCAAACAGTAAAATTCAATTCAGGCTAGTCTTCGTTCTGTATCAAATCATTGGAACAAAAATCATTTTTAGATCAAAGGAAGCAAAATTTATATAAATTTTATATTTTATGTAAATTTATAAAACATTACTTATAACTATGAAACAGCATGCTTTTGGCAAGCGTGTTAACATACAATCTTCCAACAATTTGTAAAAATTTTTAAAGAAAATCTCAATCTGAGTTGCTACGTCCATTTACAACAATTAAAAATGTCCATATTAATTGATATTAGAAATAACTTATTTTTAATGACGTTGACTGAAAAGTCTGCATTTCATAGTGTGCTTGATTGCTGTAGTACCAGTGACCATCAGAGATTTTCACACACAATTCTTTAGCAATTCCTGGACCAATGTTGATACCACCTTTATGACAACAGTGCTAACTGTATCAGTTTTTAATTTTTACTCTTTACGTATTAATATTCAAACAAACGATTTGTGGTACATAACTTGAACATGTCAATCAAAATTAAATTAATTTTGTTCAAAAGCCTTTTCTCCTCCATTCGTCTAGACCAAAACATCAGAATAAGAGGACACAAGTCTTGTAGATTTTTATCCATACGAAAAACAATGAGAGGACCATGGAAACACTGCCACTTTTTGTGACTGGATTGGGAAAACAAAGAAGACTAAAGAAAATTGGCCACTTTTTGTGGCTGCCATTCTGAGGCTATACTCAAATTTATTTTATCTACAAAGGGAACGTGTTGAAAGTTGAATATAAAATACCATTAAAAAATTTCTTTGACGTGTTTTCATATCGTAGCTTTTCATTGGATCGCCAACGAAAAGCTTTTGACTTGAACGTAATGAACGTGAAAAAACAAATATCACCCATTAGGAGTATCAGGAAAATGTGTTCGCTGCACACAACATGAAGTCTTGTAATTATATTCCCCGAAATTGATATTTGATATTTATCGAAGTACAAGGATGTTGTTTATAATAAAGGTGTTGAACCATAATATGCACCATTTTATAACAGTGCTCGTGAATCATTGATGTTCGACATGGCCAAAAGAGGATTGCACCTTCTAGAGAATAGTGTTACATTGTTTTCGTCTGATATTTGTACCCTAATTGTCTTTTGACTGCGAAACGCTATTCTGGAGCCAATTAGGAAGGTTAAAAATGATACAATGTCTCCATTAATTGTGAGTCATAGTGATTTTTAATAATGGAAAAGCAAACATAATTCACAGACAACACTGGATACAAGAAAGACCAGGCTAGAAAGAAAAAGAAAGGTCTTAAAAAAACCACAAGTTTGAGTATCCATTTGCCTTTTCTAGGACTAAGTAACAGATTCACAAAAAATATCTTGTTCCGTCTTTTACGATTGAGAGATAAGTGCTGACTTGATTTATTTTTCCATCAAAGTGAGCTTACCTTTTCTCATACAAACCATCCAGGTTATCCCTTATTCTTTATTTATACCTAGTATTGTTCATTTGTTTGGTAAATGTAAAGATGTTCACCGTTTGTACACTTAACGTATCGACTGGTATGTAAAAATCTTTTCCATTGAATTAAATTATGAATACCTTCACGCAAAAAACTATTCTCTCTCTTTCTCTCTGTGTTATGCTTCACATCACGAATTGTGATTCAGCACTTCTCACAGTTGTGATAATATCATAAATGTGAGAATAAAGACTGAAAAAGGCAGGACAGTTCTTCCGCCTTGTAGATTCGTCACTTCCACAACCGAAAAAAAACTATTAACAGGCCATTTACCAGGCACTTCGTTGCCTCGGTATCAAAATAAGCCTAGGGTGTTGCACCATTTTAAACCAAACAATGTAAATATGCTCATTTTGGCTAATGCAGATTCGAAAAAACATTTATTGTTTAACAGGAGGCACATTACAAATATACACCACATTTGACTTCCAACTGCATGTGGGTAAGGTCTGTAATAATGGTTGCCCTGGTCCATAGGTAATCATATCAGTAATTAAAATTTGTTTTTGCCTCCACTCTAAATGGTAGGCTCCAACTAAGTGTGTTTGCTATAAAAAGTGTTGATTTTCTCAGTGAAATAGAAAGAAGACCTTGCTTTCTGTTTTCTGTTTTGATCCTTTTAACTGCGTTAGGAAATATGGATATAAAAGGCTGTAGAGTTCTGAATTTGGAGAAGTAAAGGAAATGTTAGCTTAGTCCTCGACTTTTTTTTTGACTGTTTCGTAATTGTTGATAGTATTATCATCATCAACCGAACAATTTGTTCCAATTGCTTAAGTCATCCTTTTAAAAACAGGTTTAGTCAATGTCACGATTGGATTCTAAAAATTACTCCAGCTGTCTTGTCATTGCCCAATCAGAACATTAACAAATATTGTGATAAGCAGAGGAACTCGTGTCCTTCTTTTCAGTGATTATTTGTTTACATCATGATTCATTTGTCAAATGTGATAACATGCTTTTTCTAGTAAAAAATTCGCAGTTAACTTTTAGGTAAAGCTAGGCTGAGTTTAGTGAAAAAATAAGTAATAATAGAACACCGTAAAATGAGAATACAATTTGTCCTACGGAGCTTGTTGACCTTTTCATGAGGTGGGCACAAGGTTATGGTGTTCTTTTTCCAACTTTCGTTGAAACAAAAAGAGTAGCTTTTAGAAATATTTGTTTATTTAAAAGTAAAAACATCAAAATAATAATAATAATTAAAGAAAATGGGTACATTTTTAGGAAAAGAATGACTCTATGAAAATGAAAAAGTTACAAAAACAAGAAAAAGATTTTTTCCAGTACCCAGCAAAAATAATGCTGTTCAATAAAATCCTTGTTTTCTGGCAGACTCTTTGACAAGAAATAGATGAAACACGATATTGTAGAAGTTGTTCTGAGTTAGAATAAAAGCGTAGTGGTAACTGCAGAAAAAGTCATTTCTGAAAGAAACTCTCTCAACATCAAGAATTTGGGTTTTTTCAAGTGTCGTAAACCCTGTCAAGTTTAAGTGGACACCAATATAGCAACAGAGAATCCTTATTAAAATATTAATCTGCAGGATACCCAACAAAGAGGAATTTTGTGAAAAACGATTTTGTACGCAACACAAATGATAACGAGAAACTTTACAATAACACAGGTGAAATGTTTATGTACTTAAGCTTGAATTATTGTTTCTAGAACTATGTATGTTACAGGGAACTCATGTTTCAAAATATTTTTTAAGCATCACATATGTTAAAAGTTGTAAGGTACATGCACAGGCGATGGGTAGCAACAGAGCATACCAAAGAAGTAAAAGGAACACTTAAAACTCGTTTGGGGGTCAAAATAATCTTAATCACAAAAAGTAGTTAATACAATTCATCCATCATTGTAATTAACAAAAACACAGCGATTTTATGTTGATAGAAGAAATAAACCCTTAAAAATCATCAAATTTGATACAGGTATTATGGCATATATGATATTTAGAGAAAAATAAAAAAAAACGACAAAGATCTTTAGGAATTCCTTACTACAATGGCAAAAGAGATTAAAACAAAGCAGGGTAAGAGGAAAATAGAAGTAAAGTTGTGAACAAAGGGCATTGAAAAACTACAAGATACATTCAATATACCCAGTTATAATGATATATTTTTAATTCCGCCTCTGATATCAGACGGAGCACCTATTTTGTACGATGACAAAGACCATTTCATCATTACATAAAAAGTAAGGTAAGGAGTCTCCAAAAGGTATTTTTTGACCAATGGAATCTTTAGTTGCACGAAACAACGTTTCGCCTTGCTACGTCAAAACAAAATATAAAATGTTAAATAGAATATTATTCAATAAATTTCTGTTATTTTCTCTGGATAATTAAAATACAAAATCCTACTTGTGTGGATTTTAGGATAAATATTTCAGTTCAAACAAAGCTCAATACAATTATTTGTTTAATTTTTAAATGTTTTCATATTCCAGCAGACTTTGCTAAAACAATTTGAATTAGCTCAACTATACCAAATCCTGACTGGGTATTAAAATAGACCCCACCAATTGCCCCAATTAAAGCCCCCTCGCTTAATGGTGCAGTGCGCCTCTATCCAGAAAATGGGACTATTGCACCATTTATTACTGTTACTTCGCAAGACACTACAAGTTCTTGTTTTCTCGAGGACCCGTCCCTTTCTAAGAGATCCTGATTCCGGCCAATAAAGCTACAGTACAATGTTTTCAATGGTGTTTCGGTAAATGCCAAACTGTCTTACCATCTTTAATAATTGCTACAGCATAGTGATCGTAGAGATTCTCGGGTTGTATTTCTACAGAAAATTAAAACACCGGTGATAGTGTCACCTAATAGCCACTCCTCTGTTATAAGGGTAAGATATGGTAGACAGTGGCTGTTGTCGCTCTGTTTAATGCCACTCCGATTCTTAAAGAACCTTAGTTAGTTGACCTGGTGATAGTCTGTACCAAGGTGATGTTTTTAGAACGTCTATTTTTTCCTTATTAAAACGTTCATTCATACGAATAGCAAGCAGTACTAGCCAGACCTTCTGCGGTTAAGGGATGAGAAGAATCTCTGGAGATGTGGCATTACTTGCTCTACACAGATCCGGAAAAACCTGTTATCTTCTACCTGCTTCTTAGTTTTCAGTCTTATCAGTGATTTTTGTTTAAATTTATCTTTTGTTTAACCTTTTCTTTATTATGCATCTCTTTATATTCTTGCACTTCGTAAGAAAAGCCTTAACAAAAGTGTTAGTACAAGGATCTTCATGTTAAAGACACATCTGTCTTTGTTTCAACTAGCTTCTATATCTTGTTTTCACTGTTTTGCTATCTATGTTCGACGAAATCTTCCAGGTGTAAGAGTACAAGAATTTCAATTTTTTAGATAAGCCTTTCATTTCTTTTAGGTTCTCTCTTCTTCAGGTTACTTGCTACCCTTTTTTCTTGCATCGATTCCCTTCTTTTGACTCTTGTTCAATTATTGAAATAGTATCACACTCCATTGATAAGGCCTTGCTCAAGCATTACACGGCTAGCATCTTTGTCTTTAGTGACTTCAGTGTTTACCATTCGTCCTAGTTCAGTCATAATAACAGGATTGACATACTTAGAGAAGTTTCTTACAACTTCGCTGCTGCTCATGGTTTTCCAACAAGAAATTCTGAATCATACTCAGGAGAACCTTCCCTTTCTGATCTCTTTTTGATTCCTATTGCTGAGCATTTTACAGTTTCTGCTTTACCTCCTTTTAGATCTTCTGATCAGATTGTTTTTACTATACAGACCAAGGCAATTGTTTCAAATCTTTCAAAGCTAGCCAGGATGCATTTCAACACAAAAAAATACCAGGTTGATTGCCAAGCTTTTTTCATAGGATTGATCAATCAAAAGCTCTTGATCACGTTTCTCTTGGAAGAGTCTGCTTCTGATCTATCTTCCTTGGTGTCCAACCTTTTTAATCTTTACCTATCGAAGTCTTGTTTTCCTTCTCCTGGAAATGTTTCTTATGTTATTCCCATTCTCGAGAATGGATGTGATCCATCTTATCCTTGGGAATATCGACCTTTCTATCGTTTGTAAGGTCTTTAAACGACTATCAGCAATGCACTGGCAGGTTCTTGCAGAAACCAGATCTCTTTGTTGATGTTCAGTACGGATGTAGCGGATCTCGCTCTCCTTTATGCTGTAGACCTTATCTAGGTATTTATGAATATATCTGGTAATGGAGGTGCTAGAGCCGAAGATATTTCATAAGATGTGACAGGCTTCAAAAGCTTTCTGGCTATGGTATGTATGTATGAATGTATGGGTTTTTGGTATTATTCAGTCCGCCTCAAATTGTAAAAAGCGTGCCACCCCAGATGGGATTACATCTGATGAGTATTCTATCAACTCTAGCATTCCTTGAGATTCTATCCTTGCTCCAACTTTATTCTTTTTTTCCCTTACATTAATGGTTTTCCTGCTAATTTGCTTCAGTTCATCAACATGTACATTGGTGACACTATTTTTCACTCTGGAACTGGTCACAAGGAAACTCAGTAGAAACAAGTCAAACTTGGGAAGAAATTNAGATATTTCATAAGATGTGACAGGCTGGCTTGCTTCAAAAGCTTTCTGGCTATGGTATGTATGTATGTATGTATGTATGTATGTATGGGTTTTTGGTATTATTCAGTCCGCCTCAAATTGTAAAAAGCGTGCCTCCCCAGATGGGATTACATCTGATGAGTATTCTATCAACTCTAGCATTCCTTGAGATTCTATCCTTGCTCCAACTTTATTCTTTTTTTCCCTTACATTAATGGTTTTCCTGCTAATTTGCTTCAGTTCATCAACATGTACATTGGTGACACTATTTTTCACTCTGGAACTGGTCACAAGGAAACTCAGTAGAAACAAGTCAAACTTGGGAAGAAATTGGAGTCTGGCATTTATGTACCCTGTAGCCATTGCTTTCACACTTCTTTGACCATGTCACCAATAATTGTATTACCTCGTTGCAATATCTAGCTGGTTTACCTCCCTTACATACTGGACACACTAATAACTCCTGGAGGTCTATGATCCAAGTGATGAAGTTATAGAGCTCGATCTCCAGCTACTTGTATTTATTTGATTTTATCTAATTTATACTTGGGTAGTAAGTGAATGTGAGACCATAGAACATTTGAGAGAATTTTACATTTCCTGCTAAGTTTTGTATTTAATTATACACTTGTGTATTTCCTATAACTTTAATTTTCTATGATTCATTATTCGACATTCAAATGAAGGAAATATAGGACAACATTAACTAATTCTTTGGGGGTCTGGAGTCATCAAAATGTTAAGAACTCCTTCTGTAGACTCTAAATTTTTCGTAGTTAGAAATGTTTTTGCCTGCAAATTAGAATCAGGTCTGCATTTCAACCCTCGATTTCATGTTGTACTTTACAATATTCTAGGTTTTAACTGAGGGACTGGAAAAGTTATCAGAGGCATCAACGTCATCAAGATGATATCTATTGAAATTTTGAAAGTAATAATCACGGTTATTAAGGTCCTTGTAAAGAGTGCAGGCAGATCAGCGTGAATAACACAAACTTGCTAAAGATTGGGAGTCTGACCTTCAGGCTATAGGAAGATTGGGAAGGAAGTATTTGATTGCTTTTAATGCGGCAAAAAAGCCTCTTTTATTCATGAACCGTCATTTTGATTTAGCCCTGGTGAGACTGCTTTTCCTGTTGGGGAATGCTCATCGCTGAGGATGCTTGGTTTGTCATTTTGTCCAAGCCTTCCTTGGGGCTCTTATATTCAATCTATTGGTAAATCTGCTTCTAGGAAGGGTAATTCTTTGTATAACGCTAGAGAACACAGTAGTCGTATGGGAATTTTGTACCGTTACAAATCGACTAGTTATCGTTGCACGGAGTGCTTTTACACATCCAAAGAGGTGCTCCCTTGTCTCATCTTGATATTCTTTACCGAAGTATTATCAGATGTATTCGTAACGTGATATGTCCAAATATCACTGCTGCTTTTCAGCCATTTTCTCATCGACAAAATACGGCTTGTCTTAGTCTTTTTTATGTAGGATTATGGAAAATATTCTGATGAGCTTTCATCGCCAGTACCAATTCAGTTTGTTGGGTGTTGTATGACTTATTTCTTTCAACAATATTATTATTATTATTATTATTATTATTATTGTTATATAAATATTCATCCAGGTACAAGAAACTACGCCACATAAATTATATATATATATATATATATATATATATATATATAATCTATACATCTGTTATTACTGTCCGTTCATTCTTATTTGTTTGTTGTTCCTCGCCGTTATAAATATTTCTATGAATGTAGACAATTTTGGACTGCTACATCGTGGAGCTCTTTGGGTTCTGAGTGCTTTTCACCATCATATCGGTTGAACTTTTTGTAAGGCTAAGGTTAACTTTATGTGTTGTACAGTCCTTTATCAAAAATAAAAGCAGTTTCTTTTCACTTTGGAAGCCATCTCTTTTCCTTACAAGTGGACTATTTCCTCTTGCTGTCTGGTACAATTTGACAATTGACGTTTTTATGACCTAATTTATTTGTAATAGTATCTCTTATCTTGCAAGAGCTTTTAGACAACTGATTAAAGTAAAGAAGACCTATTTATTGATATGAATCGTTGTTAGATTGATCGATTTCTTTACGATTTTTACATCCCTTTGCTTCCTTTTTTCAGTGCCTCTTTGAGATGGCATTTTCTATACCTGATTCCTTAATATTATATGTAGTTATCCAAATATCTTTTTGGGAACGGATTTGTCTGATTCTTAGACATAAGTGGAGCCAAATGCAAGTAAATCTTCAAGTTTTGTGTCCACGTCGATCATACTGATGTTGCTCCCTGATATTTGTTTGCTACATTTTTAGGTTTCAACGTCATTTTCCCCAGTAACTGGGACTCAGACGGTGCCCTTCATTGGACTTGGATTTGGCAGTGAGGAATTTCATGGCCGGATGCCCTTCCTGACGCCAGCCAATGCCTTTTTCTTTTTGTGGAGTTCCCAAGTCTTCCGTGGAATCGAGTAGAACCTCTTAATTACGGTGCAGTTGCACTATTCATTAACCCACGGTTCCTCTTTTTTGGTTTTCATGTCATCCCCCCCCCCAGTAACTGGGGCTCATACGGTGCCATACACAGGAACTTTCGCTTTAACAGTAAGGAATTTCCTGGCTGGATGCCCTTCCTGACACCAACCAATGTCTTTTTCTTTTGTAAAGTTTTAGATTCTTTTCGCCCGCTAGGGGAATTGAGCCTGGAAACTCTTGGTTGCCGTGCAACTGCACTAACCATTAAGCCACGGCTCCTCTATTTGTTTGCTACTAATTTCGGAACAAGTCCATGTCGCTAGATTCCTTAAGAGCTTCTTTTTCATTGTAAATGGTCTTTCAATAGCCTTTCCGATGAAAAAATACCATCTTCTCTCCCATTCCATTTCCGAGTCTTCCTTTGCTCCTTGTAGTCACATAATAAATGGTACCCTTTTATTTCGCCCACTGGAAGTTCTATATGCGATCTTTACTTACAATTTGTACACTTACGTGCACAGTACAAGAAAGGAAAGAAAAGAAATGTTGATAGCAAAAGATGGTCAATTTGCTTTTTCAGTCCTTGACAAATGTTCACCTTTAGACATAAGTAAAAAGATGGTTATACTTTCATCATGCATGTTCGTAGCCTTTCATTTATATTTTCTGTACTACCATTAACGGGTATACTACAGTACAATATAAGTAAATTGCAAGAGGAGTTTTTGAGGAAAGTTAAAAAATATTACTCGAAATTCTGTTGTATTTCATATATTTAACATGTTTTGGGTAGTTTTTTGTTGATTGATTTTTAGTACTCAGTTCATCCCAAAGAGCTGAAATCTTAGGTTCTTCGTGTACACAGTTATAATAAATCTGGGCTATGGCAGAAAAAACAACAGTGCGTACTTAAGCTGTCATTTTTTCTCACGTGGTCTATTCTTAAAATAGTTTCCGCTATAAATCGGATTACAAGAATCAAATGTTGAAAAAACATTAAACAAAATGATACCTTAATAGCAAACACAACGAAATGCTTAAGATATGACACTTTTCCCTCTTAAAATTGAGATTTGACAACAATAATCTATGAAGTGTGTAGGTATGCGTCTTCCTGCCAGGCCTGGAACTAAAGGACAACGATTTGTTCTTTCCAGTATTGCTGTTATCATTTATTTCATATCCTCTAATGTCTGTTGACTTTTTAGGAGACTCCCGGAGTACTCCAAACAATGTCTTTGTGGCCACGAAAAGGTTCGATCAGTGTAGTCATTACAACGCTTTTTCTCGGTTCTGGTGTGATATTGGCTCAAATGAAATAGCAATTGGCATATTAGTTTTTGATGCATAATATGTCAAAAATTGGTCTACATGCCGATGTATTACTACCTAATCTGGAACCATTTTGTAGGATACCAGATCGTTAACTTCCGAAGCTATACCTCCCAGCCACTTCTGGCTACTGTTTAGTTACAAACAATAAATTTGTCTCTTTCCTCGAAGGTTTTAAACTGAATGTCCTTCACCAAAAGAAATCGTACGTTTTGATAAAGCGAGTTTTTTTCGCTAAAAACCAGGCTTCTGTTAACATAGGCACGTACTACGTTTACGTTAAAAAATATCTCCTCTGGATTTATTCCAGTGGCTGTGTGTGGTATGTTTCTATTTGAAATCAAGAATTGATTTATTTGCGTTTCAATGGATTAATCTGATGTATATAAATTTTACTTGTTCATAATGTTCCTAAACGTCTCAGCCGCCCTTTCAGCTGCCCCATTCATGGCAGGGTGACAGGGAGCACTAGTGACTTGAAATATTTTTTGTTCTTGGTGAAAATTTCAAACCCCTCTATTTGTAAAATACTTTGCATTGTCACTCACAATAAGATTAAGAATGCCCTGTACTGCCAATGAATTTTGCAATTTATCAACAGTGGTTGCTGAAGAAGAAGATGACACTGGTTATGTATGAATCTATTTCTTTTAAGAATCAACAATATCTAAGTAGATTCTATTAAGAAAGTGTCCCACATAATCAATGTGTAATCTAGACCCTAATTTGTTTGTGTTGTATATAAAGTATAAAGTTTTAAAACGCGGCTGTCTGTAGGTTCTCTTTCTGACGATAACTTTACATGAATGTGTCATATATATTCTGCTGTACTAGCTGTTTTAATTCTACCTTAATGTTTTGTTTCAAGGCGTAAGGGATTGGCCGAATCATGTGAAATTTAGATTTGGCACCATCTTTTAATTCAATATGGATTTTTTTTGTTAGCCATGCCTCCAAGATTCTTACAGGAAACATCTTTGAATGTATCTAAAAGATTTTCTAATTCCTTATTATCTTCATTTTGTAGCTGATTGAAAGTACTTCGATTCAATTGAGTTTTATTTCATTCAAACAATAATTACGACCAAACAAGGCTGGACCAGTACCAGGTGTTATAGCGATTGGTAAGAAAGCAGACTGATTCTAATAATCCGCTGTCACAACTGAACTTTCAACATTCGTAATGAGTTCTCTTGTAAATGTGTGTATGATTATAATTTTTCCTTCGTGGCATGAAGCTTATGAATGGAGCCAAGAAATAGATTTTGAAGTAAACCTTCTCCCATAACTGTCCATGAGGCTCCTGTGTCAACTTTCATATCGATAGGAACGTTATTTAAATGTAAAAGAACCCTAATCGGCTTTGCATGTTGAACAGAAAATTGATAAATATTATATAAATCACACTCTTTTCATGAATTTCAGATGGCGTTGCAGCTGTCGGTTTAGCAAGTTCATTGATACTTACTTGATACTGTCTAGGTGTGCCTGAAGACACAGCTTGCATTTTTTCTCCAAACCAGAGAAGTCTTTCCTTTGTTTCTACAAAAATAAAACTTTTTACCTTCAATTAGACCTGGCTAAACATAATGTTTTTACCTGAACATCGATAATATTTCTTGTCTTCATCACAAACTCGAGACGTGGAAACCATCATAATGTTTTTGTCTGGATTTTAAGCGTTTAGGACAGCCTGAGAATAAAGTATAGTAGCTGACTGTTTCCAAGCCAAAGCCAATTTCAAAAGCCTCCTCAAAAGTTAAAATTGAGCCTTCAGATAACAATTGCTTTTGAATTGGTGGGTCGGTAATTCCACATTGCGACATAAAACGACAAAAAACGACATCATTTCGTAACATATCACTAACATTACCACCATATTGACAATCTTGTCCTAGCCTTTTCACCTCTGCTGCATACATATAAACAGACCCATTGAATAATCGACTGGGTATATTGGATATGACTCGTTCTGCAATGATATTCGGAGCAGGGCTCAAGTTTAAACTTGACCCTACCAATGCCTTTAATTCACTTTACGCTTTAGAACATGATCCATCTGGAGTAGACAAAATGCGAAACAAGTCGTAGCCTTGACCGCAGAGACTTTCTTTTTTGATCGTCATTAAGCTTGTTGCAAAGAAATAAGAACTCTGATCGTTCGGTGTAATGCGACTGTTACTCTTGGGATGCGTCAAAAGAATCGACTTTATTATAAGAAGGCATTATCCTTGTCGCCAGTACAATAAATCTGGACAAGGGCAGAAAGAAAATGGCATTGCATACTTAAGCTGTCATTTTTAATTCACGTATTCTATTGCCAAAAAGGCATCGAGTGATCCAAAACGATTAAACTTAATGGTAGCTTCATAATATCACAAAGAAATCCTTAATCTATGACAATGACCAGCTAGAAAGCAGTTAAGATAAATTTTGCAAGACATTCTAGTGGAACTTTTACTTGTTCTTTGTACTGTGTTTTTCTGTCTTATTTAAAAAAAACCCGGTCTGAATCGATGTCCACCTCATAAAATAGACTTAATTTCCAATAGAAGAACCTCTTCGAATACAAGAGCCTCTTATTTCGTTAAGTAAAGGAGTAACACTTTTAAGTATAATAAATGCAATGAAAGATTGAGTTTTATGGGAAACTAATTTTGTCAATGTTTCACCATGAATATGGATGACAGGAGAAAAAGAAGAAGTAGAATTAAAAAATAATAGTGAAAATGAACAAAGAAGGTGAAAATAAACAAGTTATGCTGTTTTGTATGAAAAGACAGTGGGGAAATAGTAAGAAGGTGGGGCACGAGAAGCCTCAAGGTAATCAAATATGTCTAGAAAAAAAATTGTAAAGGTGATGCAAGCAAATTGAGGGCATGATCACGTGGCTGTATCAAGTGAATAAGATGTCGGGACGAATCTCAAATAACAAAGTAATAGAGGTGCTCTGAAAGACCGTCTCAAGGAAAGACAAACAAGACATTTATGTGGAACAGGAAAGCAGTTAGGGGAGCGTCGCGATTAGTTTTCAAATATCCAAATGAAGTCCCTTTCAAGATTTCACATCATGATGAACTTGGATGAAACTCAGACCTATTCCGATCGACCATAGTTCAGCACATTTGATTTTAAAGAATTAAATACTGTGAAATTGAAAAGTAATGAGTTCGTGTTACCGTCCATTTGACAACTGACGTGCCTAAAGCAGGGGACAATTACCAACCCTGAATTTTTTAACTTAAGACTTAACCAAGGCACGAGAGGGCAACTTTCCACACTGGAAAATTATTAGAGGCACAAAGGAGGAACAATTAAAAGAACCCTTAAAGAGGCAATTTCGTCCAAAGGGGGCTCAGGATAATTTTTTTTAACAACTAGAATCTCTACTTACCACAGACTTAACATCACTGCACCAGATTAATCAAATTTAATAGAAATATACAAGGTAACCGACCAAGGCATGGCCTTATTAATCCAATTTATTGAAGTTAATAGGAAAATAATTAAAAGTATTTCTAAAGAATTGATTGGCATTGCTTGCCAGCGGTGTCAAAGAGTTTAGACGTTGAGGAAAACGGCGTTGTACTTCTTAATAGTCTGTTGCATACCAGATATTTTCTAACAAAGAAGAATGGTGATGACAAAAAGAAACATTGTCCCAGGATCCATGGTTTAATCTTAAACAAAAATTCCTCATTTGGAGCATTTCTGAAAGTGAACAACATATTGTTGGAGTTCAGAGGAAGTAGAAATTAAAGGATGTGTTTTACCAGAGGTTGAGGGAGGTTTACAACGAAGGCAATGGTAGAAAAGATAATAATAAATCCGACGAAGAACATGGAACAGACTGTTGTTTTTACATTGTTTTTCAGATGTATATGCTCCTTAATAATAGAGATGTCGTTTTGAAATTAAGATAAAAAATAGAGGTACCTGATACCTATTCCGAGACTATTAGGTAAAAGTAATAATACTAAGAGGGATGGATATTAATGAAAGTTTGAAGAAATAACATACAGTTTAAACCCCCTTATTCTAGGTATATTTTTGGGGCAACCATTATATTATAAAATTTCCAATGCTCGTTTCCTGGCCTTTTTAGGTTGCATGATGTGGTGTTTACATAAAGTACATTCCTGCAACGTACTATCTCAATTAAATTAACTGTAATTTTGTTTTCCAATTGTTCTACAGGAATATTTTTTGTTAGGGGGTATAATATGGTAGATCATGTTTTACATGCCTCTTATATGTGATAGGTTTTTAGATAATTCAGACAATGTTGCTGATAAGAGCTAAACACAAGACGGCAAGTAGTTTCGGTTGAGTTATCCATGTCCACCTAAAGACATTTTGGATGTCTTTGACATTCAACTATGATCTACTTTCGAAAAAATCCTGAATCATTTCCTGTTCCCATTAAATTTAACATATTTCTTATTTATTTTTAATTTTTATTCCTTTGGTTGTGTTACTGGTGTTCCTGGTTGGTTTTTTTTTGCTGTGTATGATACGTAATCCACTACATGAGCTTGGGTACTAAAATAAGATAATAAACTATGAAATAACACAATAGAAAATATTAATTGAATTGAACTGTAGAAACCAGTGACTATGCTTTCCTATTGCCATCTGCTCTACAAAACAGCTATTGACGCTACGATCTTAGTTGTAACATTTTTAAAACCCCAATTTTCCATTATCGTGGATTAACATACTATAAAACATCAATAAAAGACCATAAAATGTTATTGGAATACCTTTAAACTGATAAATGAACAGACGTAATTTTAGCTTTTTTGGATAACCACAGTTTGAGCTGGGAAAGCAGTTATTTTATGCTTCCACTTTCTACTTTAGAAACAGAGTTAAATTTTTCTCTTCAGTCTGTAATATTCTTATGTCCATGAATTCTGCCAAACAATCATTCTTTTTATCATCATTTGCCATCTTTAAAATGATTCCTCATCTGAACCAGAGTACCCCGAGGGCTCAGGGTTCTCTATTTAGTCTCATCATCAGATTCAGATATCCTCAAAAAGATTACAGAATCTCGACAGCTACCGGTTGCCCCAGAATTTGAACTTTCCAGAAAAGTGCTTCTGTCTCACTCGAAAAATACTTTGAGATGAAAAACACACAAAAAAAGGATTGAATTTACAACAGAAAGAATCGGGACATATATTTAGTGAACCACAACAACACAAAAATTGTGGCTTCAATGTTCGACAAAGTTGATGCACAGAGCGATTGTAAACTGTGACGACTTTTATGGCCACAGGCTGCCCAGCATCAAAAGGAAAAAGATTTTGGACTCATTTTGGTTGGTTCTTTAACCATCCTATTCTACACTGATCAAGGATGCCTATTTCTACTACTTCAATTTGGATTGAAGATAGTAAAAACCTTTCTTTATCAAGACGTGGATTTTTTATCACCGTGTGAAAAATACCTGTTTCGATTGACAAGGTCCTCTGTCTGACCCTTGATTATAATTTTTACATCGAAGCATGAAATATACCTAACCGGGCTCACAACCGTGGATTTCTCTCTTTAATTATGAATGTATTGTTTCGAACAATAAATTTCTGTTGTTAAACTTGGTCTTGAAGGCCCCATAACTGCTGCTGGAAACGCTTAACAGATTTTTGGCAGAGTTTTCACAGCTATAACAGATCTTCCTGCCTCTTTACAGCACTGGTTAGAAACAGGAATTACGAGAGCCATTAGCGTTGTATACCATGAACTTGAATAAACGAAAGTACATTTAGGAGCATTTCAAAACTTCTGTTAAAGACGTGGTGATAAAATCAATTTATTTGAAAGCGTTAACTGCGTATTAGTTTTTACTGACCGGTATAATGGTTCAAAGACACTTTAAGAGGAACAGAAGAATTTTGTTTACTTCGTTCATTGAGTAATTTAAAGATGAAAAACTAAATAAATCAACTAGCTGATCTTGGATATTACAAGTTTGTTTATTCGACGAAGGGGAAACTTTTTCTAGACATTCATGGCTGCCTCGGAAAAGATGGTTCGACAACATTCGCCGTCCTCGAGTGCAAGTTCAAGTCCAGAACAAAACAACATGAGAGGAACACTACACGAACAACAACAATCTTTACATATTTTAGTTGAACCCCAGCCTGATGGTCATACAAATATGATCCATCTTATAAACCCTAACACTGGACAAGTATTATCCTCTTTTATAGCCGAGCATGGAGCTCATATAGAGATTCAGCCAGGCTGTGTATTTCGAGTGCCATTTCCACAGGAACACGGTTATCCCTCCTATCCGCCACAACCATTTGCTCCCCAAACACATTATCAAAATATTATGCCACAAACAATGCATCAAATGAATATTATGGCTCCGCCGTTCAATCCACGTTGCCCAATTCATGGCTCACCTAACAATCATAATAATAATCTGAGTTATCAAACACCAAATAATACGGGCGACGATCGCCTTGATCGCCGACGAGAGAAATTACAACGAAGGCTGCGCGAAAAACACAGTGGCCAAAAGAATAATCAATGTAATTGTATAAGATATAATGGAAATTATCACGACTATCAACAAGGTTATTCTCAGTTGCCCACACAAGGAGCAGCAGCAAGTAAAGGTGTCAAGCATTACCCATCAAAAATGAATGGACCAAAAGTGGACGAGTTGAATCGAAGACCAGTTGAAGAAAATGGTAAGATAAATAAGTTACTTTCAACGTCAAAAGGTTTTTTTCTCTCCCCTGTATTTAACAAGTAGTCAAAGTACAATTCTTCGGTTGTTTCAGTAAAAAGAATACCCAGGCTGGTTATGTTTCTGTTACGATTGCCACGGTGCACACAAATGGATAATTTTCGTTTTGTAAACCCGCAGGTCACTTCATGTTGTGTCAGACAGGAAGAGTTTCTTTGGCCAAGTCGCACTATCATGAAAAAGGTTAAACTTTCACATATTTTAAACCATAATTTTCTGCTTCCCCTTCCAAAAGGAATGCAATATTTTTTACCAACCTCTAATACCTATCAAGTCCTATATCATTTGCCAAGTAAAATAAAATTGTAATACCGGTCGGAAATGCCATTGGCAACAAAAGTGTATTGACCAGAATTTCAAGTTTTAATGAAGATTAAACAGAGCACATCATCCTTTAAAATACGAGGGTTATTTGTTTCTTTTCGAAGATAACTTGTAGTTATTCGGGTTTTCATCATTACTTCCAGATCAAATAAAATGTGTGGGTCATGAAGCTTTTTGAATTTTAGAAATAACACAAGTAAATGGGTTGCTTAGCTAACTTTTTATCAAAGTACGTCAATATGTACCTCCTCCGTTTATTAGATGCTTGCTACAAATTATTTGATTAACAAGTTTTGTACGTGCCGTTCACTACCAAACACCATTGTTAAGGCTTACATTCATATCAGTGGCTTTTTTATATTTTTGATTCATGAATGTAAATGAGCACAATTGTGGAAGGCAGTCATTTTCAAAAGCGGAATGATATTCTTGGATTCGGTTTGTTGCCGTCTCAGTTTTCATGAACTGCCAAAACATAAATGCAATATATCACTTCAAATTCGTCAATTTAAACGAGAATACAGGTAACTTACGGTTGCAATTTCCCCTCAGGTTTGAAATTGGGATCGTTTTACGCCAACACTGTGTATGTGTGTGTGTGTGTGTGTGTGTGAGAGAGAGAGAGAGAGAGAGAGAAAGAGAGAGAGAGACAGACAGACAGACAGACAGACAGAGTCAGACACACAGAGAGCGAGAATGCGGAGGTGTACACCGACACG